>CM050529.1:3506175-3516175 GCA_027563665.1 Antrozous pallidus | reverse complement strand
CGGCTCCGAGCCCGCAGGAGCTCCTTCAAACCCATTTCCAAGCCGTGTATTCTGAGAGCGGGGCATCCCTTTAAGCCCGTGCCGCCCTCACTTAGTGCAGAGCCCGCGTGTGCGGGGAGGGGGCGTTAGGGGGAACGCAGCTCACTCTCAGCGGCCGCCCCGGTGACTGGGCGGGCAGCAGGGGTGTTCTCGCCATGGGAATGTGGGCGCCCCGGCCCCGAGCAGGTGAAACCTCTGTGCATGCGGCCACGAGCCGCACTTGGCGACGTGCAGACGTTACATTACGTGCACGCAGGAGAGCGCGGACATAACTCGGCCAAGATGGAAATCGCCGTCTCTGTATTTTACTCCACTTCCGTCCGTCTCATTAGTTGGCGACATCAGTCGGGGGCCTGAGAGTCATCTCAGACTCTCTCCTCCTGTGACGTCCCCTAGCTCAGCACCTCGGAGCTTTGTCAGACTGTCCCTGCAAAACTCGGGGAGCCCCTGGGCCTGACTGTGCCTCTGATTCGGTATCTGTGGTGGATTGTGGGTGCTCTCCGAGTCTGTAACCGTTTGTCACCAAACCACGCTAGAGGGTTCTGCCTTCCAGAAAATGACTAGCCCAGGATACCCTTCTGACATTTTGAGATGAAAATAAAAATCCATGTTCTCAGGTGCCTGTTTTCTCTCCCACACACACTGGACGGGTGTGGCGTGGCTGTCGGTGACTCTGGACAGCTCCTTAAACAACTCTGGGACCCCTCTCCGTCATTAACTACCCCGCCCCCCTACCCCCGCCAAGCTGCTCTGGTCTTAGCTCCCTGGCCATACCAAGATGTTCCCAAGTTCACAGCCTTTGCGACCTGCACACATTTGGAATGCTCTTTGGCTGGCTTCTTCCTGCTGTCGACAGCTTCCCCTCAGTGCCGCCTGCTCAGAGCGGCAGTCCCAGGCTAAAAGCCCACTGCTCCGCATCAGAGAACATGAGGCCGCTGCTTCTGTTCTATCTGCCTCTGCCTGCTGTGTAATGTTTCCATGAATGGAGACTCCCTAAAACTGCATTCAGCATCGTTGCTTTTCCAGTACTCCAGTCATTAACTCGCTCGATTAGTATTTGTTGGATGAATTAATAGAATATTGCCAATGGGGTAATTAAACATTATGTGACAACTTAATTTTTATAAGCAGAGGTTACGTGGGGTGCTATACTCTGTAAGCCTGAAACATGGGCACAGGTATCTGCTTTTTAGTTCTCGTTTATTCGCCTGAAACACTCAATTAACAAGTAGCAATAAACATTTTAATCTAGGAGTACATCGCCCACCTGGATCAGTATCTGAGGTACTCAGTCCATGAGCTACACGTAATTTCAGAATGGGCAGAATCATCGGAGCAGGTGTTAATTCTCTGTCATTATTAGAACTAAGGTGACTGCCTCTTGTGGGGCCACACAAGATTAAAAGTAACGATTTTCATCTTTGTCTTAGAAGCCTGTTGACTCTAGTTAACCCACACAAACTCATTCTTTTTTTTAAATATATCTTTTTATTGATTTCAGAGGGGAAGGGAGGAGAGATAGAAACATCACATGATGAGAGAGAATCATTGATCAGCTGCCTCCTGCACACCCATTATGGGGATCAAGCTGCAACCCAGGCATGTGCCCTTGGCCGGAATCGAACCTGGGACCCTTCAGTCCACAGGCTGACGCTCTATCCACTAAGCCAAGCCAGCTGGGGCACAAACTCGTTCTTGAATATTTACATACTAGAGGCCCCGTGCATGAAATTCATGCATGGGTGGGAGGGTGTCCCGAAACCTGGCCTGTACCCTCACAATCTGGGACCGCTAGCTCCTGACCACTCACATGCCTGCCGGCCTGATCCTCCTCACTGCTCCCCTCTGCTGGCCTGATCACCCCTACCTGCCCCTGCCTTGGCCCCACCACCAGAGCTTTGTCCGGAAGGTCATCTGGTCTAATTAGCATATTACCCTTTTATTAGTGTAGATTACCTGGAAGTAGTTGGGAGTCAGCCTTTGAGTTCCCTGTGTGTGAACTGGTGATGGGAATATCCGTTATACTAGGGTTCTCACTCCCAGAGCGGCTGAGAGATGGCAAATGTATAGTCTTGTAAATATGTTTATACAAAGGAGTTTGTAAGTGTCTCTTTATACACTTCTCCTATCAGAAGGGATGCATGGCCCAGTGCTTGAAGGTGGTGTCCAGCTTGCGATGCAATTTCCAGATGAAAAGGAAATGTCAGCCTGCAGTCATGTGGGAGTGGTGAGGGGGGTGGTGGGAGGGGGCACTGACCAGGGGAAAACGGCTGGAGGAAAAGTGGGGAGTCGCCTAATTTGAGCAGAGAAAGCAGAGAGTCAAAATCTAGTAGGCCGAGATCAAGGTGTAGCATGATGATGGGTCGGGAGGGTTTTCTGAATTTCCTCTGTGTATGATTTTAATTTCCATGGTTCCTTTGTCTCTGCTCGTTTGCCGAGACCCACTGAGCTTCTTCCCCGTCTTTACCACTGAGGACTCGAATGCAGAGTCCAGATGCTTACCCCGCCTGTACGTCCCATTCCATTCCTTCCGCATCTCCCGCCATGCTCCTAGTCACTGGACCGCTGAAGAGGGCCATCTCCTTTGTGAACAAATACCTTGTTTGATTGAAACTTTGTAGCCTGGAATGGGCCAGCCAAGGTGTGTGGAAGGCTTGGCTTCCTCCATCGCCGGGGAAACCCAAGCCTCCCCCTGCTCTCTCCGTGGCCGCAGCCATCTTGGTTGGATTAATTTGCATACTTGCTCCTGATTGGCTGGTGGGCGTGGCTGGTGGGTGTAGCAGAGTGGTGGTTGATTTGCACATTACTCTTTTATTAGATAGGATGTACCTTCTGTCAATCATCACCCGAGGATAGATTTTTCATTGATTTTTAGAGAGGCATGCGCCCCAGTGGGGATCGAACCTGGGATGCCTCCTCAGCCAGGGCTCCCCTGGTGGCTTTTAGAACGTGATTAAAAGCACGATAGCCATTTTTAGTGCTGTTGCCTTTATTTTTATTCTTGCTATACGTTTAGGCTCACAAATTATGGCGTACGTTAAGTGTCTAAGCATTCTTTTAAATATAAGTTTTCTACCTAACACTAATAATCTGCTCCAGTTCTATGAATAATCCACATCCTATGCTCCGCCAATAATCCCCTTTATTTTCTTAAGTGAAGGAATACAAATTTAATTTAATGCTCTGTTCCCTTTAGGCTCACTCTATTAAATCCCACATTTAATTTTCGCAGAAGCAGTGCCAAAGCGTATGCTTCCATTAATTTACCACACGCTCTCACAATCGCTCGCAGGACTGTCTATACATGGTGACAGGGGTGGGGGTGCCCGGTTTCATCCGTGGTGAGCAAAAGAATGAGCTGTGCGTTCCTCCTGAGTGAACAAATGTACCCCCTTCGACTACAAATACGCAGCTTTCCGTTCTGTCCAATGGAAGCACTCCCCGGAAACGTAAACCCCACCCGACAGGAGGACGGCAGTGAGTCTCTCCCCCATTATTTGGGGAACGGTGCATCTGATAGAAACGCTGTCAGCCTGTCGTGACCAAAAGTCACTGGAGATTGTCCCTCTGAAAGCGATGATGTCGTTTTCCTGGCCGTGTCTGAAACCTCTCCCTCTGAGCCAGGGCGATGGCAGAGCGTCACCCGGGTCCGACGGCAGCCCCCTCTCCCCCCAACGCGCGGAGAAAACGGCCATCGGCGAGTCTGCATGCAGCCTGTCAGCACGGTGTGCGCACAAGCCGCTGCCTTCTTGAGAGAGAAAGGGAATGCCACCTTGGGTGTAAGAAGTAATTCCACGCGACTATTTTCATTCTAAAAGCAATTGCTGCCTGAACGGGAATAATGAAAACAATACATCCAGGGCTTCCAGGCGCCAGACAAGCTCTTGAGGACACGAGGACGCTGGCCCTTTCGCTTTGTTACTTAGCAAATGTCTCGCTGGCGATGCGGGGCCATCGCGGGGTCCCCCCCTGTGCTCACAGCCAGGTCCCTGCTCTGGGCAGCGAGGACACCGAACAGCACCTTCCCGCCCAGCCCGTGGCCCTTCCGTTTTCGGTCTGGAAGCTACGAGGAAATGCGTAGGGTAGAAGGGGACGTACCTGTCCCCGTTGGCAGCAACACGGATGGCACAGCCACAGAAAGCGACCCCTGTCACATTCCAGGCCATTCTCAGTAGAACAAGCAATCCTGCAGTCTGTGTGGAACCAGAGACCCTGAACAGCCAGAGCACTCGGGAGAAAAAAGAACTAAGTGGGAGGTGTCCCGCTTCCCGATTTCAGACTATATTACCAAGCTCTCATAATCAACACAGTATGGCATCTGGATAAGACAGAAGCATAGGAACAAGAGCCCGGGAACAAACCCATGCAGGGGTGGGTTGATTTCCAACAAAGAAGCCGAGAATGTACAGTCAGAAAGGGCGGTCCCCTCAATTAATGCTGTTGGGGAAGATAGATGGCCGCCTTCCTAAGGGTGACACTGGACTGCTATCCTCCCTCATACTCAACCACCAGCTCAAAATGGATCCAAGAACAGAGACTCACAGGTGCCCAGCACAGGTGTCGGGGTAAGCAGCCTGCGGTACAGCCATACGATGGGACGTCACTTAGCAGCAGCAGGGACAAGCTGGCCGAAACCAGTTTGGCTCAGTGGATAGAGCCTCAGACTGCGGACTGAAGGGTCCTGGGTTCGATTCCGGTCAAGGGCGTGTGCCTTGGTTGTGGGCACATCCCCAGTAGGGGTTGTGCAGGAGGCACCAATGCTTCTAACTCTCTGTCCCTCTCCCTTCCTCTCTGTAAAAATCAATACAATATATTTTTAATAAAAGAAGGTACAAGCTGCAGGAGCACGCACAGAAATGAGTCTCTGATGTAGTGCCCCACGTGACAGAAGTCTGACATGAAGCGCGAAGACTGTAGGACTCCGTTTCCCAGGACAGGCCCATGGATGCAGCGTCAAGGGCTGGGCGGGGAGGGGGGGGGGGGGGGGGGGTATGGCCTGGAAGGGACGGGTCAGCTCTTCCGGGTGCCTCAAACGTTCTAGATCTCGATGGAAGCAATGATGGCACAGAGTATGCCTCTGTCAAAGCTCATCCAAATCGATACTAAAAACCATCTCAACAAGAAAGAAACTTCACCTCACTACAAATCAAGTTAGCACGTGGGAGAAATATCTTAGAGACTAGCTGGCCTTTCTTTTTCAGAACTTGCACTTTAAGGCAAAGATCCGCAAGACTGTCTTTGATTCCATATGACTTTATAGAGAGAAATTCTATCTAGAAATCGGTTTGGGTGACTGAAATGACCGGAAAGCTCCGGAAACCAGCTGGGGAGCGATACACGTATCCCACCTGGTAAATATGAAATGCATTTCAGGGTCTCGGAGTAACTTTGTAGTCACATATGAAGTTTATTAGGTACAGATAAAATGTATTAGATACGTTATTAAGTTTTGGGTATGGCCACGGAACTCCAACCAGGTGACCCGGGCAGAAAGTTAGACGCCGAGTCCTGGAGGCGCAGCGATTGTGAGTACGGGAAGCGCCTCATTTTATGGTCCTTTCCCAGCTCATCGCTGAGCCCTTATTCTGTAATGCTGTGGACTCTCGTTTAAACAAAGCAATAACGCGTGAGCTCTTCTCCCGTCTGAGACGCGCAGCACAGACAGCGAAACATTGATGCCGCGCACTGGGCCACCGGGCCGGCCGCGACTGCTGTCACAGGCCCCGGGCGGAGGCGGGCGCAGGCACCGTGTGTGGAAGTTCAGGCCCGCAGCTCCCCGTCGCGGCTGGCTTCACCCGGCGAGCCGACACCGGACAACGACCGACACGGTAAGACGCTCGAGGAGGACACGGCGAACAGCCAGGGCCTGTGATGAACCGGCTTTTGACCCGAAGTCATGCAGCTTAGAAGCAAACACTTGCCCCCGCAAATGGGACGTCCCCCGGGCCTCCCTGGAGGAGGGGAGCGCAGCCGACACTGCGATTCAGACGCAAGCTTCTCCCGCGTTTTCGCCCTTTTGGAGGTTTGAGGTTGGAAGTAAAAATGCGAAGATGTGGCTCAGGGTCGTCCCCCCCCCCCCCCAATTCTAAGGAGAAAATAGAGGAAATCGAAAGCCCCCTCCCCGGGCAGTGTTGGGCGGTGCCCGTCCTCACGCGGAGCAGAGGGGCCTCTGGAGGACGGAGACTGGCACCGGCTGTTCGGGTCCTGGCACGTGGTCGCTGCAGCTCACTCCCCGCAGCCCAAAGGGCAGAGGTGACAGTCCCTCTGTGAAGGGGACGTTCTTGAGTCCACACCAACATCCCCTCCCTGCCGGTCTCCAGGGTGTCCCTGCAGAGACATCCCGGGGCTCCTGGTTTGGGGTGACTCTCTCTTGCGGAAAGAGTGCCAGACCCTGTCTCCGAGCCGCCGGTCACCCTGCAGACCAGCGGGACGCGCCGTCCAGGGGGCCGGGCGGCCTCATCGGGAGGAAGCGTCTGCCGGAGGCAGCACCTTTGCTGCCTTAACTGCAGGCTGGCTCCACCCAAGGCCCGAGGGAAAAGGACACACAGACACCGGACAGTCACCAAGGCCACTCGGGCGCTGCGACAGGACTCCCTTTTGTTCTCTTCCCACTTTTCTCCGAGGGAAACCAGTGTGATGGCACGAGTTTTCAAACTTGAAAAAAGCTTAACACACACATCAGAAATGTCCCCACTGTGTGCCTCGCACCCTGCAGTGTTGCTTTATTCCTGGCCTGGAATCCTCTCTTCTAACGCAAAAAGGGTCATTTCGTTCTATTTAAAAAATAGAAAAAAATAAAAAACCCAGATTTGGGGAGACAACAAGTGCCCGACTTCATGAAGAAAAACAGAGGTGGGAGGACGACAGGTGGCTTAAAGGGGATTTCCCCTGGCCCGGAGCTCAGCTGGTCACAGGGCCACCCCGGTACCCTCGGGTGGTAGGCCGATTCCTCTATGTGCCCTGACCTGGGATCCAAAACGGACGCATCAGTCAGAGGAACTGCTCATCGACGTCTCTCACCAGTAATATCAGTCCCGTCTTTCAAGTGTTTCTTTAAAATAATCACAGTATGTGTGCACTTTTTGAATCCCAGGCCGAACAAAATGAAATGTGCACAACATGTAAGACAGGGAAAAGCAAACACTGACTGCAGAGGAACGGCGTATGGAATTAAGATGTGATATTTTTCTATTACAGCTAAATATTGAACTGTTTACAAAGGATATGGATTCTGGGATTTTCATGAAAATCATCTGGGGGCGGTAGAGAGTAGGGGTAGATACTGATCAAGCATTTTTGATTCGTGAACAAGAATGCTTTTCAGAAGATGCTGATGAAAACACTGGTTTGCTTGCTATCTCCTCTGCTTTTGTGAAAGGTTTAAAGGTCGTACAACAAAAAGTATATTCTAGTGCCAGTGGCTCACGAAGTCAGCCCCTTTCGCTCTCTTGTCCTTAGAACAGTGGGTGCAGCCAGGTCGTTCACTTCCGGTCGATAACTGTGTGGCCACTTCAACTCCACACCCGTGATTTCCCGTTTCCCAGCGTCCGTCCGGCTACAGTGAAAAACCAGCCTTCGTCCACCACCACGTCCGCCGAAGGACACGCTGCCCAACACACCGGCGACTGACCATCACCCGGAGGTGAGCCAACAGTCTGCACCGAACTCAACACGGATCCTGACCTCGTCTGACAGCGGAGGCACCCCACTTCTTCAACACAGACCCGGCCGGGCCGCGGTATTTTGAGGAAGAGCCACACTCAAGGGGCCAAAAAGCCGCAGATGGCTCGTGAGCCACGGTTTGCCGAGCACTGCTCTAGAGGAAGTGCCACTGAAGGCACGTGGCTGAGCCCTGGCTCGATTGTCCGGGATCAGCACCCCGTCACCCCTCCCCCGTCTGCCGCCGCGGGAGGCCTCCTCTTTGCAGGGCCTGAGCTGTGGCCCCGGAGACCGGCTCTGTGGACGGGGGACCCTGGCAGAGAGGCCTGGCACGGAAGAGGACTGGGGCAGCAAGACAGTGTCATCCCCTCTCCCTCCTCTCCCCGCCGGCTCTCTCCCCTGCCCGCACCCCACGACTCAGGCCTGCCTCAGGGCTGCCTCTCGGGGTGGCCCTGGCTGCTGGCCTCGTTGAGGTACAAGGCGCTCTGCTAGGAACTCGAGAGACCCGACAGCACCCCGAACTGCTGCCCTTTCTGTGGGCAGCGATTCCGTGTAGTCGGGCCTGTGGGAGGAGACAGACAGACACACAGACAGAAGAGCTGCTGACTGAGAGCAGGGTGTGACCGCCGGTGACTGTCGAGGCTTCTAGACGCTGCTGTCTTCTCAGCATTGTTTTCTGACTCGGGGCACGAATTGGGGTCACTCCCTGCATCCTGATGTGTGTGGACTGTGATGGTGTCTTCAGGCTTCTTTCGCCTTAACTTGTGTGTCAGTCGTGTGGACAGCACAGAGGAGTACGGGGGAATGAGACAGGGCGGGGCCTGTGTGTCAAACAGCCGGGAGGCTTGACCCGGCTCTGATTCTGCTCCATCAGCTCCCCTGACCCGGGGCGGGGGGGGGGGGGGGGGGGGGCGCCAGATGTTCCTGTTTTCTTTGTGTCCACCAGTCTCTGCCCTGTGCCCGCCCACAGGTCTGCTTGCAGGGCTCCTGTGACTGCACCTCCCTGTCCTTAGCGAGGCAGATCCTGATAGTGCGAACACACACACACACACACACACACTCACACTCACTCTCCATGGCCCTTAGTGCCCCTCCCACACACACACACACATACTCACACACACTCACACTCTCCATGGCCCTTAGTGCCCCTCACACACACACACACACACACACTCACACACACTCACACTCTCCATGGCCCTTAGTGCCCCTCACACACACACACACACACACTCACACTCTCCATGGCCCTTAGTGCCCCTCACACACACACACACACTCACACACACTCACACTCTCCATGACCCTTAGTGCCTCTCCCCCCCAACACACACACACACACACACACACTCACACAAACACTCTCCATGGCCCTTAGTGCCTCTCCACACACACACACACACACACACACACTCACACAAACACTCTCCATAGCCATTAGTGCCCCTCACACACACAAACACACACACACACACACACTCACTCACACACTCTGGCCCTTAGTGCCCATCACACACACACACACACACACAAACACACACACTCACACTCTCCATGGCCCTCAGTGCCCCTCCCACACACACACATACACACACACACTCACACTCTCCATGGCCCTTAGTGCCTCTCCCCCCCCACACACACACACTCACACACACACACTCACACTCTCCATGGCCCTTAGTGCCACACACACACACACACACACACACACACACACACACACTAACACTCTGCCCTTACTGCCTCTCCTGATAGTGCCAACACATACATGCACACACACACACACTCTGCCCCTTAGTGCCTCTCCCAGTAATCCACACACACACACACACACACACTAACACTCTGCCATTATTGCCTCTCCTGATAGTGCAAACACATACATGCACACACACACACTATGCCCCTTAGTGCCTCTCCCAGTAATCCACACACACACACACACACACACACACACACACACACACACTCACAATCTGCCCTTACTGTTTCTCCTGATATTGACAACACATACATGCACACACACACACACTCTGCCCCTTAGTGCCTCTTCCACTAGTCCACACACACACGCACACACACACACACTAACACTCTGCCCTTATTGCCTCTCCTGATAGTGCCAACACATACCTGCACACACACACACTCTGCCCCTTAGTGCCTCTTCCAATAGTCCACACACACACACACACATACTAACATTAACACTCTGCCCTTACTGCCTCTCCTGAGAGTGCCAACACATACATGCACACACACACACACTCTGCCCCTTAGTGCCTCTTCCAGTAGT
>CM050529.1:3483675-3486175 GCA_027563665.1 Antrozous pallidus | reverse complement strand
GACAGCGCGTCTCCTGCATGTTATGCATCCACTGGTGGGTCATGAAGTTAGGAAATGGCTTCCGCTCATCCCTCTCCTAAAATTTAGAATCAACATAAATTCAGTTGTGTAGGCGTGGGCAGCGACAGGGTAAGGTGGTGGCCTGAGGAACACGCTCCTGTACTGTCAACAAGGAGTTGAATTTTCTCTTCTCCCTTTACTCCCGTGGGGCCCCCACACCGAGTTTTGATTGACGAGAGCCCGTTCCCCGCGGCCTGGCCATAGAAGGAGGCCCTCAGGCCATTACACAGTCATGTTGGTGAGCTGTTTGAACACTGGGGTGTCCGCCAGTGTTGCCTGAGAATGCTGGAAAACATTTACTATTTTCGCGTCACTTACAAAGCATACTCTGTGGTGGTTTTTTAAAAATATATATTTTTTATTGATTTCAGAGAGAAAGGGGGAGAGAAATGTCAATGATGAGAGAGAATCAGGGATCAGCTGCACATCCCCTACTGGGGATGGAGCCCCGAGTCCTCAGTAGCTGCAGCTCAGCTCCAACCCACTGCGCCCCGTCATGCCTCTGGCGTCTGGAAGATCGGGCTGCAGGGTGGGGGAATCCCAGCGATGTTGCAGTTGTGGGGACAAACCCAATCCTGACAGAGTCCCAGCGATGTGGCCAGGAGGGTCTGGGCGAGTCACGTGTGGACACTCGAGGAGGAAGGACGGGGGGCGCAGTGGACAAGGTGCTTGGCCCTCGGGGCCGGAGAGGACATTTGCTCCCCTGGTCGGCACGCAGGGGGCGGAGACCGTGCTCTTGAATGTCTGTGCCCCGCGGGGGCCGTGTGCCCCGAGCCGGTTCCGAGCTCCTGGGCAGTTTCAGACGGGGCTGAGGGGGAGGGTCCCGAGTCTGAGGCAGAACAGGCGCTTTCGTTCCCTCTGTGGGCTCCACGCTGTTGAGTCTGCTGGCCACGGGCTGACATAGGGTAGCTTAGCCGAGTCCATCTTTTAGCTTGAAAAACAGAAATAAGGTTTGTTTACATAAGTTCTCACTGAGCTCTGGTGAAGGTGTGGTAAACGCACGTAAGGATGAACCCAGTTTTCCAACGTTGCCGGGCTGACAAAGAAGTGCCTCGTGTTCAGTGTAACGCAGGCAAACGGATGGCACCGGGTGCCACTCCAGGTCAGACCCCTGGGGAGGTGGCTGGGGGGAGACCCTCCGATGGAAAAGCCGGAGCCCAAATTACTCTCGTTGGCGTTTGTGGCGCACCTTCCCCACAGACGGCAGGTCTGCCGCTCGTCCCCAAAGGCTGGGCGGGCGGGCGTCTTCACGGGCCAGGCAGGGGCGCTGCACACGGCCGGGGAGCCGCACACGGCCGGGGAGCCATCAGACTTCCCACGGGGGCTCAGAAACTCACCGCCCGGCCCGGAAGCTTCAGGTCCGGGTGGAAAGGGGCGGCAGGGGTGTGGATTGTGTTGTCAGGACGGCCGTGTGCACCCTGGGGCTACATGACTTGGGGGGCAGGAGGGGTGTAACGGACTCTGTTCAGTCAAGACCAGGACGGGCCCGGGGCTTCCTCTCCAGAGTGAGGCCAGCTCTGTGGCCCGGTCACCCTGTGAGCGGGAGCCAGGGGCCAGGGCCTGCCCTCCGTCCTGGTCTCAGCCTTGCTGGTGTGCCGGCGGCTTAAGCGCTGAGCCCACATCGCTTTCCTGTGAAATGGAACCCGCTGAATCGAAAAACTGTAACACAACAGGAAACATGGGTAAAGCTTTTTAAAAACGGTCCGTAGTCATAAATGTCTGCACAGAACAGACAGGCCGCACGCACTCTGGTTCACTGCTTGGTGAGGGTGCAGCGCGCCTCACGGGCCTGTGGGGCTGGTCCAGGCACAGGAGGGGGCCTCAGCAGGGCGCCAGTCCAGCCTGCAGAGCCTCCGCCCCATCCCCAGTGCTGAGTCAGGGGCCCGGCTCCCGGCTCCCAGCACCGCTCACCCAGGAGAGGCCGCCGCTGGGAGGGTCTGGGGTGAGGGTCAGTCGTCCCTCCGTCATCCAGCTCTTCCATCGAAAGGTAAAGGGGCAGAGTGTGTGCGCGTGTATGTGTGCGCAATACGGGCAGAGTGTGTGTGTGTTTGCCTGTGCCTCTTCTGATAGTGAACCACACACACACACACACACACTCTGGACCATCGGGAGAGGCAGTAAGGGGCAGAGTGCGTGTGTGTGCACTTGTCCGTGTTTGCACTATCAGGAGAGCACCAGGGAGCAGAGTGTGTGTGTGTGTGTGTGTGTACTTGTCTGTGTTTGCACTATCAGGAGAGGCAGTAGGGGGCAGAGTGCATGTGTGTGTGCACTTGTCCGTGTTTGCACTATCAGGAGAGGCACCAGGGGGCAGAGTGCGTGTGTGTGTGTGCACTTGTCCGTGTTTGCACTATCAGGAGAGGCACCAGGGGGCAGAGTGCGTGTGTGTGTGTGCACTTGTCCGTGTTTGCACTATCAGGAGAGGCACTAAGGGGCAGAGTGC
>CM050529.1:2766175-2838675 GCA_027563665.1 Antrozous pallidus | reverse complement strand
TTGGCTGCGGGCACATCCCCAGCAGGGGGTGTGCAGGAGGCAGCTGATGGATGTTTCTCTCTCATCGATGTTTCTTTTTTGTTTTTTTTAATATATTTTATTGATTTTTTACAGAGCAGAAGAGAGAGGGATAGAAAGTCAGAAACATCAATGAGAGAGAGACATCGATCAGCTGCCTCTTGCACGCCCCCCACTGGGGCTGTGCCCGCAGCCAAGGTACATGCCCTTGCCGGAATCGAACCCAGGACCCTTCAGTCCGCAGGCCGACGCTCTATCCACTGAGCCAAACCGGTCCTGGCTATCTCATCGGTGTTTCTGACTTTCTATCCCTCTCCTTTCCTCCCTGTAAAAAAAAAAAAAAAAAAATCAATAAAATATATTTTTAAAAAATAAAAATAAAAATAAATAAAACCCTGAGTAATTTCATGCCACCGGCACGTTTTCAGCTGCCTATAAGGCGGTGAATGACTCAAGCCCTCTTCCCTTCAATTAATGAAAAGCAAAACCGGATGAGTAAGGCGTTAACCCTGCCATACCCAGCCAGGCAGGCGATGAGGGAGTGTGCTAGTGGAGGGAAAGTCACCCTTAGGGATGGAGGGGGAGCAGGGGGAGGTCCCAACCTCCGATTGCAGGCGAAGGGCCAGGTGCAGAAAGAAGGTCATGGGGTGAGAAGGCCCCAAGGGGCCTAGTGAGGAGCAACGGCCTGCGGTGGGACCTCCAGGCAGTCTCTTCCTCCCCTGGCATGTGGCTGGCCACGCGCTTCGGACCCCCTGACCTTCCCTCCCGAGAAATAACCTCTGGGCCTCGGCCATGTCTCAGCTCCAGGCCCAGAGAAGTCAGGACACCAGCCGAGGCTGACGTCGGGCCAGCTGCGAGGCGTAATGACCCCCTGCCCCGGTGCCCCAGTCGATCCGTGGAGACCACAGCCCTCAGTGGACACCCCTGGGAAGCTGCTGGCTCTTCCACTGAGCTCTCTCCTCTTGGGGCTCCCTTAAAACCTCCACCCTTAGAACCCTGAGGAGGGAGGACCCAGTGCCCTCTCCCTCGGGGGGGGGGAGGGCAAGTTCTTGCCTTCTCTCCCCCCTCTCAGCCCCAGCCTCGTTGCCATCAGCTTCCTCCCTCCTTTACCTCCTTCGCTGATTTCCTAAGCCCCTTTCTCCTAGGCATTACTCCTCCTCCCTCTGCGAGTTCCCCGGGAAGTGTCTCTGACAGCCGGGGGTCTCGCCTCTGAATTCTCTCCCAGCCGGAACCCAAGGGCCGAAGTTGCCGAACCCAGGTGTGGCCCGGCCGGCCTGACGGGTCCGACACTGCCAGAAGCCGATCGCTGTCTTAACGATAGAGAGCTGCGGACGGGGGCTCTGGAGGGCTGGTCCACCTTCACTGCTCTAAAGGGTCAGAGCTAATCGTTAGATGTTGGTGGCGGAAGCAGCCCCCCGACACCTGTTAGTTTTAAGTAAATTCGCTGATTGGCTATTCTTATTGGAGCTTCCTGCCTGGGGATATAGGTGTATTTTATATTTTATCACCTTAACCTCAATCAAAGGGATGGTGAAGCCAAAGCGAGTCGTAGTCCTCTCTTGGGCTCCCGCCTGGCCCCCATTTCCCAAACGGATGCTTTTCTAGTGCCGCGCCCGGATTTCGAGATCCCCGAGGACCACGAGGAAGCGGAGTCCGATGCAAAAGCAAAGAGCCTTTACTCGAGCTCGAGCTCGGTCTCCCCGCCTCTGCGACCCAGCGGGCAGGATGCGGAAGAGCCCCGGGTTCCAGAAATACAGTAAATCGTATAGGGCTTGGGGGCGGGCGGTGGGGTGACGCTGGGACTGCTGAGTTGGCCGATTCCGATCGGATGGGAGGGGGCCGGGGGCCGGTGACACAAAGACAGGGTGCGTTCGGCATCCCTTGGGCCTCAGGTTCGCTCCCCTGGCATTCCCGTTGGCTGGTTTGAGGGTGAGCTGGGTACCGGACACACTCTGTGGTTTTTCTTGGAGAGGGGGTCATGTCAGGGATGTGGTGACACAAGACGGGGGACGCAGTACAAAATGGAGCCAGTCCTGCTCTGCCCTTGCACTAGTCCCTTTTCACTTGTGCGCAGCCTTCTCCAGAACCCCGAACCCCGAACCGGGAACCTGAACCACTCGGGACGTGAAAGGGGTCAACACCGGTGCCGCCGTTCCTACCGCCTACCTCCTGCACCTCGGAATCTCCAGACGATGTTTCCGTGACTCACGGACACCGAGGAACCGGTCACCGGGCCACCCACACATGCCTAGCGCTTCCATGTATGAAGTAGCGTGTTTCACGTCTGTGCCATCCCAGGAGAGCAGAGAGCGTACGCCCCAGAGGAGCTGGGGGGCGGGGGGGGCGGTGAATCAGGAAGGGAATGCCCACAGGTTCAGCTCAGGCCCTACGTTCTCCCTGGAGACCTGGGGATCAGGCGGCGTGGGGTTTTCCACTCATTAGTTCCTGCTCGTTAGCTAGCGGTTGAGGGCCAGGCCCTGCCCTCCCAGTTCTGATGTGTGGGTGGGAAGAGGCGACGAGGGCAGGGATGACAGAACCAGCGTTGACCGAAAAAGCGCGTTTATGATCGGCAGATACGGGAGGCGGCTAAACTAAGGCTTCGTAAGGTCAGCCGGAGCTGAGGGCCTGGCCAGAGAAGTCCACTGTGGCATCTGCCCCGCCCTCCCTCAGCTCTCTCCCCAACCTGCTGAAGACGCGACCTAGATCCTTCCACAGGTGGGTACGGGTGCGTCCGACTCACCCACCCCCATGGCAACGGACAACCGTTTACACCGGGCTCAAAGGCACCCCCATCTTCCACGGATACAGAGATAATAATGGTTGGTTGTCTATTAGATTTCTTTCTAAAAATATATATATATATACGTTTTTTTAATTGATGTCAGAGAGAAAGGGAGAGAAGCATCAGTGATGAGAGAGGACCATGGGCCGGCTGCCTCCCGCACGCCCCACACTGGGGATCGAGCTCACAGCCCGGGCCTGTGCCCCGACCAGGAATCGAACCCTGAGCTCCTGGCTCAGCGGTCTAACCTTCCACGGCCGAGCCACGCCGGCTGGGCTATCTGAGTGCTCTTCCCGTGTCCGATAACGAAAACAAACACTTAAGAAATGCGTGCAGCCGAAACCGGTGTGGCTCAGCGGATAGAGCGTCGGCCTGCGGACTGAAAGGTCCCGGGTTCGATTCCGGTCGGGGGCATGTGCCTTGGCTGCGGGCGCATCCCCGGTGGGAGGTGTGCAGGAGGCAGCTGATCAATGCTTCTCTCTCATCGATGTTTCTCACTCTCTATCCCTCTCCCTCTCTGTGAAAAATTAATAAAAATGTGTAAAATTTAAAAAAAAAAAAAGAAAGAAATGCTTGCAAAATTAAAAGGAGGTTGTGAAGGACAGGGCCTGAAACGGAGGTGAAATGAGGGATACAATCGTGGTGTCAGCATCTGCGAATGACAGTCTGTAGTCTGACAGTCTGTTCAATGCTTCTTTGCCTCTGTATCTATTCCCCCACCACCACCCCCGGTTTCTTTTCTTTAAAAAATCTTGCCTCTGCAGGCTAGACATAAACATATAGGAACAAAAAATGTTTGAGTCTCAGTTTCAATGTCCAACAGTTCTGAGTCCCAGTTTCCATGTCAAACAGTTCCCTATGTGTCCGTGTCAGCAATGGTGTCTGGATGGTGGATACCTGGTGGCGATGCAGGTCCCACTCTCTCTGGTTTGGTCCTGGGCCGCCTGCAGCGACACACAGCTGCCAACTGCTAGCGTGGCAAGGTGAATGACTGATACTTTTATTAAAAAAAAAAAAAGAGAATACTATTTGATACCCTGTTTCCCCGAAAATAAGACAGTGTCTTATATTAATTTTTGCTCCCACGGATGCACTAGGTCTTATTTTCAGGGGAGGGGGGGTGCCTTATATTACAGCGGGTAGGTCTTATTTTCGGGGGATGTCTTACTTTGGGGGAAACGGGGTAACATGTGGAAATTACCTGAAATTCAAATCCCAAGGTGTATGAATAAAGCTTTATGAGCAAACCACAGGGGCCCGAGGAGGCGTTCGAGGCAACGCTCTCAGCTCCCCCCGAGAGCCGTGGGCAGGAAAAGTGGAGAAGGTGAACAGGAAAACCTCGACCCGGCGGCTCTCCCCCACAAACAGAAAGCTTGGAAACAGGGCTGCGACCAGAGTAAGTCACCAAGCGGCTCGTGTCTTCGCCGGGTGAGGAGCGCCGTTGGCAGAGCGCGATTTACCGAAAGCACCTTGGGCCGCTGCCGCCAAAGTCGGGCGGGCAGAGAAAATAGACTTGCTGGAGACGGTCTGCTCTCTGCTTGATAAGGTGAGAAGGTTGGGAGCCGCATCAATCCACAATTTTTTTTAAATGCATAATTGTCCAGCAGAGGGCAGCATGTCCCCGCCGAGAAAAACCGCCTACAGGGACGCAGGGGAGGGAGGGCAAATGCATGCTTTTACCGAGATTTAGTGACCGGTGTGTTCGTTTGTTCAATCTTCATGAAAACTCGGACAGGTGGGTACTTTTTTTTTCTTTTTAAAAAATATATTTCATTGATTTTTTTTACAGAGAGGAAGGGAGAGAGAGAGTCAGAAACATCGATGAGAGAGAAACATCCATCAGCTGCCTTCCTGCACACCCCCCACCCGGGATGTGCACGCAGCCAAGGTCCATGCCCTTGACCGGCATCGAACCCGGGATCCTTCAGTCCGCAGGCTGACGCTCTATCCACCGAGCCACACCGGTTTCAGCAGGTGGGGTGCTTTTTTTATAATTCTGCTTTTACAAACAAGAAAGCTAAGGCGCAGAAGCGTTAGGTGACGTGGATAAGGTCTCGTAGCTGGGAAGCCTAAGCCCGGGGTGGGCAAACTGCGGCCCCGTGAGCCACATGCGGCTCTTTGGCCCCTGGAGGGCGGCCCTTCCACAAAACACCACGGCCTGGGCGAGTCTGTGTTGACGAAGGGGCGTTAGAAGAAGTCTCACTCCGTTTTTAAAATGTGGCTCTCCAGAGAAAAGTCAACCGTGGTCCTGTCGGTATTTGGCTCTGCTGATGAATGAGTTTGCCGACCACGGGCCTAAGCCATCTGTCCCCCTCCAGGCCTGTATTTCTACGAAAGTCGATGACGATAAAGTGCTTTCTAACGTGGCGGATGCCGTCTAAGCACCACCTGTGTTTTAATCCCTTTAATCTTTATTTTTTTTATTGATTTTTTACAGAGCGGAAGGGAGAGGGATAGAAAGTCAGAAACATCCATCAGCTGCCTCTTGCACACCCCTTACTGGGGATGTGCCCGCAGCCAAGGTACATGCCCTTGACCGGAATCGAACCCGGGACCCTTCAGTCAGCAATCCGACACTCTATCCACTGAGCCAAACGGGTCTCGGCTAATCCCTTTAATCTTACAACAACCTCGGCCCCTCAGGACTGTTCTTCCCATTCCCATTTCAGATGGGAAACGCTCAACAACAACGAAACGCTGGAGCCCCGACCGGCTTGGCTGAGTGGCTGGAGCGTCGGCCTGAGGACTCGAGGGTCTCAGGTTCGACCCCGGTCAGGGGCATGTGCTTTGGTTGCAGCCACTGCTCTGCCTTTCTCCACGCGGGGAGTCCGGGGGGCAGCCCTGACCCTTGACGTGTGCAGAACCGCTTTCGGACGCCTCGACCGTATCCTGTTTCTGCAGAGCAAGCCCTTTAAGACAAAAACAGTCTTTCTTGAGCAATGCCCGGGTCCATGGACGCCCGTGTTCTGCACGGGGTCATCCTGTTCTTCAGGAAGCGGACACGGTTCTATCTTGCAAGGCTGTTTGGTGAGGCGCAGCTGGGACTCCGGGCTAAGCCGACTAGGAGGAAGCACGCTCAAAAATTTCTACTCTCTAACAACCCCCCCCCCCAAGTGCCTAGACCTCCATGGTGGGTCCCACCTGCCCTCGATCCATCCCCCCTCACGTCTAGAAGCAAATGCCTGGCTCTTCCTGATTCCAAGCTCTCTTTCCGCTCAGCTTCCCCACCTGACACCGATGATGGCCAAGCGCTTCCTATTGAGGCGAGAAATTCAGAAATTCGTCCCCTCGCTTCCCCCGATTCTCACCGGGATTTCTAATCTTAGTGCCCCATCCTCCCCACCACCACCATCACCACCACCACCGCAAGGGAATAGCTCCCAGAATCCCTTGTGGTTTTTTTAAAATATATTTTATTGATTTTTTACAGAGGGGAAGGGAGAGGGATAGAAAGTCAGAAACATCGATGAGAGAGAAACATCCATCAGCTGCCTCCTGCACACCCCCCACTGGGGATGTGCCAGCAGCCAAGGTACATGCCCTTGACCGGAATCAAACCCGGGACCCTTCAGTCCGCAGGCCGACGCTCTGTCCACTGAGCCAAACCGGTTTTGGCCAGAATCCCTTGTTTTTAATGCCGATTTTTCATAACTGTAGTAACTGGTTGCAACCCAAAGACTAAGCTGGAATCCACGTCAAAGTGTGTGTGGGGGGCGGGAAATGTGTCCTAGAAACGCGAATTAAACACGGACCGACAGGACACCAGAGCGGGGCAACGAAGACGAGACAAAGTAGACTTGAGAACAAGAGAAAAGACCAGGGATTGAAAGGGAACGATGCTTGGGGCGAAATACTTGACTTCCGGTCAAGATGGTGGCGTGAGTGGACTCTGCGGCTCATCTCCTCCTGCAGTCTCGCCAAGATTACAACGGAATTCTGGAACAGCCATCACCGAGGACGGCCCGAACACCGGGTAACGGGAAGTGATCGATAGCCAAGGATCTAAAGAGGAAGCCACGTGGAGACCGGTAGGAGGGACAGAAAGACGGGGAGGGAGGGAATATGTGTGTTCTCCTTTCAGAGATTCCTCCCGATCCTTTCTCAGAAGGGTCCCGGGTTCGATTCCGGTCGAGGGCATGGACTTTGGTTGTGGGCACGTCCCCAGTAGGAGGGGTGCAGGAGGCAGCTGATGGATGTTTCTCGTGCATCGATGTTTCTAACTCTATCTCTTTCCCTTCCGCTCTGAAAAAAATTAATAAAACATTTTTTAAAAATGTAGGAGAAGACACAGGAGAACAACTGGGAGAAGACACGGGTTGGGACAAGTCTTAGGCGACCAGGGGCCCAGACCTTAGGGACCTTGGGGAGAGCAGGGAGGGGAAGAGCCTGCAAAGTAGTTACATTGAGGCTGAAAGTTCAGGTTGGGATGTTTGGGGGACCCCAGAAAAGTGCCTTTCGGCCCGGCCAGCGTAGCTCAGTGGGTGAGCGTCCATCTAGGAACCAGGAGGTCAGGGTTCGATTCCAGGTCAAGGACACAGACCCGGGTTGCAGGCTCCATCCCCAGGGTAGGGCGTGCAGGAGGCAGCCAACCGATGTCTCTCTCATCGATGTTTCTCTCTCTCTCTCTCTCTCTTTCTCTCTCTCTCTCTCTCTCTCTCTCATCGATGTTTCTATCTCTCTTGCTCTCTCCCCCTTTCCCTTCTTCTCTCTCTAAAAATCAATGAAAATATGTTTTTCCTTAAAAAAAAAGGAGAGTGGGTTCGGGAGCTGGACTATTTCGGTTCGGGTTGTGACACCAGCACTTACCAGGGTGTAAACCGATTTCCTCGTCTTCTACCCAGAGAAGGGGTACAAGGAGTCCTACATCAGAGGAACTGGTCCGTGCAAAGGGCTTACAGCTGTGTCTGGCACACCACCAACACCCAACGTCGGCCCTAACCGGTGTGGCTCAGCGGACAGAGCATCGGCCTGCGGACTGAAGGGTCCCGGGTTCGATTCCGGTCAAGGGCATGGACCTTGTTTGTGGGCACATCCCCAGTAGGGGGTGTGCAGGAGGCAGTTGATCGATGTTTCTCTCTCATTGATGTTTCTAGCTCTCTATCCCTCTCCCTTTCTCTCTGTAAGACGATATGTGTTTTAAAAAGCCCAACATTGCCGAGACCAGTTTGGCTCAGTGGATAGAGCATCGGCCTGCGGACTGCGGGGTCCCGGGTTCGATTCCGGTCAAGGGCATGTGCCTTGGCTGCGGGCACATCCCCAGTAGGGGGCGTGCAGAAGGCAGCTGATCGATGTCTCTCTCTCATCGATGTTTCTGACTTTCTATCCCTCTCCCTTCCTCTCTGTAAAAAATCAATAAAATATATTTTTTTAAAAAAAGTAAAAAGCCCAACATTGATTAGCTTTCATCCTTTTTATTATTTGTTCTAGCATCAAATTTGTTGATAGCACAATGAGTGGCCAGATGATGATGATCTCTGACCATATAATAATCTGGCCACTCAGTGTGTATGTGTGTGTGTGTGTGTGTATACATATACATATACATACATATACACATATATACATATATATATATTAGAGGCATGGTGCATGCGTGGGGTCCGGCCAGCCTGGCCAGGGGGCAGGGACATGGGCAGTTGGCCAGCCTGCCTGTTGGTTGAACTGGTCGAGGGGACAATTTGCATATTAGCCTTTTCTTCTATAGGATAGACACCGAGTGGCCATATGATTGTGCGTTCAGAGATCATCATCATCTGGCCACGCAGTGTCTACGCCTCTTCTCACACACAGCTACCACCCAAGAGATACTTCCTTGTTTTCTTTTTCCATTTATCTTTGTGTTGAGAGTGTGACGTGTGACAGGTGACACCCCTGCTTTCTGAATGGGCTGCTGAATGCGGATAAGAGAAGGCAGACAGGAAGTTGTTAAAGAAACCGATTTTTTTTTCCCCCAGATAATACTGTGCCCAAATTACAGGGAAGGGAGTGATGGAATTGGGGCTATAAAGAAAGGTGCTGTTTCATGGCGAGTGAAAGAGAAAGTTAGGTGAACATTAAACAATGACCTTCACCTTTTGCTCCCAAATGGAGAGAAAAAAGAGAGTAAATTATTTTAGAAGAAAATAACTATACAGTGTTTTTTTTTTTTTAATGTATTTTATTGACTCTTCACAGAGAGGAAGGGAGAGGGATGGAAAGTCAGAAACATCGATGAGAGAGAAACATCCATCAGCTGCCTCCTGCACACCCAGCACTGGGGATGTGCCCGCAACCAAGATCCATGCCCTTGACCGGAATTGAACCTGGGACCCCTCAGTCCAAAGGCTGATGCTCCATCCGCTGAGCCAAAGCAGCCAGGGCTATACAACTTTAAAAAAAAAAAAAGTTGCCACCCTGCGTGGCTCAGCAGTTGACCTAGGAGTCAGGGCCCATGCCCCCCTGGCTGTGGGCTCCATCCCCAGTGGGGGGCGTGCAGAGGCAGCCAATGTGTGATTCTCTCTCATCACAGATGTTTCTATCTCCCCCTCCCTCTCCCTTCCTCTCTGACATCAATAAAAAATATATATATTTTTAAAAGTTGCCAATTGCCGAAACCCGGTTTGGCCCAGTGGATAGAGCGTCGGCCTGCAGACTGAAGGGTCCCGGGTTCGATTCCGGTCAAGGACATGGGCCTTGGCTGCGGGCACATTCCCAGTAGGAGGGAAGGGGGGTGTGTGTGCAGGAGGCAGCTGGTCCATGTTTCTCTCTCATCCATGTTTCTAACTCTCTGCCCCTCTCCCTTCCTCTCTGCATAAAAAAATAATAAATAAATAAAAAGCTGCCTGTTAATTCAGCCTCCTTCAGACCACATGCTCCCACAAACCCTTCATTCCCCCCGCGCCTGGTTTGGATGAGATGGGAGGTGGGGTGCAAGGGGGCTCTGGAAAACAGGACGGAACTGGGGCTCCTCGCCCACGTGGGTGCAGCCTCCCGGTTCGCCGGCAGGTGGCGCTGTGGTCCCGGCGCCGGGCCCGGCTCCGCCTCCGGAGCGGGTGCAGCCTCCCGGTTCGCCGGCAGGTGGCGCTGTGGTCCCGGCTCCGGGCCCGGATCCCGGATCCGCCTCCTCCTCCTCCCCCGCGCCCGCCCCCCGCGCGTGGCGTCGCCGGAAAGCCGGGAGGAGACAGCGCGCCCCGATCCACGGCGCGGCCCGCAGTGCCCCGATCGCGCGGGCAGACGCGGTGGCGCCGGCGGAGCTCGGATCCCGCACCCTCCGGGGCTCCCTTTGTCCCGACACCGCGCGGCCCGGAGCCGCGGATCCAGGGGGGACCGGGGACCGCGCCTCCCCGCCGGGAGGCTCCGGGACTGAGGGGCGGCTGCGCCTGGCCCTGCTCGCCCGCGCCGGCGCCCCCACGAGCGCGGACCGATGCCCCCGCAGCAGGGCGACCCCGCGTTCCCGGGCCGCTGCGAGGCGCCGCCCGTGCCTCCGCGCCGGGAACGTGGGGGGCGCGGGCCGGGGGCACCGGGGGGGCCGGGGCCGCGGCCTCAAGTGCGTGCTGGTGGGCGACGGCGCGGTGGGCAAGACCAGCCTGGTGGTGAGCTACACCACCAACGGGTACCCCACCGAGTACGTGCCCACCGCCTTCGACAACTTCTCGGGTGAGTGGCGGGGGCCGGGGGAGATCGGGGGCCCGGGGGGAGATCGGGGGGCCGGGGAGTAGGGGGTCGAGGGGACTCTGGGGGCCCCGGAGGAGGGAGATCTGGGGCCCCGGGTGGAGATCTGGGAACCCGGGTGGAGACCTAGGGATCCGGGGGGAAGGGGGTCGCGGGGACCCTGGGGGGCCCGGAGGAGGGAGATCGGAGCGGGGGTGGGGGGTATCGCGGGGACCCCGGGCCCGGCTCTGGCCAGGGATCGGACCCAGGGCGAGTGTGGGATTTGGGGACCCCGAGCTTTGGGAAGAGAGAATGGGGAAGCGGACCCCGCGGCGGGGTTGGTGGGATCGCGGGGACCCCGGCGGGGCCGGAGGAGGGAGATCGGGGAGGGGATCGCGGCGACCCCGGTGGGACCGGAGGAGGGAGGGAAGAGGGAGTTGGGGGGCGGCTGCAGGACCCCGGCACCGGTCCCAGCCAGGGATCGGACCCAGTGCGGAGTGCGGGGCTTGGGGACCCGCGATCGATCCGGGAGAGAGAACGGGAAGCGGAGCCCGCGGCGGGTGGAGACGGGAGCGCGGGCCCGGGAACCCCCCAGACGCGGCAATCGGGGCGCCCGCAGGTGGAGCGCGGGCTGCCCGGCCAGTGCGCTGCGCCCAGAAGTTGCGGGGCGGCCGGTCGACGTGGCTGGCGCCGCCGGGTCCCGGGAGGGGGGGGGGGGGGGGCAGGTGCCGGTACCTGTGGCCTCGGCCCGCCCCGGACCTCCCTCCCTCTCCCCTCCCCCTCCCCTCCCCCTTCCCCTTCCTCCCTCCCCCTCTCCCTCCCCCCCTCCCTCCCCGCTTCAAAGGGCCGCGCAGAGAGCGGACAGGCGGTGCGTTTGCGGCCTGAGCCCAGCGGGCCTGGCGGAGGCGGAGGCTGGGTTAAGCCGGAGGATGAACGGGATTTCTTTCTCCTGGAGCCCCTGCCCGCCCCGCCCCGGCCGCCCCTGCCCGCCCAGGTCGCCCCC
This sequence comes from Antrozous pallidus, assembly GCA_027563665.1. Classification (NCBI taxonomy): domain Eukaryota; kingdom Metazoa; phylum Chordata; class Mammalia; order Chiroptera; family Vespertilionidae; genus Antrozous; species Antrozous pallidus. The sequence goes on along the minus strand of CM050529.1, from coordinate 2,827,243 downwards.
GGGCTGTGTGTGATGCTTAGGATCCCGTCTCCCCGACTCCTGAAGCTCCCTAAGCTCCTGTAAACGGGGCGCTGTTTTATTGGTTCGGTAGGTGCCAAGATAAAGGGGTCCTTTACCTCGACTTTTCAGGTCTTTTTGCAACTTAGGGAAAAGTGAAAAACGCGCAGAAACTAGTGGGAAACACTCTCTCAGTTTGCCTTTAAATGCTTAGAAACATGGATCAGCTGCTTCCTGCACACCCACCCCCCACTGGGAATGTGTCCCCAAACGAGGTCCATGCCCTTGACCGGAATCGAACCCGGGACCCTTCAGTCCCCAGGCGGAGGCTCTATCCACTGAGCCACGCCGGTCAGGGCGTTTCTCCGCCTCTTCAAAAGTCGTGATTGGCAGGTGCTTGCTCTCCCCAGTCCCAGGTGTGCCCTCATACGCTGTGCTAGGCCCTGGTTTCCCACCTGCCCCCCCAACAGCACTGCTGTCTTCCCCTTTTGTGTGGGGCCCAGGACTGATCTCCAGATTTATGAACAATGTAGAACGTTCTGCTGAGCCAGCCAAACCGGTGTGGCTCACTGGATAGAGCATCGACTGCGGACTGAAGGGTCCCGGGTTCGATTCCGGTCAAGGGCATGGACCTTGGTTGCGGGCACATCCCCAGTGGGGGGCGTGCAGGAGGCGGCTGATGGATGTTTCTCTCTCATCGATGTTTCTGACTTTCCATCCCTCTCCCTTCCGCTCTGTGAAAAATCAGTAAAATACTTTAAAAAAAAAAAAGTTCTGTTGAGCCAGAACGGGTGCTCAGTTCCCGTAGAACCCTCCAGGCCACTCCCCAGGGACCCCCCTCTGTGGCCGAGTGGGTAGGCTGAACCCTCCTCCCCCGGGGCTGGCCGTTCCCGCTCTGATCGCCAGGCCGGCGCGAGCAGCCGGTGTCCACACACGTTCTCAACACCGGCTCCGGTTTCGCGGTAGAGCGGGCTGTCGGCCGTTTCCCAGGGGAAAGAGTGCTCTGTGAGGCTGCAGCCTGGTTTCCCCTGCCCGACCCTCCCCCGCGCCGTTTCTAGATCTCTGGAAACGAGCATGATGGGAAAAGACATCTCGGGGAGCAGCAGGAAAGGTGCAGGACTTTCTGGGGCGCCACCGGAGCTGGGGGGGGGGAGTGGAATTGTCCCCCCTGGAGGGCGGTTGACAGAAATGCCTTGTGGCCTGGCCCGTGTGACTCCGGGGTAGAGCATCGACCTGTGAACCAAGAGGAGGTCAGGGTTCGATCCTCAGTCAGGGCACGTACCAGGGTTGCGGGCTCCATCCCCGGGGGGGGGGGGTGCGTGCAGGAGGCAGGCAGTCAATGACTCCGTCTCATCATGGATGTTTCTGTCTCTCTTCTTCCCCTCTCACCCTTCCTCTCTGAAATCAGAGGCCTGGTGCACAGAATTTGTGCAGGGGTCGGGAGGTGTGTTTCCCTCAGCCCAGCCTGCACCCTCTCCAATCTGGGGCCCCTCGAGAGATGTCCGACTGCCGGCTCTCAGCTGCTTGCCTGCCTGCCTTCCTGATTGCCTCTAACCGCTTTTGCCCGCCAGCCTGATCATTCCCTAACCGCTCCCCTGACAGCTTGATTGACACCTAACTGCTCCCTGCCAGCCCGATTGCCCCTAACTGCCTTTCCCTGCCAGCCTGGTCACCCCTGACTACCCTCCCCTGCTGGCCTGGTCACCCCTAACTGCCCTCTCTTGCTGGCCTGGTCCCTCCCAACTGGACTCCTCTGCTGTCCAGGTCCCACCTAACTGCCCACCCCTGCAGGCCTGATCACCCCCAACTGCCCTCCCTTGCAAGTCTGGTCCCTCCCAACTGCCCTCCCCTGCTGGCCATCTTGTGGCGGCCAATGTGTGTCCACATAGGGGCAGCCATCTTTGACCACATGGACGTGGTCATCTTGCGTGTTAGAGTGATGGTCAATTTGCATATTACTCTTTTATTAGATAGTGTTGTATTTTTTTAACTAGAGACCCAGTGCACAAAATTCGTGCACAGGTAGGGTCCCTAGGAGTGGCTGGCAATCAGGGCTGATCAGGTTCCCTGCCTCCTCATCCTTCCCACCCCCCCACCTCCCCACCTCCCCACCTCCCTGCCTCCTCCTTCCCTCGCCACCCATGCACTGCCACCACTGCCCCTGGTGGCCCACCACCTTCCACGCCGCCCCCTGGTGGCCAGCGCACGTCATAGTGGTTGATCGAACTCCCATTCTCCCGGTCCAACTCCCAAGGGGACACTTGGCACATCAGCCTTTTATATAGATAGAAGGTGCCTGGCGGGCCCCCTTGTTTTGGGCAGGTGTTTCATTGGCTGGGGGCCCAGGAGCCGCCGTGTCCGCGTGAGGAGGGTGGGGTGGGCCTGAACGAAGAGTCTTGGGCAAGTGCTTAGAGACGGCGCCCCCTGACGGTTCCGGCCTTGTCTTTCAGCCGTGGTGTCCGTGGACGGGCGTCCCGTGAGGCTGCAGCTCTGTGACACGGCGGGGCAGGTCAGTATCACATCCCCACTCCGGCCGGGCCTCCCGGCACCCCCCTCCGCCCTCGGGCAGCTCCGCCCGCCCCCCAGTCACCCCGCCCCCGCCGTGGGCCCCTCTCTAGGCGGGCATGCGGGAGATCTCCGCACCCATAAGACGGGGTGTGGCCAGCTGTGGGTGGGCAGGGCGGGGGACACAGGGTCCAGAACAGTTCTTCCCTCACAGGAGTTTCTGATCTTGTTTGCTCGGTTTTTATGGGCGTGGGGGGGGGGGGTGTTTTATAATCATTTCTCCAAGGGAGCTGGTCGTATCTTATGATCCGTGTGTTCAAGATGTTGAGGGCACCGAAACCGGTGTGGCTCGGTGGATAGAGCGTCGGCCTGCGGACTGAAGGGTCCCAGGTTTGATTCCAGTCAAGGGCATGGACCTTGGCTGTGGCCACATCCCCAGTGGGGGGTGTGCAGGAGGCAGCTGATGGATGTTTCTCTCTCATCGATGTTTCTAACTCTCTATCCCTCTCTCTTCCTCTCTGTAAAAAAAATCAGTGAAATATATTTTTGAAGAAAAGGTGTTGAGGGCATGTCCTGGCGAGAAGATGGGGCTCATGTCCGCCCTGTGTGGCCTCCTAAGCTGGGGCTCGACTCCCCAGGGCCACTGCTGTCCTCGGAGGCGGAGGTGTGGAGCGGGAGCTGGCCGCGCTGCGGGGAAGGGCTGGACTGGGACGCGGTCTTTCGAACCGTGGACGTTTATTCCTGTCTTGAGGGCCAGGCTCCCGGATGAGGGAGCGGGGCAGCGAGGGGGAGGATACGGGGGAGGGGACATCGCCGGGAGCTCAGGGCTCATCATCACTCAGTCCCCGCTTGGCACAGCTGTCAAGGCACCAAGTTTCTGGTCTCTGTATTTCCTTTTAAATATACGCTTATTGACATCAGAGAGGAAGGGACAGGGAGAGAGAGAAACACCCGTGATGAGAGAGGATCACGGGCCGGCTGCCCCCTGCCCGCCCCGCGCTGGGGACGGAGCCCGCACCCCGGGGCTGTGCCCCGACCGGGACTCGAACCCTGACCTCCTGGTTCCTGGGCGGACGCTCGGCCCCTGAGCCCCGCCGGCCGGGCCCTGTTCTCTGTAGAGCCCGTCGTGCCGTCTTTGGGGTTTGCCGGAGTGACCGCTGATAAGCGTGCGGGTCACAGTGGGGACCCCGGAGCCAGCACTTGCCAGCTTCAGGGGAAGTTCGGGGGCGGCCGTGTCGGCAGGGAGAAGTGCTTGCTTCGCCTGCTCTCTGGAGTGTTGCCCCGTGGCCCTCTGCTTTTAAGAAGCAGTTGTGCCCGGCCGGCGTGGCTTCGTGGTCGTCCTGGGAACCGGGAGGCCAGGGTTCGATTCCCGGTCGGGGCGTGCGGGAGGCAGCCTGATCTGTGATCCTCCCTCACCGTCCATGTTTCTATTTCTCCCTCTCACGCCCTCTCTGACGTCAATAAAGATATATATGTATATATATTTTAAAAGAAAGTAAATAAAAGTCAGAGAACCATGGGAGACATTTGAGAAATATCCTCATGGACGACATTCGTATTTAGGGAGTAAACGGGGTGGATGCTAACTGCGAAGTTTGGGGGGTACTTGGGCTATATTCGTCTGGTCACCCAGCGGAGTTTCCGTTGAGACGATTATGTCTCTGGCCGGATGTCCTCGTTAGTGACGTGTACCTGGTTATGTCCCGAATGAGGCCGCTTCCCTGACGGTTTGTAGGAAACCACGTGTAAAAAGCGGGGAACGCACACAGCTGGGAGGATGGAGCCTGTGCTTTCCTGTTCCCCGAGTATCGGTCAGGCTTGGTTTTGACCATCGGCAGAGCTGGCCAAAGCGATCGATCGCCCTTCCTCCCCGCCGGCTCCGGAGCTGACCGACTATCTTTTATTTTTATTTTTTATTTTTGTAAATATATATATATATTTTTATTGATTTCACAGAGGAAGGGAGAGGGAGAGAGAGAAACATGAGTGATGAGAGAGAACCGGCTGCCTCCTGCACGCCCCCTACGGGGGGGTGGGGGGGCTCGAGCCCACAACCCAGGCACGTGCCCTTGACTGGAACTGAACCCGGGACCCTTCGGTCCCCGGGCTGGCGCGCTGTCCACTGAGCAACACTGGCTGGGGCGATCGACCGCCTCTTAAAGGACCTGCGTTGACTCCCGCCGTAGTCACTGGGCATTGACTCAGCCGGTGGCACGCCCCTCCTTCAGGCAGCGTCCCAGATTGCCTGCTGGCCGTCCGGTGACTCAGCCGGCTCCCGCGGGGCGAGCACGGGGAGCCGTCCCCTGGGGCCGCACAACAGCTTTCCTGCGGAAGCTCGGAGCCAGAACCCAGCCCTCCCGGCGGGAGAAATCACCGAGACTTCGCTCCTTGCGCCGTGGCTTTCCGTGTCCAGGGAGGCGGGGTGAGGACAGAGGACGTCAAAAGGAGGTTCAAACGCCGGACTCGAGTGAAAACCGAGGATCCGAGAAAGGGGGGGGGGGGGGGCGCGGGGGCTGCTGCAAGAAGACTGGCCGGTTGCAGCCCCGCCAGGAGGAGCCGAAAAGCCTCCAGCCTTTGGACCCTGGAGGCGCGTGGAAGAACCTCTCTACCGGAAAAGCAAATAAATAATCCGATTGCAGCTGGATGGACCGGCTGCCAAGCTGCCTGCCCGGCTGGCCGCCGAACCACATTGTCCCCACAGAGCCCAAGGCACGGGTCTCATTTCTGCTGGGCTCCCCGAACCCCCGCGCCGGAATCTCCAGGGGTCCGGGAGCCAGATCTCCGAGGCCCGCCCCATTGTGGGCCCTGAGCCCTGAGCCCTGAGCCCGCCTCTCCTTTTACTGGTAATGCGACCCCAGATGCAGGGCCCGGCCCGGGGCGAGGGCCTTCCACGAAGCCAGGGCAGCCCCCCGGGGAGCTGCCTGCACGCCCGCTCTCGGTGTTGTGCTTCTCCTTCGGGGCCTCGGAGAACAGAGGGCCCATTTCACCCCGCGGACTTCAGAGCCAGGCCGCGGTCTCTACACCCGGTCGAGTTTCTGTGTCTGAGTCTTTCATCTCCAAGCTGGCACTGAGAAACCCAAGTCAGCCGAAACCGGTTTGGCTCCGTGACTAGACCGTCGGCCTGTGGATTGAAGGGTCCCGGGTTCGATTCCGGTCAGGGGCATGTACCTTGGTTTCGGGCTCATCCCCAGTGGGGGGTGTGCAGGAGGCAGCTGATCGATGTTTCTCTCTCATCGATGTTTCTAACTCCCCATCCCTCTCCCTTCCTCTCTGTAAAAAAAATCAATAAGACATATTTTTTTAAGAAAAGAAAGAAAGAAACCCAATTCTTTCTGACTTCGGCTCACAGGAGACTGGCCGGGGGCCAGGGGCATTCTGAGATGCCCCCATGGTCGCTCCTGAACTTGTTAGCCGGCCGACGTTAGTGTCGTTAAGACGGTTGTCGCCGGACGATGGAAACAGAGAGCCGGACGAAGGAGATGCGTTCCCAGGAGGCACGCACCCCCGGTTTCCTCTGGTCCTGGGAAGATGGCCGCCGAGGCGTGTGCGCGTGAAGGGTTGTGTGCACATAAGCGGGAGCTTGGCAGTTCGTCACAAGAGCCTGGGGGACACGGAACCTTCCCCGGCCCCGGGAAATCATCCGCCACGTGACTCCTGAGGCAGCTTGGCGGCCACGGACAGAAATGTCAGGCAGGACCGAGACGATGTCAGTATCTTCCCACGAGAGAGGCGAGTGAAACCTTCCACGTAGCTGAATACTGTGCCACGGGGGGGGGGGGGGGGGGGGGGGCTGTCGGGCGTGAGATCTAAAACTATCCCGACTCAGAGATGATCTGCGCCTGCGGTCGGCAAACCGCGGCTCTCGAGCCACGTGCAGCTCTCTGCCCCCACGAAGTACCGCGTGTGGGCGCATGCGTGCAGTGCGATGGGGACCCCCGCGGCCCACGCGCAGACGCCGGTGTCCCGGCCTGGGCCAGTCTGTTTGGAAGAAGTGATTCTAACGCTGAGCCGCATGTGGCTCGGGAGCCGCGGTTTGCTGACCGCTGCTCGAACCCGAAGGCTGAGGTCTGTCGTATTTCTAGACTCCGCCCAGTTTCCGTGCTTCCTCTGGGGTGACCGGGGGGTCATGGGTGTCGGCGAAAACGGGGAACGCACTTGGCAGGTTCCGTGCGTCCGGGAGCCGCAGGGTCCTCCCTCACCCCCGGCCCTCCCTCCCCGAGCCGGTGGGTTTTCCACGACCTGCCAGACCCTCTCGAGGACAACGGGAGGGTGCCCGCCGGCGGGGCTCCGTGGTTGAGCATCAGCCTGTGAACCAGGAGGTCGGGGTTCGATTCCCGGTTGGGGCTCAGGCCTGGGTTGTGGGCTCCGTCCCCGGTGCGGGGCGTGCGGGAGGCAGCCGGTCTGTGATTCTCTCTCATGATGGATGTTTCTGTCTCTCTCTCCCTCTCCCTTCCTCTCTGACATCAATATATATATATTTTTTAAATGTAAAGATGGTCTTTCTGTGGATGAGATGGACTTAAAAATGACTCTGGTGGCCCTATCCAGTTTGACTCAATGGCGGGTCCTGCAGACTGAAGGGTCCTGGGTTCGATTCCAGTCAAGGGCACAGGCACAGGTTTTGGGCTCGAACCCCGTAGGGGATGTGCAGGAGGCAGTCCATCAATGATTCTATCTCACCATTGATGTTTCTATCTCTCTCCTTCTCCCTTCCCCTCTGAAATCAATACACACACACATATATACACACACACACATATATACACACACACACATATACACACACACACATATATACACACACATATACACACACACGTATATATATACACACATACTTATATACACACATACATATATACACACACACATATATACATACATATACATATATACATATATATATATATTTTTTTTTAATGTAAAGATGGTCTTTCTGTGGATGAGATGGACTTAAAAATCGCTCTGGTGGCCCTGTCCGGTTTGACTCAATGGATAGAGCATCAGCGTGTGGACTGAAGGGTCCCGGGCTCGACCCCCAATAGGGGACGTGCAGGAGGCAGCTGATCCATGATTCTCTCTCATCACAGATGCCTCCCTCTCCCTCTCCCTCTCCCTCTCCCTCTCCCCCCCCCCCCCCCCCCGAAATCACCACAGATGTCTATCTTTTTAAAAATAAACAAATAACCCATCGCCTCGTTGCAGGACGAGTTTGACCGGCTGCGGCCGCTGTGCTACACCCACGCCGACATCTTCCTGCTGTGCTTCAGCGTGGTCAGCCCCGCGTCCTTCCAGAACGTGACGGAGAAGTGGGTGCCGGAGATCCGGCGCCACTGCCCCGGGGCGCCCGTAGTCCTCGTGGGCACGCAGTCGGACCTGCGGGAGGACGTCAAGGTCCTCATCGAGCTGGACAAGTGCAAGGAGCGGCCGGTGCCCGCCGAGGCGGCCCGGCTGTGCGCCGAGGAGGTCAAGGCCGCCTGCTACGTCGAGTGCTCGGCCTTGACCCAGAAGAACCTCAAGGAGGTGTTCGACGCGGCCATCGTGGCGGGCATGCGGTACGCGGACACGCAGCTGCAGCCGCCCAAGAAGCCCAAGAGCAGGACTCCGGACAAAATGCGGACCCTGTCCAAGTCCTGGTGGAAGAAGTACTGCTGCTTCGTATGATGCCGGCGGCGGGCGCCCCCCCCCCCCCCCCCGGGGGGGAGGCAGGGGGGGCTTCGGATTCGAAGCTCCGTTGGCGACAAGGACTCCCTGGAGCCGAGCGCATCCTCCCCAGGAGGCCCCCCTGTGTCCCCCTCCCGCCCTTGACCCTCCTCTCCTGTGGTCTGAGCTTAGGAATGAGACTTGCCCGCCACGCAGTTCGGAAGGAGCCTGGGCAGCTTGGCGGCCACGGACAGAAATGTCAGACAGGACCGAGGTGCTTCACGCCTTTGGGGACGTAGAGCCCTGGCTCTGGGCGTTGGCTTCTATCTGATATTAAAGACACCTCGGACCCGGGGGTGAGCGTGAGATGTTGCTGCATTGTAGTGCGCAGAAGCGGGGGGGGGGGGGGGGGGGGCGGGCGTTGTCGGTCCCCCCCGACCCCCATCGAGGGCTACTCCGGGCGCCGTGTGTGGTGGGCACAGGCTGGCTCTGTTGAGGGCCACTCTTGGCTTTGAAACTCTGTAGTTTTTATACTTTTTAAAATATTTTTTTTCTTTTATTGATTTTTTTTACAGAGAGGGAGAGGGAGAGTTAGACACGTCGATGGGAGAGAAACATCCATCAGCTGCCTCCCGCACACCCCCCACTGGGGATGTGCCCGCATCCAAGGTCCATGCCCTTGACCGGAATCGAACCTGGGACCCTTCAGTCCGCAGGCCGACGCTCTATCCACTGAGCCAAACCGGTTTCGGCTGTACTTTTTTTAAGGAGCAAAAATCACGGGGGGTGGGGGGGCGGGGGGGGATGAGAGTCAGCTGCCTACTGTCCTGTTCAGGTGCTGGATTTTATAAACGCCCAACGCAGCCATCCCACTCACCACGGTGCCGAGCAGACCAAACGGGGGAATGGGTTAGTGGGGTTTACCACACTTCGACCATTATTATACATCTGAAATGTAGTTGTTGTAACTGAAATATAGACCTGGGCCTGGTTTTGCATAGCCTTAAGCGGAAGATGCCTTTAAAAATATATATATATTTTTTTTATTATTATTGATTTCAGAGAGGAAGGGAGAGGAGAGAGAGAGAGAGAGAGACATCCATGATGAGAGAGAATCATGGACCGGCTGCCTCCTGCACGCCCCACACTGGGGATGGAGCCCGCACCCTGGGCCTGTGCCCCGACCGGGAATCGAACCCGGGACCTCTTGGTTTATGCGATGATGCTCAATCCACTGAGCCACCCACAGCTGGGCTGTCTGAATTGTTCTTAGACTGTCCCATGCTTAAGCTGTCCCATCCGCCGGGGTGTGTGCAAATGTTTGTGGGACACAAGATGTCCTTTTACTCCTTGAGTCAGCCAAAATGTACATGGCGTGCGCGCGCGCACACACACACACGTATGTTTGTATGTATGGCTGTAGTTGCCGCTGATTCAGACGTATAAACAGAGAACGGGGAAAAGAGCGGGCACAAAAGCGTATCCAGGGAGGTGTGGCTTCCTGCTCCCGGTAACACTTTTCGGGGTCATCAGGCTCCCTCTGGAGTGTAGACGAGGTCGGAGGGTATTTGAACTCGTTCCTGGGCCATCCGGAAACAAAGCATGACCCTCTTTCAAAACCCGGCGTCAAATCTGTGCAGCCAACCGCTTCAACGCAGTCTCTCGGGGAAAGGACAGCCAAGTGCTGTGCCCCGTGGTGGGGGCGGGGTGTGGGGGGGAAGAGCCACAGCCCCTGGCTCCGCTGGCCCTCACTCTGAGGCAGCGAGCCAACCGCATGTTTGTGAAACCCCCCGTTCCCCAAGGCGGCAGCTCTCGGGGCTTCACGTCCCAGAGGATGAGCTGGACCGTGGGGAGGAGAGGCGTCTTAACTCGATGCCGCGCTGGCTTCCAAGATGTTTCCAACTCAGGCCTCGGACACCGAGTGGGAAGGTCCGGCCTGCGGTGGCTGAAGCAGGGTCCCCGAGGCCAGAGGAGTGGGGGGAGCCAGTGGAAAGGAGAGTTTCACCTGCGGGTCTGCAGGCCTGTGCCACCGTCCAGGGTCCAAGCAACTCCAGAAGCCACCACGCCCAGAGACCGTGTGGGTGGGAGAGGGAGGTTGTGGCAAAGGACCTGACCCCGGGGGAGGGGTGTTTCCCAGGGACCCCGGGGGGATGAGTGGGGGGGGGGAGGCTCCGGGGCTGGCGGCCGGGGCTGGTGTGGCCCACAGTTGTGGGTAAACAGAGGTGGAGCCTCTGTGTTATCTTGTAGACGGAGAAAGCCAGGACTTGTGATGATAAGAGGTGTCCTCGTCCCCTGTGTGATCTTCAGTAGGGATGGCTCTCCCAATGGGTGACACATTGGCCAGGGGTAGGCAAACCGCGGCTCGCGAGCCACCTGAGGCTCTTTGGCCCCTGGAGGGTGGCTCTTCCACAAAACACCACGTCTGGGCGAGTGTGTGGAAGAAGTGGCGTTAGAAGACGTTTAAGTTTGAAACATGTGGCTCTCCAGAGAAATGTCAGTTGTCGTCCTGCTGATACTGGGCTCGGTGGACGGATGAGTTTGCCGACCGCTGCAGTAGGGAAGGGCTCTCCCAGTGGTTGGCACCATAGGTCGCCTGAACGCTCCATGAAATGTCACTTGGGGGGGGGGGCGGGGGAGCACACGGAGACGAGTGAAAACGGGCAGACAGCTTCCGTCGTTGGCGTCTCTCCAGCCACAGCGGCGGGTTCTGCTCGCTTTGGGCAACTGAAGAGCAGAGTCCGGAAGCCCCTTTCCAGCCCCTTCTAGGACCACGAGGTTATCAGGCATCCGTGCACGCAAACTGAAACTAGTCTTCCCCGCTGGATAAGGACCCATTTCTCTTTTTAAAAAATATTTTTATTGATGTTTTGCAGAGAGGAAGAGAGAGCGACAGAGAGTCAGAAACATGGATGAGAGAGAAACATCCATCAGCTGCCTCCTGCACACACCCCACCGGGGATGTGCCTGCAACCAAGGTCCATGCCCCTGACCGGAATCGAACCCGGGACTCTTCAGTCCGCAGGCCGACGCTCTGTCCACTGAGCCACGCCGGTCAGGGCAGGATCCATCCCCCAAAGCCATAGAACTGGCCTCCGGAGAGGGACTCCCGCCCTATAGGCGTTTTCATGGGTGGCGATGTCCCCAGAGGAGGCTTTGAACTTGACCGCCTGTTGCTGTTCTTCCTGCCCTGTCGTCACCATGGAGACGGTAGCTTGTCTGTCTCTCACACACGCACCTTGTGACACGCCCACGTGTGCACCTTGTGACATGCCCACGTGTGCACCTTGTGACATGCCCACGTGGGGATTAGCGAGCACCGTTGCTCTGGGGCAGTGCCGTGGGCGTGGCCGGGGCCCAGATGGGGAGGAAGCCCCGGATGAGCTCCAGGCTCCCGGCTCCTGTCCTGCCTTTACCACGGACCTACCTCTCTCCATGGAGAGGAGGGGTCTCATTGCTCTGGGCTTTTCATTCCTTCCCCCTCCCAAGGGCCGGGCAGGTGAAACCTCCATTGTGCCTTGTCTCGGTCTTGTCTCCTGTCAAGGTCATCCCACCTGTTCCAGCTTTGATCCCAGGGCCTGAGGCGTTGCCCCCTTAAGCCACGTCAACAGCGAGTTCCTGCATGAGCAGGGCTCACCCACGCCCAGCACAGGAAACCCGCCCGGCCCCGAGGTCGGGACAGACACGGAAGGAGACACGTGAGGCCCACACGTGGCAGGCGTGGCCTGGGTCCGTGGGAGACAGACAACCGCCCTCTGTCTCCCGCGGGAGCAGATCAGGGAGTGGCGTTTGCACTCGCCGAAACCGGCTACAGAGCCCAGGCCGGCGTGGCCGGTGGACAGCAGGTCGGCCCGAGGACTGAGGGGTCCGGGTTCGGTTCCCATCAAGGGCACAGGCCTGGGTTGCGGGTTCCCAGGCCCTGCTCAGGGTGGGTGTGGGAGGCAGCCAATCGATGTGTCTCTCTCACATCGATGTTTCCCTCTGCCTCTGCCTCTTGCCTTCAATCCGTCTAAAAATCAACGGAAAAATACATCCGCAGGTGAGAATTAACCCCCCCAAAAAAAAAGGAAGAAAGAAAAAGAGAAAGGAAGAAAGAAAGAAAGAAAGAGAGAGAGAGAGAGAAAGAAAGAGAGAGAGAGAGAAAGAAAGAGAAAGAAGGAAAGAGAAGGAGGAAGGAAGGATGGAAGGAAGGAAAGAAGGAAGGGAGGGAGGGAGGAAGGAAGGAAGAAGGAAGAAGGGAAGGAAGGGAGGAAGGCAGGAAGAAGAAGGGAAGGGAGGAAGGAAAGAAAGGGGGAGATTCAAATAGTACAAAACAGAGAAAACAGTGGCGCTGATGCAGTGACTGTCAGCCAGGAGACTTGGCTGGTTGTATTATGCAATCTCGGAAGGTAACTCGGTGCAAGCAGTCCTGGCCCTTCGAGAACTTACTCCGCTGCTCAGGGAAAGTCCTGCAGAGATAAGTCTGTTCCCTCAGATGTGTTCGCCCCGAAACTTCCCACGCTCATTCGCTCATTCGTCTCTCTCCCGGGGAGACAGCGTTATCTGGGATTGCCGCAATAACAATTAACTTCTCAGCAATTAACCACGGCCCCGGGCCACAAACTCGCCACAGTTTAGACAGGATCCTGATATCAGCAACCGACAGACGCCGAGGAACCAGGTCCCTGGGCACTTGGGACCCCGAGTTCTTAGGAATCGGGACCTTGATCCCCGAAGCCCCACGTGGGGCGCAGATTCTGCCCCTTGAACGCGTCACAGACTTTGGAAAGCTACCGCCGTGCGTGTGGGGGGAGGGAGCGGCGGAGGGGCTGAGTCATCCGGCAGGAAGCCAGGCGTGGACACGACCGTTAGCAACGGTTCATTTTAATGTTTTCTAAATCGCAAAGGTGAGCAGATTCTCACTGTAAGACTACGGGTGCCCAGCCGGCGTGGCTCAGGGGCTGAGCATCCACCTGTGAACCAGGAGGTCAGGGTTCGATTCCCGGTCAGGGTGCGTGCTGGGGTTGCGGGTTCGATCCCCAGTGCGGGGCGTGCAGGAGGCAGCCGGTCCGTGATCCGCTCTCATTCTGGATGTTTCTATCTCTCTCTTCCTCTCCCTCCTCTCTGAAATCAATTAAAAATGTATTTAAAAAATGAAGAGACAGAGCCGAAACCGGTGTGGCTCAGTGGATAGAGCATCGGCCTGCGGACTGAAGGGTCCCGGGTTCGATCCCGGTCAAGGGCATGGACCTTGGTTGCGGGCACATCCCCAGTAGGCGGTGTGCAGGAGGCAGCTGATCGGTGTTTCTCTCTCATCGATGTTTCCCTCTCCCTTCCTCCCTGTAAAAAATCAATAAAATATATTTGAAGAGAGAGAGAGGGAGAGATGGAACTTGTCAGTTGTAACTCTAACATGCGTTTATCCAAATCCAAATACTACAATCTGTTCCTTTTTAAAAAAAACAAAAATGTATTTTATTGATTTTTTTACAGAGAGAGAGGGAGAGGGATAGAAAGTCAGAAACATCGATGAGAGAGAAACATCTATCAGCCGCCTCCTGCACGCCCCCCACTGGGGATGTGCCCGCAACCAAGGTCCATGCCCTTGACAGGAATCGAACCCGGGACCCCTCAGTCCGCAGGCCGACGCTCTGTGCACTGAGCCACACCGGTTTCGGCCCATGATCTCTTCTTGAAAGACATGAGCACATGCTTCTCCCCACCCCACCCCCGCCCCCACGCCCAGGCACCGCGTGGCTGTCTGTCTGTCTGTCTGTCGGAGACCCCACGCCCGGAGCGCTGTCTTCCCGCTTCCTCACCCGGTGTCCACGAAGCCCACCTCCACGCGACTCTCCAGGACACCCGCACCCCCCGAGCGGCTCCGGCCGCACTTGTGCCTTCGATGAGTCAGCGGCTGGGCCGGCCGCCAAGCTCGTGTCTGCAGACGGCCTTGTCGCTCCCCGGGCAACCTCGGGCCTGTCGCACACACCTGTGCTGGCTGCGCCGGACGGCCGTCCCCTCGCGTCACCAGCGTTCTCGGCGCCTCCAGCGTGGCCGCCGGTGGGGGGTCTGCGTCGTACCAAGAGGCGGTGCAGGGGGTTCTGTGCCGGAGTGGGGGGGTGCATGGGCTTCTGCACGGAATACGGTAAAAAGGGGAGGAGGCGGCGTTGGGTCGGGACTCGAGCAGTACCTGGGGCGGGGAGGGATGGGGGCGGAGGGGGCATGAGGATTGTCCTGTGTCTTCTTCCCAGGGCTGCGGACCGGAATTCAGGCTGCTACCTTCTCCCAAAAAACTGGGGTTTTCATGGATTACTGTTTAGGTCACAACCATATACTCCTTGGCAGCAATTTTTATAGCCTCTGGGTGGTCTTTGGTGTGAGTGTGTGTGTGTGTGTGTGTGTTTATATATATATATATATATATATATATATATATATATATATATATATTAATATATTTTATTGATTTTTTACAGAGAGGAAGGGAGAGGGATAGAGAATTAGAAACATCGATCAGCTGCCTCCTGCACACCCCCCATTGGGGATGTGCCCGCAGCCAAGGTCCATGCCCTTGACCAGAATCGAACCCGGGACCCTTCAGTCCGCAGGCCGACGCTCTATCCACTGAGCCAAAGCGGTTTCAGCTAAATATATACAGTTTTCATCTCAGAGAGGAAGGGAGAGGGAGAGAGAGAGAAACATCCATGATGAGAGAGAATCACAGATCGGCTGCCTCCTGCACGCCCCCCACGACTGGGGATCGAGCCCGCTACCCGGGCGTGTGTCCTTGACCAGAGTTGAACCTGGGACCCCTCCGAACGGCAGCCGTCCACACCGCTTGGGTGGACCTGACCCGGAGAACCCAAACCCAGAAAGCACGTGACCTCACTTACTCCCTTCCAGAAACAACGAAACCAGAGTGGCCGTCGTGGGGGTGGGCTGGGGAGGTGGCATGAAGGTGGACTTCCGGGCCCTGGTGCTGTTCTGCTTCCGGTCCCGGAGGTGGTGAATGAGCCTGTGGGTGGGCAGTGGGGGCTTGCAGGGGGTGCGGGTGTCTGTCCGTCCCGGGGGTGGTCTGTGAGCCTGTGGGTGTGCAGTGGGGGCCTGCAGGGGGTGTGGGTGTCTGTCCGTCCCGGGGGTGGTGAATGAGCCTGTGGGTGTGCAGTGGGGGCCTGCAGGGGGTGCGGGTGTCTGTCCGTCCCGGGGGTGGTCTGTGAGCCTGTGGGTGTGCAGTGGGGGCCTGCAGGGGGTGTGGGTGTCTGTCCGTCCCGGGGGTGGTCTGTGAGCCTGTGGGTGTGCAGTGGGGGCCTGCAGGGGGTGTGGGTGTCTGTCCGTCCCGGGGGTGGTCTGTGAGCCTGTGGGTGTGCAGTGGGGGCCTGCAGGGGGTGTGGGTGTCTGTCCGCAGGAAGAAAGCTTGAGGAAGGAAATAGGCTGTGTGGCTCAGCCGGTGGAGCGTCATCTGTGAATCCAAAGGTCATCTGTGAATCCAAAGGTCACCGTCTAGCCCAGCGGTCGGCAAACTCATTCGCCAACAGAACCAAACACCAACAGCACAACAATGGACATGTCTTCAGAGAGCCACATTTTTTAAACCTAAACTTCTCCTGACGCCACTTCTTCAACACAGACTCGCCCGGGCCGTGGTGTTTTGTGGAAGAGCCGCCCTCCAGGGCCCAAAGAGCCGCAGGTGGCTCGAGAGCCGCGGTTTGGCAACCACGGATCTAGGCTACGCCGGAGGCCGCATTTCCAACGTGGGGGAGGCTGTCAACGTTGGCAACAGGAAGGACCTGTGCAAAACCCGGCTCCTCTGGGGGCCCCTGGGGAACGAAACCCAAACAATCACCAAGTTCAAGTCCAATCGCCAAGGACAAAGGCTCCTTGTGTTGCCTACGTCTCCCTTCTCTCCTGCGGGAAATAACCCGATCAGATGGGCTCCTTCGCTCTCTGAGAATGTCAGCTCTCCGGGGACCGCCAGCAGGGGCGGGGCCGGGCGGGTGGGCTGTGAGCCGCTCGCTCCCCAGGGCCCTGGGGATGTGGGAGACGCCAGTGCCTGAGAGGCCGGGGTGACCTAGAGCGAGAACCCCCGTGAGAGCCGCCCTGTGGTTGCTGGTGTGCTGCTGGGCTGGGGTTCAACCCGGAGAGGTGGAAGGAGGGAGGTTCCAGGTGTGTTTTATGGCTTCATCTTCACTCGGTCCCGAAGCTGTCTGTTCCCTCTGCTCAGGGGAACGTGGCTGTATCTGCATGTGGCGTGTGGCTGGGGGTGGCGTGGCTGTATCTGTGTGATGGTGTGGCGGGGGGTGGCTGTATCTGTGTGATGGTGTGGCTGGGGGTGGCGTGGCTGTATCTGTGTGATGGTGTGGCTGGGGGTGGCATGGCTGTATCTGGGTGATGGTGTGGCTGGGGCTGGTGTGGCTGTATCTGGGTGATGGTGTGGCTGGGGGTGGCGTGGCTGTATCTGGGTGATGGTGTGGCTGGGGGTGGCATGGCTGTATCTGGGTGATGGTGTGGCTGGGGCTGGTGTGGCTGTATCTGTGTGATGGTGTGGCTGGGGTGGCATGGCTGTATCTGTGTGATGGTGTGGCTGGGGGTGGCGTGGCTGTATCTGGGTGATGGTGTGGCTGGGGCTGGCGTGGCTGTATCTGGGTGATGGTGTGGCTGGGGCTGGCGTGGCTGTATCTGGGTGATGCTGTGGCTGGTGTGGCATGGCTGTATCTGGGTGATGGGGTGGCTGGGGGTGGCGTGGCTGTATCTGGGTGATGGTGTGGCTGGGGCTGTATCTGGGTGATGGTGTGGCTGGGGGTGGCGTGGCTGTATCTGTGTGATGGTGTGGCTGGGGCTGGCGTGGCTGTATCTGTGTGATGGTGTGGCTGGGGGTGATGTGGCTGTATCTGTGTGATGGTGTGGCTGGGGTGGCGTGGCTGTATCTGGGTGATGGTGTGGCTGGGGTGGCGTGGCTGTATCTGTGTGATGGTGTGGCTGGGGTGGCGTGGCTGTATCTGTGTGATGGTGTGGCTGGGGGTGGCGTGGCTGTATCTGTGTGATGGTGTGGCTGGGGGTGGCGTGGCTGTATCTGGGTGATGGTGTGGCTGGGGGTGGCGTGGCTGTATCTGGGAGATGGTGTGGCTGGGGCTGGCGTGGGACACATTTCAGAGGCAGGCACAGCTCAGCCAGCAATTGCCTAAAGGCCCGTCAGATGGAGAAGGACACGTGTCCCGTGATCGCACTCACGTGCGGACTCTGATGAGCCAGACACACTGGTGGACGGAGTGGGTCCGGAGACATGGCGGGGGACAGAGTGCGGGCTCTCGGAGGGAAGGCGGGGAGGGACGGTGGGAACAGATCAACCAAAGACCTTGTGTGCACATAAGCACGGCCCTCGGGCACAGACAGTGGGGTGCTGAGGGCGTGGGCAGGGGCCCGAGGTGGGCTGGGGGAGATCAAGGGAGGGAAAAAGGGGCATACGTCACACTTTCAACAATAAAGATGAAAAAAAAAAAAACACCTAATGACTATGGCCCTGGCTGGGTAGCTTAATTGGTTAGACTGCCTTGGTAGGCAAACTGCCGCTCGAGAGCCACATGCGGCTCTTGGGCCCCTGGAGTGCGGCTCTTCCACAAAACACCGCGGCCCGGGCGAGTCTGTGTTGAAGAAGGGGCGTTAGGAGAAGTTTAAGTGTAAAAAATGTGGCTCTCCAGAGACATGTCAGTCGTTGTGCTGTTGGTATGTGGCTGTGTCGGCTCATGAGTTTGCAGACCTCTGGGCTAGAGCATCATCCAGCTACGCTGAGTCAATGTTTCTCTCAACCTCTCCCCCCCACCCCCCCACTCCTTCCTCTCTCTACAACCGATCAATTACAAACACAAAATTCTCCGTGTCTCCGGAAGGGGAAAACAAGGCCACGCTGAGTGACCCTGAGCCAGGCCTCCGCTTCAAAAGAAGAGGCCCGCTCCTAACAGAGGCAAGGCGACCTCTGACCCCGCTCCTTACTGCTCCCAGAATGCTCTGGGGTTTGTGCCTGTGTGTGTGTGTAGAGACGGAGGCGTTCGGGGGATCCCGTCCAGAGCAATGACGACGTGTAGTCCTTCCTTCCGGAGCTCCAAAGGTCAGAAACGGGCACTCTGCCCAGCCCGAGTCAGCTGAGTCACTGGGGGTAAGAACTCAGAGACGCTCCCACACTGCGGGGCCCCTTTGAAGATCTAATCCCTGAGAGGTGAGAGGCTCGCTCAGCCCTGGCCCGGAGACCAAGGGAGGGGATGGAGGAGAGGAGGGAGAGAATTGCGTTTTCTCCCATTCCTGTCCCCCCCTGAAGGGGAGGGAGGTGCATACAGGTCACCTCCCATGTCTGTTCCCCTGCCTCTCCCTCCTCCCTTTTATCTCCAATCCCCCCTCTCTCCCCACAGAGCTGTCTCCTCCCTTCCGGTGCGCCGACCCCGTGGCTTACAAATCCACAGCCACGTCCCGTGGCGCCCACTGGCGTGGTGAGCGGGGAGCGTGGCTGTGGAGAGAAACGGGGCTGAGCGGGGACACTCGGGAAGGATCCCACAGGGACATGGCGTGGACGCCGAGCTCTGGAAGGCGGGCCGGGGTGTGCAGGTGAAAAAGGCACGGGGGCGGGGGGGGGGGGGGTGCGTTCCAAGGTGTGGTGTGGCATGTCGAGTGTCTGGGCAGCAGGGATTGGCTGGAGGCTAGGCCAGTGGTCGGCAAACTCATTCGTCAACAGGGCCAAACATCAACAGGACAACAGCTGAAACCGGTTTGGCTCAGTGGATGGAACGTCGGCCTGCAGACTGAAAGGTCCCAGGTTCGATTCCAGTCAAGGGCAGGTACCTTAGCTGCGGGCACATACCCAATGGGGGGTGTGCAAGAGGCAGCTGATCGATGTTTCTCTCTCATCAATGTTTCTCTCTGTTCTTCTTCCTTCCTCTCTGTGAAAAATAAATGAAATATATATATTTTTAAAAAACAACAGGACAACAATTGAAATTTCCTTGGAGAGCCACTTTTTGTGAACGTAAACTCCTTCTAATGCCACTTCTTCAACCTAGATGCACCCAGGCCGTGGTCTTCTGTGGAAGAGCCACACTCAAGGGGCCAAAGAGCCGCACGGGGCCCGCGGTTTGCCCACCACTGGGCTGGGCTGAGGAGAGGGGAGGGCCGGCGTGTGTAGGACTCCGGGTGTCCTACGCGGGAGCTCAGATTCTGTTCTGGAGGCTGCAGGAGGCCGTCGCTGGTTGCAGGGCAGATCGAATGTTGGTGGCTCGCCGGGAGTGACCGATGTGGGAAGAGCTGTAGACTCTGAGTTCCTCAGGAGGCTCTTCAAAGCGCTCAGGCCAGAGGTCCTGGGGCCGGAGCCAAAGCACCGAGCAAGCTCCGTCCCCTTGCTCTGCGCGGCCTGAAACGTGACAAGTCGTTTCCGGCGGGAGGCCGCTGGCCAGTGTCACTGCTCACTGTGGAGCTGTAAACGTCAGCTCGCAGGCCCAGAGAGGCCCGTCCCTGCGCCGGGAGAGGCCTCTGACCCCGGCAGCCCCCTCGGACGGGAGAGTGCGGGGGGAGGGGACCCTCAGAGGCGGTGATCTGCCTCTGAAGCTTTCCAGTTGGACAGCCGGGATGTCTGAGGACCCTGCGCAAGGGTGTTTGTTACATTCTCTCGGTCACTGTTCAAATCTCGGGGCCTCAATACCAGGCCTTGCAGTGGAGCGAGCTAATTGCCTCCAGTAAATCTCTTTCTAAATACACCCCAGCTGGTGTGGCTCCGTGGATAGAGCGTCGGCCTGCGGACTGAAGGGTCCTGGGTTCGATTCCGGTCCAGGGCATGTGCCTTGGGTGCAGGCACATCCCCAGTGGGGGGTGTGCAGAAGGCAGCTGATGGATGTTTCTCTCTCGTCGATGTTTCTGACTCTCTCTCCTTCTCCCTTCCTCTCTGTAAAAACTCAAGATATAAGAAAAATAAATATACTTATATGGAGCCCTAGCCAGTTTGGCTCACTGGATAGAGCATCAGCCTGCGGGCTGAAGGGTCCTGGGTTCGATTCCTGGTCAAGGGCATGGACCTTGACTGCGGGCGCATCCCCAGTAGGGGGTGTGCAGGAGACAGCTGGTTGCTGTTTCTCTCTCATCGAGATTTCTGACTATCTCTCTCCCTTCCTCTCTGTAAAAAAAATCAATTAAAAATATATATATTTAAAAATCACAGTGTCTTCTTGGTGGATCGGCCTTTTCCCTGTCCTATCCTGTCCCTCCCTGTCCCCCCGTTCATCTCTTTAGCCCTGCGGCCTGCTTTGCCTGATGTGAGCACAGCCTCCTTCTGGCCGGGTCCGGGACTGGGGGCCCCTGTGGCTGGACGCTGCTCGACAAGTGTGACTTTGGGACGGTCCTGGTCCGCTCGGTGGCTCCTCAGAGTGGCTTTGACCTCCTCCTCCTCCTCCTCCCCCTCCTGCCCCTCCTCCCCCTCCTCCCCCCCTCCTCCCTTTCTCCTCCTCCTCCTCCTTCTCCTCTTCCTCCTCTTTCTCCTTCTTCTTCTCCTTCCTTTCTCCTCCCCCTCCTCCTCCTCCTCCCCCTCCTCCCCCTTCTCCTCCTCCTTCCTTTCTTCTCCTCCTCCTCCTCCTCCTCCTTCCTTTCTTCTCCTCCTCTTCTTCCTCCTCCTCCTCCCCCTCCTCCCCCTTCTCCTCCTCCTTCCTTTCTTCTCCTCCCCCTCCTCCTCCTCCTTCCTTTCTTCTCCTCCTCTTCTTCGTCCTCCTCCTCCTCCCCCTCCTCCCCCTTCTCCTCCTCCTTCCTTTCTTCTCCTCCCCTCCTCCTCCTCCTCCTCCTTCCTTTCTTCTCCTCCTCTTCTTCTTCCTCCTCCTCCTCCCCCTCCTCCCCCTTCTCCTCCTCCTTCCTTTCTTCTCCTCCCCCTCCTCCTCCTCCTTCCTTTCTTCTCCTCCTCTTCCTCCTCCTCCTCCTACCCCTCCTCCTCCTCCTTCCTTTCTTCTCCTCCTCTTCTTCCTCCTCCTCCTCCTCCTCCTCCTTCCTTTCTCCTCTTCCTCCTCCTTCCTTTCTCTCCCTCCTCCTCCTCCTTCCTTTCTTCTCCTCCCCCTCCTCCTCCTCCTCCTCCTTCCTTTCTTCTCCTCCTCTTCCTCCTCCTCCTCCTACCCCTTCTCCTCCTCCTCCTTCCTTTCTTCTCCTCCTCTTCCTCCTCCTCCTCCTACCCCTTCTCCTCCTCCTCCTTCCTTTCTTCTCCTTCTCTTCCTCCTCCTCCTCCTACCCCTCTCCTCCTCCTCCCTTCCTCCTCTTCCTCCTCCTCCTCCTCCCCCTCCTCCTCCTCCCCCTCCTCCTCTGTTCACAGCAGCCACAGCGGGGTCAGCGGCAGGCCACAGCCCCCCCGCCCTGCCTCCCTCTCCCGTTGGAGGGAGGAGGCCACTCAGAATCTTGGCAGAGGATGGAGCAGAAACCGCCAAGCCCGCAGCCCCACCAATAAAAATAACGTGCTCTTTGGGCAACCCCGTCCGTGCCTGAGAGGGCCCCCCCCCCAAAAGCGCCGGCGGGCTCCTGGCGCCGGGGACGCGCTAATGGGGTTGTTCTTGGAGGGCCTGGGGGTCGTCCCACGGAAGGGAAACATCCCCTGGACCGCCCCCCTGCCCCCCTGCCCCAGCCCAGGGCCGGAAGGGAAACATCCCTGGACCGCCCCCCTGCCCCCCCTGCCCCCCAGCCCAGGGCCGGCATAAGGACCTGAGACTCATCAGTCAGTCCCTCCATCCCTTCCAACACACGGGGACCACACAGGAGCACCTCTCAGCAGCTTCCCCGGCTGAGTGTGGTCCCCCCTCCGTGCTCGCTTGGCCGGGATCAGCGCTGGAGCCTGAGTTATAAAAAGTCCCAGGAGCCCCGTCGGCCGGTGGCCTGTTCCGTTCCTGCTGTGTTTTCGAGCGGGGGGCCCTGGGGGGCCCCTGTCAGCATGTTGCTCCTCGGCCAGCCTGTTTCGGAGCGGGCGGGGGGGGGGCGGCCTGGACCCAGAGGCCTCTGAGGGTGAGGGAAGCGGAGAGAGGGCGCACCCCACTGGCAGGCGCCTGTGCTGGGGGCATGGCCCAGGGGATAAGCATTCCTGTGCGATGGAGAGCCATAGGGAGCCGGGGGGGGGGGGGGGGGGGGGGGCGCGTGCAGGGCTTTCGGGGAGAAGAGTCCAGGCTGTTTCACAAATGCTGTGAACTGTGGGGGGCCACGTGGCTACTGTCTTTGTTTCCTTCGCTTTTTATTTCTCTTTATTTTTTTTAAATACGTTTTTAAACAATTTTTCCCCCTTGATGTCAGAGAGGCAGGGAGACGGGAGAGAGGGAGAGAGAAACACCCACGATGAGAGAGAATCAGGGATCGGCTGCCTTCTGCATGCCCCCCCCTCCCCCCACTGGGCATGGAGCCTGCACCCCGGGCCTGTGCCCCGACGGGGAATCGAACCCTGACCTCCTGGTTCCCAGGTGGACGCTGAGCCCCTGAGCCGCAGCTGGCTCTTTGCTTGAGGGGGAGTCGGGGTGCTGGAGAGCCTCTGGGACCTCTGGCCCCTCCCGCCGACTGGTGTTTGTTTTGAACTCCCTGGTGTCCAGGTGTGGGCCGAACAGACGTGGCTGAACTTGGGGAAACGCTGACGTCTGTGGCAGCAGGCTATGTGCTCGATGCTCACTCCTTTGGCTGGGCTTCGGAGACCCCTAAACAGGGAGGCCAGCATTCTACCCGTTTTATGTCACTTACTTTCCCCCCTCCCGAACAGAACCCGCCTAAGCCTTGTTTTCTGCGCTTCCCTCTCCCAGCCTCTACGGTCCTGTCACTCCTCCGCCTGGCCTCACCACCCTCTCGTGCGAATGGGGGTGTCCTTGCCGGGGTCCCGGCTGCCCGACTTGGCTGGCCAGCTCCTCAGCAGGGAGGGGCGCGGGGGACGGGGTCCCCGCTGGGCGCCGGGACCTGTGTGACCGTGGACAGACTGTGAGTGGGAGCCCTACCTCTCGGCTCATGTTCATGGATGTAATGGCCCCTCACCCTGCTCCCGAGCACACCCCCCTACCCCCTACCCCCCCACCCCCCACCCCCACCCCCGCTTACGGGACTCCTACGCCCGAGGACGTGCCTTCGCTGACCGGAATATCCAGAATCCCAAGGCCTAGGACCTTGGTGTATGACCTGGGATGGTTTTCTCCTCCACAGAGTTTCCCCAAGTCCCCTGGTCACTTTCTGTGATCCCAAGACCCCATGACCTCATGACCCCGGACCTGGTGGGTAGTTCACCTGGGTGTGTTTGCCTTTCTTCATGTACATCACCACCTATTATCTTTTGTAAAAATATATATTTTATTGATTTTTTACAGAGAGGAACAGAGAGGGATAGAGAGTTAGAAACATCGATGAGAGGGAAACATCGACCAGCTGCCTCCTGCACACCCCCCACGGTTGATGTGCCCGCAGCCAAGGTCCATGCCCTTGACCGGAATCGAACCTGGGACCCTTCAGTCTGCAGGCCGACGCTCTATCCACGGAGCCAAACCGGTTTCGGCCCATGATCTCTTTTTTATTTTTTTATATCTTTTTTCTTTATTTGGTTAAACATTTATTTATTTATTTATTTATTTATCTATTTCAGAGAGGAAGGGAGAGGGAGAGAGAGAGAGAAACATCCATGATGAGAGAAAGTCATTTGGATTCGCTGCCTTCTGTACTCCCCACCCTGGGGATCGAGCCCCAAACCCAGGCCTGTGCCCCCTTGACTGTGAATCGAACCCTGACGTCCTGATTAGTAGATGGACACCCAACCCCGAAGCCACACCCCCCCGGGCACGACCTGTTACCTTTTCCCGTTAATTCGGCCTTCTTTCCCTTAAAAGGAGGCCTCCCGGGGGCGGGGATGCATCGCTTTATTTCTCCCACATCCTCTCCCCCGAGAGCTTGTTTCTGCAGCTCAGAGGCCCCTGATACAGCGGGCAGGCGGCCTAAGCCCCTTTGCATGAACCGGAGCCCAGGGGAGAGCTGGGCAAGAACCCCCCTAGAATAAGGCCTGCATTCAGTCCTCGGGTTTCGGGGTGTTTATGGGGCAGGGGGAGCTGCCGCGGCCGGTCTGCTCCAGTTCCCAGCAGCCGGGAGGTCCCGAGGCCGACAGCCCTCACGCGGGTGCGGCAGACGGGGCCTGGGCCAGGAGGGGACAGATGGTGTTTTATTTGAGGAGGTGGGCGCTGCTTCTGTTTTTATTTGTTTGTAACTGGGGGGGCAGGGGGTGTCCCGGGACCACACAGCAGCCGGGCGAAGCTCCCACCTGCTCAGAACAAAGCGAGGGGCCCGCATCTCCAGACCCGCGCTTATTCCGTGTGTGCGGACGGGGGCCCACGTGGGTCCGGGCCCCTGATGCTTTAGCGCTCGCTAAAGCGCTTGTTTTTTTTTTTGTTTTATTTTGTTTTTATTATATTTTTATTTATTTCAGGGAGGAGGGGAGAGAGAGAAATAGCGAGGATGAGGGAAACAGCCATGGCTGTCTCTGGCACGCTCCCCACCAGGCATCGAGCTCACAACCTCAGCGTGTGCCCTTGACCCTTCAGTCCGCAGGCCGATGCTCTATCCACTGAGCCACACCGGTTTTGGCTTTTAAATACCTTTTAATTGATTTCAGAGAGGAAGGGAGAGGGATAGAGAGTCAGAAACATCGATGAGAGAGAAACATCCATTCGCTGCCTCCTGCACACCCCCTCACTGGGGATGTGCCCGCAGCCAAGGTCCATGCCCCTGACCGGAATCGAACCCGGGACCTTTCAGTCCACAGGCCAACGCCCTCTCCACTGAGCCAAACCGGCTTCGGCTTCGGCTCCCCATCTTACACGTGACAGCATGGAGTTCCCGAGACAGTGGTCGGCAAACTCATTAGCCCACAGAGCCGAATAGCAACAGGACAGCGATGGGAATTTCTCTGGAGAGCCACATTTTTTAAACGTAGACTTCCTCTAACGCCACTTCTCCAACACAGACTCGCCCGGGCCGCGGTGTTTTGTGGAAGAGCCACGCTCCAGGGGCCAAAGAGCCGCAGGTGGCTCACGAGCCTCGGTTTGCGGACCACGGCCCCAGGAGGTGAGGGCGCTGGGGTGTGACGCTCGGTCTGGCGCGTGTTGGTCTGGTTTCACTGGAGGGAGCTGGGCCAGGTCCCCGCCTGGACATCTTCCCAGAGGGCCCTGGACAGGCCCCTGCCTCCCGCCCGGAGTGCCTCCAAGGCTCCCCCTGGGGAGGCAGACTCACATCGAAGACTCACATCTCAGACTCGGGGGGCAGGAGGCTGCTGCTTTGTTTTTTGTTTTTATTGACGTCAGAGAGGAAGGGAGAGGGAGAGGGAGAGAGAAGCATCAGTGATGAGAGAGAATCAGGGATCGGCGGCCTCCTGCACGCCCCCTACTGGGGATGGAGCCCGCAACCCGGGCCTGTGCCCCGACCGGGAATCGAACCGCGACCCCCTGGTCCTCCCCTACCCCCCACTTTCCCTCACCACTGAGCCACACCGGCTGGGCATCCTTTAAAATCTGAATGAAAGCAACTGGGTTTCTCCCAGCCCGGGGCTCTAGACCACAGAGCCCACAGGACACCCGAAACCACAGGGACTGTGTGTGACCGCAGAGAGTAACCCCCCTCCCTCCCTCCCTCTCTCGCTCCCTCCCTCCCTCTGGGGACGGTGGAGACTGGGGCCGCTCAGGGAGGCTCTCGATCCCTTTCCCTTCCTCTCTGGGAACCGCACACAGGGGCCAGCGGCTGAGTCACCAGCGGCCTCTGAGGTCATTCTGGCTCCAGGTCAAAGCCAACAGAGGCCCGATTCACAGAGGCGGTTCGGGGGAGGGGGGCAGAAACAGCAGAAGCCGAGCGGAGCCGGCCCTGTCCCCGCCCCTCTCGCCGCCTCTCCGCCTCTGGCCCCTGTCCAGGCCCAGCACCTTGGGCCCGGAGGCCTTCAGAGGACCGGGTGCGATGCACCCTCGGGCTCCGCCGTTCGCAGAAGGAGCGGGACATCCTGTGCACGCCCGGCCCGTGGCCCCCCGCCCCCCCCAGGGGAGCCTGCTTTCCCCTGTGCCTCTCTCCCACGTCTGCTTGTTCCTCGAGCACAGCTCACAGCACCATCCAAGCTCAAAGCAGCCCAAACGGTTGGCTCAGTCGACCCAGGAACCAGGAGGTCGAGGTTCGATTCCTGCTCGGGGCACAGGCCTGAGCTGGGGGCTTGATCCCCAGTAGGGGGCGTGCAGGAGGCAGCCGATCAGTGAGTCTGATCATTGGTGTTTCTCTCTCTCCCCCTTCCTCTCTGAAATTAATAAAAATATGTTAAACAAATAAACAAAAAGAGGACCCTCAGCCAGCTGGTGTGGCTCAGGGGTGAGCGTCCACCTAGGAACCAGGAGGTCGGGGTTCGATTCCCGGTCGGGGCACAGGCCCGGTTTGTGAGCTCCCTCCCCAGGGTGGGGCGTGCAGGAGGCAGCCGATCCGTGATTCTCTCTCATCATGGATGTTTCTCTCTCCTTCTCCCTCCCCCTCTGTGAAATCAACACAAATATATTTTTATATATTAAAAAATGAACATACTTTTGATCTATTCTCCCTACCCCAGAGCTTCTTCCCTTAATCAGAGGGTTAGACCACAACCGGTGTGGCTCAGCGGATAGAGCGTCGGCCTGCGGACTGAAGGGTCCCAGGTTCGATTCCAAGGTCAAGGGCATGGACCTTGGTTGCGGGCACATCCCCAGTAGGGGGTGTGCAGGAGGCAGCTGATGGAAGTTTCTCTCTCCCTTCCTCTCTGTAAAAAAAATAAATAAATAAAAAATTCAATAAAATATATTTTAAAATAATAATAATAAGAGGTTAGGCCTTCACACCATCTTCCTTAGCAAGTCCCCACTCACCCTCCCCCCCCCCCCCACCACCACCACCTTGCTCTCCGCACACAGGGCTGTGCTGTAGGCCTGGGGTCCGGACCTGCTGCTCTAAGGGCGGGCTGAGGACAAACAGGGAAAGGGGACACCACTGTCGCCGCCGGAGGCCGGAGAGAGGGAGGGGAGAGCGGAGAGGGCTGACCCACTTTTCTGGTCTGACTGGGACGCTCCCTCTGTGCCCCGGGGCTGGGGGGGGGGGCTGGCCGCAGCCCTGACCCCTGCTCTCCCTGCGTCATTGGATCAGGAGGCGGGTGAGTCATCGGGAAGCTCAGCAGGGCCGTGAGCGGGGGAGGCAGGGAGGCAGGCAGGCGCCCGAGACCACGGTCCCTGCGGCTCAGCCGAGGCGCCGAGGCGGGGAGACAGCAGGTGTGGCTGCCCTGGACCCGAGAGGTCCCCGAGGGGCCACGTGGCAGAAGAACATGGAAACCTGGGCGGGACTCTCCGGTGCTCCCAGGCTCCCTTTTCCTCTCTGGAAATGGGTGTCGCGGTATTTGCCTCAGGCCGTACAGGAAGAGCCGCACCTGCCACTTAATACATGGTGGGGGGGCTCCATGGCCCGGGTTGCGGGCTCCATCCCCAGTGGGGGGCGTGCAGGAGGCAGCCGATTCGTGATCCTCTCTCATCGTGGATGCTTCTCTCTCCCTCTCCTTCTCCCTTTCTCTCTGAAATCAATATATATATCCTATCTAATAAAAGAGTAATATGCAAATTGACCGTACCTTCGCTACACCCACCAGCCAAGCCCACCAGCCTATCAGGGGCAGGGGGTGGGGTGGGATGGAGGCAGCCAGGAGAGTGGGGGCGGGGCTGAGGCAGCCAGTGCTGTGGGGGGGGTGGGGTCAAGGCAGCCGCTCGAGCTGGCCCCGGGGGAAGGCCTGGGTGGGGGGAGGGGGTGGGGGGGGGTATGTGGCTGGCAGGAAGCCAGCCATTGGCCCCATTGCAGGGCGATGGCTGAGTGCCCAAGGCAGGATGGGGTGAGTGGTTAGTAGGACATCCCCTGAGGGCTCCCAGTGTGTGTGAGGAGACAGGTTGGGCTGAGGGATCACCCACCCCCAGTGCACACATTTCATGCAAGGGACTGGGACCCTGAGCCTGCTTGCTTCACCAGGCAGTGACAGGCTCATACGCTCTGGGGACCACAGCGCTCCCCACAAGGATGCACCCCCCTCTCCTCCCCACTCTGGTACCGAATCTTCAGGGGGAGCGGGCGTGGGGGGGGGGGATTTAGGGGGAGGAGGAGGGAGGTGAGTACATGTGACAATAAAAGTCACAGTGGCTCAGGGGGCGGAGGCCTGTCAATCTAACCAGGGCCTGGGCCAATCAGAAGACTGAAAGTTCAGGAACTTGACTGGTTGTTTTGAACAAAGCTCCCTGGCCCTCCCCTTCCCCCCCACTTCCCCCCACCCCCCTCCACCCCGAGATAATATCATCCCAGGAAACAAAGAATAGCTCACTCTTCTCTCCCCAGAACATGTGCTACCCCGAGGGTCCAGCAGCCGCCTGGGGTCCCAGGACTAAGCTTTATTCTTTTCTTTTTTTAAAAAAATATTTTTATTGATGTCAGACAAGAAGGGAGAGGGGGAAACATCCATGAGGAGAGAGAATCATGGATGGATCAGCTGCCTCCTGCATGCCCCACACTGGGGATCGAGCCTGCAATCCAGGCCTGTGCCCTTGACCGGAATCGAACCCGGGACCCTTCAGTCCAGAGGCCGACGCGCTGTCCACTGAGCCACACCGGCCGGGGCTCAGATATATTTTAAAGTGATTGTGAAAAGAAAAGCACCATTCCGAGGAAAGGCGTTTATAAACCTGATTGGGGGGGAAGGGGGGGTTGTGCCAAAACCGGTTTGGCTCAGCGGATAGAGCGTCGGCCTGCGGACTGAAGGGTCCCAGGTTCGATTCCGGTCAAGGGCATGGAGCTTGGCTGCGGGCACATCCCCAGTGGGGGGTGTGCAGGAGGCAGCTGATGGATGTTTCTCTCTCATCGATGTTTCTGGCTTTCTATCCCTCTCCCTTCCTCTCTGTTAAATATCAATAAAATATATTTTAAAAAATAAGCCTGATGGGGACATGGGAAGACGATGGAAATACCTTTTCCTTTGACAGCAAATGTGGCCCATCAGTGTCAGGGGGTGGGGCCTGGGTGAGGAAGCCACGCCCACCCCATCAACTACTGTCAGCCCCCCACCCCCTCCAGGAGCTTGCCTGGGGCCACAGCCCTTCTGTCTCCTGCTAAAAAGGGGGCAGGGCCAAGGGACCCTGAGGACAGACGGGCGATGAATAGAGCCCTGGGCAGACACTGAGCCCCCACACACCCCAGCACCAACAGATGGCAGGTGATGACCAGCAGGGCAGGGCCCTATTAATATCGCCGTCTATGAATAGCAGCCCTCAGGCTAAACATGGCAGGTCCCACGCTAAACGTGGAGAGAGTGTTGTTATTCCATTTCATGCTCACCCTGGGCCAAGGGGGAGGGGCCGAGGCCGCTCCCGGGTTTATCAGCCGGGGAAGCGGTTCAGGGTGTGAAAAAATCTCCCAGGTCCTCACATTGGGGGGGGGGGGTGTTAGGGAGGACGGGGAGGAGGGGCACCCCTCCAGGCCTGTGTGTTTCCCGGGGTGTGAGGCTGTCCTGCTACAAAGCTGGAGAGATAGTGCAGTGGCCACGGGGAGATAAGGCCTGTGAGAAAGAAGGGACTTTTCCCTAATTGCCTCAGGATTTGCAAGCCTTTGTTCCCAGCTCGCCGGGGGGGGGGGGGGGGGGGGGCTTGACACTGTAGCCCCCTCCCACCTCCCTCCAGCCCACCCTTTCCAGATTGTGCCTCCGGGCAATGAGAAACCAGCCCGGGGTCCTACCATTCGGATGGGAGTGACCCTCACATACACAAAAACCAGGCGGGCCAGAGCCTCAAAATGACCAGTTCCCCCCCCCCCCCCCCCCCCCCCCCCCCCCCCCGCTAGCAGGGATTCAGTTACATTTTTTATTTTTATTTACTTTTTTAATATATTTTATTGACTTTTTACAGAGAGGAAGGGAGAGGGATAGAGAGTCAGAAACATCTATGAGAGAGAAACATGGGTCAGCTGCCTCCTGTACCCCCCACTGGGGATGTGCCCGCAACCAAGGTGCATGCCCTTGACCGGAATCAAACCTGGGACCCTTCAGTCTGCAGGCTGATGCTCTATCCACTGAGCCAAACTGCTTTCGGCTATTTTTATTTTTTAAATACATTTTTATTGACTTCAGAGAGGAAGGGAGGGAGAGAGAGGGAAACATCCATGATGAGAGGGAACCATGGATGGATCAGCTGCCTCCCGCACGCCCCCCACTGGGGATGGAGCCCGCAACCCAGGCCTGTGCCCTGACCGGGGATCGAACCCAGACCTCCTGGTTCCTAGGTCGATGCTCAACCACTGGGCCAGGCTCAATTACATTTTTCCAGGCAAGAAATCTCTCCCTTCCGAGTAAGTGTCAGAGCGCCGGTGGAGTATTTCAATTTCCCCATTACGTTTTTAAATTTATTTTATTTTATCGCCGAAACCGGTTTAGCTCAGTGGATAGAGCACCGGCCTGCGGACCGAAGGGTCCCGGGTTCGATTCCGGTCAAGGGCATGTACCTTGGTGGCGGGCACATCCCCAGTAGGGGGGTGTGCAGCAGGCAGCTGATCCATGTTTCTCTCTCATCGATGTTTCTAACTCTCTCCCTTCCTCTCTGTAAAAAAAAAAAAAATCAATAAAATATAAAATAAAATAAAAAGATACGTGCAACGCAGTCCTACGTATAAAAAAATTGTTATTCTTTTTTGTTGTTGTTAATCCTCAGCTGAGGCTATTTTCCCATTGGTTTCTAGAGAGCGGGGAAGGGAGGGGAACAGCAGAGGTGGGCCACAGCTAACAGAAACCACAGGAACCTTGAAGAAGGGGGGCGGGGGGGGGGGACAGCAGTATCTTAGAAACCTTCGTGACATTCTCTCCTGCCTTTTAAGCAGGAAGCCTTGCCGTTTCATTTGGTTCTGGGACAGTTAATGAGGCCAATCCTGGTGATCGCACACACTCCACAGCCGTGCCTGCGCCCCGGGAGCAGCGAGGGGTTCCCAGTGTGTGCTCACTGCCCCCTCCCCCAGCCTCATTCGTTAAAGCGACCCACCGCCCTTCACCACAGGTGCCCGAGGAGAGAGAGCTGCAGGCGCCAGGAACAATAGCAGCTATTCCCAGGCAGGGAGCCCGGCTGGGAAGACACACGGTGGGCATGATGAAAACCCAGGGAGGGTTTAATGAGCGCCCGAAGATCAGCTCTAGCGAGTGTCCTAGGCAAAACAGAAGCTTCAGGAAACAGTGATCTTCAGGGACAAAGTCAACTAGCATTTCCATTTTTATTGTCGCATTTGCAAATAGCTGAATCCAGTCGAAAAAGCTTTCGTTTGATCTCAGGTGTTACCTATTCTGTTTTGAATCTAATCAA
Organism: Antrozous pallidus; assembly: GCA_027563665.1. Taxonomy (NCBI): domain Eukaryota; kingdom Metazoa; phylum Chordata; class Mammalia; order Chiroptera; family Vespertilionidae; genus Antrozous; species Antrozous pallidus. The sequence goes on along the minus strand of CM050529.1, from coordinate 2,795,756 downwards.
GCCAGGGGCAGGACTCGGTGGAGTAACAAAATGGAAAAGTGCTGGCAGGGCAGGGTCAGCTGACATGAGGCGTCATGTGGATACATTGTAACCAGTGATGCTCCATGTGGATACATTGTAACCAGTGATGCTCCATGTGGATACATTGTAACTAGTGAAGCGTCATGCGGATACATTGTAACCAGGACCCAAGTTCAGCTGCCAGCCTGCCACCAAAAACACCAAACTCATTCAACAGATGCTGGTGGGAAAAGGAGAGAGGTTTATACAAGTGCCAGTTACCTGAGGAGATGGGAGACTCTTGACACAAGGACCATCTCAACATCTCGGAGATTTTTATAAGGAGGGAGAGAGAAAACAAAAATCGAGGGGAGGAAGTTAAAAGTTCTCTATGTGCAATCCAGTCCAGTCCAGTCTAATAAAGACCTCTCAAGTGATGCTCTACTACAGAGGTTGGCAAACTGCGGCTCAAGAGCCACATGCAGCTCTCGAGCTTCAGTTTGCTGCTGTGTTGACCACTGACCTAGACTCTCCATGCTGTTATTCCTTGTGATTAAGTCCCTACTCCCAGTGGTCGGCAAACTCATTAGTCAACAGAGCAGCAAACTGAAGCTCGAGAGCTGCAGTTTGCTGACCACTGGTCTAGTATATGTCATCTTGGTTCTACATTGGAAGGTCAATGAAATCTCTCAGAACAGGGATAAGTGAAGATTAGAGTCTCTATCAATTAGATATATAAAATTGATTTCAGAGAGGAAGGGAGAGGGAGAGAGAGATTGAAACATCAGTGATGAGAGAGAGTTATTGATCAGCTGCCTCCTGAACTCCCCCCACTGGGGACCAAGCCCACCCCCTAGGCACGTGTCCTGACCAGGAATGGATCATGATCTAGTTCATAGGTCGATGCTCAACTACTGACCCACACCGGCCAGATGGGGTCTGCACCTTGTGAAGTCAGTTCCTGGGATTCTTACACAAACATGCTGCTGATGGACATGCTACCTATTAGTCAGCATCAGCACCAACAGAAACAACATCAAAAGAATAGTAGGGTAGCCGAAACTGGTTTGGGTCAGCGGATAGAGCGTCGGCCTGCAGACTGAAAGGTCCTGGGTTTGATTCCGGTCAAGGGCGTGGACCTTGGTTGCGGGCACGTCCCCAGTGGGGAGTGTGCAGGAGGCAGCTGACTGATGTTTCTCTCTCGTCGACGTTTCTAACTCTCTATCCTTCTCTCTTCCTCTCTGTAAGAAATAAAAAAAATTCAAGAGGAGGGGGGTGGGAGGAGGGGGAGGGGGAGGAGGGGAGGGGGGGTCCCAAATGCCTATTTGGGCCATTTGGACTCGGCCCCACGCCCTGGCTGCTGGTCTGGACCGATAAGGAGAGGGTCAGCTGGCCGTGTTCTCGCCCTGGTTCTGGATCAATAAATCAGTTGTCGCTGGGCGGGCTGAGGAGGCGGGCTGAGGAGGTGGAATGCCGCCAAGCCTAAGCCGGCCCCCGGGGCCCTGCGTGCCTGGCACCTGGACTTAGCCCTGCCCTTCCGCTCTCCCGGGCCTGGGCCTGGGCCTGGGCTGGCCGGAGTCCTGGCCCCTCGGGGCCTCGCTGCGGCCCCGGAGCGCCTGTCCTGGGAGGCCAGCGGTCGCAGCACCAGGTCAGGGAGCTCCCCAGCTCAGTGCGGACCCAGGGCAGGCTGGCGGGCGGGTGCTGGCAGGAGGAAGACAAGGAGGCTTGCCCCCCCTGGGCCGTCTCAGCGTCGTCACAGAGGGAGCCGCTGGGCTGATGCCCGGAATGGCCAGGCATCTGTGTAGATGCCAGCGGGCGAGAATACACACAGCCCAGAGAAGAGGGGCCGCTTCCTCGCTCTCCCCCGGCTTCTCAGGGAAGATCCCAGGCTGTGGGGGGAGACAGGAAGGCGCCCCTCACCTCACACTTCAAACTTAGGGCCCTATCACCCCAAAGCTGAGGGCCTTCCCTGGAGCCCCGTCTGCTCAGTGGCTGCATCCACCTCACCCCCACCTCCCATCCTCCCTGCCCTCCACCCCCTACCCCCATCCTCCCTGCCCCTACCCCCTAACCCATCCGCACTGTCCCCCACCTCCCATCCTCCCTGCCCCTCACCCCCTACCCCCATCCTCCCTGCCCCCACCCCCTAACCCATCCGCACTGTCCCCCACCTCCCATCCTCCCTGCCCCTCACCCCCTACACCCATCCGCACTGTCCTCTAGTCCCTATACCCACCCTTTCATGCCCGGGTTGTGGGCTCCATCCCCAATGTTGGGCGTGCAGGGGCAGCCGATCCATGACACACTCTCTCATCACTGATGTTTCTCTCTGTCTCTCTCCCTTCCCCTCTGAAATCCATAAAAATATTTTTTAAAAAGAAAGAAAGGGGACCTCCTGCTCTGTGCCAAGAGCCCCTCTCCCCTCTGATGTTACCTATTGGAAAACCGCTGGCGGGGCAGGGGCAGAGGAGAGGAGGCGCCATGTGGAAACATTGTGACCAGGGAGGCGTCGTGTGGATACATTGTAACCAGTGATACCCCGTCTGGATACACTGTCACCAGGGAGGCGTCGTGTGGATACATTGTAACCGTCGTGTGGATACATTGTAACCGGCTCTGACCCACACTGCTCTGGGCGGAGTGTTTCACCAGGAAGAAGAAGAAAAGGGAAAAAGAAGGACAGGGGGAGACAGAACAGCCCACAGCAGAGTGACTGCCCCCTCCTGAGGGAGCCCTGTGGACGCATCTGGGACCCCAGCGAATATCTGGGTGTTTATAATCGCCCTGCGCTGGAGTGGGGGGAGAGTGGGGGCCTCGGCCACACTCTGTAGGTGGCCTGGCCGGGAAAGCAAACACGCAGGCTCTTCCTCCCCTCCCCCTGGCTGTTTACTCGGGGAGAGAGGTACCAGTAGCGCCCGATAAGAGCTGGGAACAGCCCGGTTGGCGCCTGCGCAGGGAGCGGCCCCCCTCCCCTCCCCCGCCTCAGGGGCCGGTCTCAGGGAAAACATTCCGGGGAGGCTGAAGCCAGAGCGTTTGGGGGGGCGAAACGGCCATAAAATCGTGTGTGGCCCCCAGACTGCGGAGTGGATCCACGGGGCAGCTCAGGAGGCGGTGGGGTCACAGCACGTGGTTGTGGGTCTGGTGTCCCACGCCGTGGCCTGGGGTCAGGACCTGATGGGACGGTGAGGGCAGCGCCGGGAGATCCAGGAAATAGCTGGGCCGTGGTGGGCCGAGCAAGCCCCGGGAGAGCGTGGGAAGGCGCTGGGTTTCCCCCTGTCTGAGATAACGCCCATGGAGTGGGCAGATGGAGGGGACCTCTGAGCGCATAATCATCTGGCCACTCAGTGTCTGTCCTGCAGCTTAAAAGGCTAATATGCAAATGGTCCCCTCGATCAGGAGTTCCACCGGCAGGCAGGCCGGCCAACCGCCCATGTCCCCTCCCCCTGGCGAGGCTGGCCGGACCCCACCCATGCACGAATTCATGCACCAGACCTCTAAAATACACACACACACACACACACACACACACACACACACGCGCGCGCGCACACACACGCACACACACACACACACACACACACACACACACTGAGTAGCCAGGTTATTATGTGTTCAGAGATCATCATCATCTGGCCACTCCGTGTAATGCACTCAGCAATGACGCAATCTCTCTCTCTCCCTCTCTCTCTCTTTCTCTCTCTCTCTGTCTCTCTTTGTCTCTCTCTCTCTGTCTCTCTCTCTCTCTGTCTCTCTCTCTCTGTCTCTCTCTGTCTCTCTCTCTGTCTCTCTCTCTGTCTCTCTTTGTCTCTCTCTCTGTCTCTCTCTCTCTCTGTCTCTCTCTCTCTCTCTGTCTCTCTTTGTCTCCCTCTCTCTGTCTCTCTCTCTCTCTGTCTCTCTCTCTCTCTGTCTCTCTTTGTCTCTCTCTCTCTGTCTCTCTTTGTCTCTCTCTCTCTCTCTGTCTCTCTCTCTGTCTCTCTCTGTCTCTCTCTGTCTCTCTTTGTCTCTCTCTCTCTCTCTGTCTCTCTCTCTGTCTCTGTCTCTCTCTCTCTCTCTCCCTCTCTCTCTCTGTGTCTCTCTCTCTCTCTGTCTCTCTCTGTCTCTCTCTCTCTGTCTCTCTCTGTGTGTGTCTCTCTCTCTGTCTCTCTCTGTCTGTCTCTCTCTCTCTCTCTCTCTCTCTCTCTCTCTCCCCCTCCTGGGGCCCACGGCAGGTGTGTGCCACACAGATGAGCTTTGAGGACACGGTGGGCAGCGGAAGGAGCCAGGAGCTGCCCCACCCCCCTTCCTGTTCCCTCCTCCGTCCCACAGGCAAGAAGCGAGCGCACACAGTCCGTTCCTGGAAGCCTTCTTCTCAGTCTGTTGCGATCCCGGCGTATCCTCTGTTCAACTCAAATAAACTCTTTCTTTTTTAATTATTTATTTTATTGACTTTTTACAGAGAGGAAGAGAGAGGGAGAGACAGTTAGAAACATCGATGAGAGAGAAACAGCCATCATCTGCCTCTTTGCACCCTCCCCGCTTCCCCCCCCCCCCCCCGGGGATGTGCCCGCAACCAAGGTCCATGCCCTTGACTAGAATCGAACCTGGGACCCTCCAGTCCGCAGGCCAATGCCCTATCCCCTGAGCCACACCTGTTAGGGCTCAAATAAACTCTTATAACACTACTCCATGCATTTGGACATCTCTTTCTCCTTTTTAAATTTTTTAAAAATATATTTTTATTGATTTCAGAGAGAAAGGGAGAGGATGAGAGAGAAAAATCAATGATGAGAGCCGAAACCAGTTTGGCTCAGTGGCTAGAGCGTCGGACTGCGGACTGAAGGGTCCCGGGTTCGATTCCGGTCAAGGGCATGGACCTTGGCTGCGGGCACATCCCCAGTGGGGAGTGTGCAGGAGGCAGCTGATGGATGTTTCTCTCTTGTCGATGTTTCTGACTCTCTCTCTCCCTCTCCCTTCCTCTCTGTAAAAATCAGTAAAATATATTTTTAAAAAATGGCATCTGGCCGCGAACAGGTCGTGGGTCACTGCTCAGGAATCGCCCCTAAGCGATGGGGGCGTGACCTCGGCCGCAGTGGGCGCGTGGGGAGGAAGTGGAGGCAGGCGAGAGCAGGTGACAGGAAGCTGAGAGCTGCTGGAGCTGCTGGGGGCGGTGAGTAGCTGCCCCCCCTTTTGGGGAGGCCTGAGCATGCTCTCTAGCCAAGGGGTCATCTTTCCCGGAGGCCTGCTGGCCGGCTCACCTACTGAGAGCTGGGGGGGCTGGGGGTGGTGGTGGACAATAGGCATTTCTTCTCCCTCTGTGCGTGGATGTGTTTATGTGGCATTGGCTCAGGTTCCCCCCTTCCCCCCGCCGCCCCTGTCCCCCTCCCACCGGCCGCCTGGCCCCAGCCTCCCCCAGGCGGCTGTGTGTCCTGCCGCAAGGCTCTGCATGGATCTGGGGGGGAGGGGGAGGCGTGCACAGGTCGCGGGTCTCCAACGCCGATGCAGGCTCTCCGAGCGCAGGAGCCGGGGGGACCCTCAGACCCCCTTTCCCTCCTGGGGGGACAGCGCTCAGCAGGTGGCACCCCTTCGCTCAGCAGCTCCTGCAGCCGCCCGCCCGCCCGCCGCCCGCTAGGCCCAGCCCCAGTGGCTGAGGCTGAGACGCCCTGCGATTCGGGTTCGATTCGGGTTCGATTCGGGTTCGATTCGGGTTCGTGCCGTGTCCTGGGGGCCTGGGCGTCCCCCTCCTGCTGCCCCAGGCCCAGCTGAGGGCCCCTGACAAGCTGAGGGAGCCCCCCAGGTGCGTCTCACTGTGCCTCTTTTTATTGTTGTTGTTATTTAACAAGTTATTTAGAGCCCTGACCGGTGTGGCTCAGTGGACAGAGCGTCGGCCTGTGGACTCAGGGTCCCGGGTTCGATTCCGGTCAAGGGCATGGACCTTGGCTGCGGGCACGTCCCCAGTGTGGGGTGTGCAGGAGGCAGCGGACCGATGTTTCTCTCTCAGCCATGTTTCTGGCTCTCTTTCCCTCTCCCTTCCTCTCGGTGAAAACATCAGTAAAATATATTTTTTAAAATAAAAATAAATAAAAAGTTATTCAGAGCTCGGCTGGCCGGGCTCAGGGGTTGAGCATCGACCGATGAACCAGGAGGTCAGGGTCCAGGCTCCGGTGAGGCCCCGGCCCGGGGTGCGGGCTCCCTCCCTCCCTCCCACGGGAGCCGGCGGATCCGAGGTTCTCTCTCATCGCGGTCGTTCCCCCCCTCCCGCTCTGAGATGGAAAAAAATACGTTCTGTATAAAAGAAGGACGTCGGCCTCTCGCACGCCCCACAGTGGGCTCGGACCTGAGACCAGGCCTGTGCTCCGACCCGATTCGTTCTCCTCACTGGGGCCTCCTCTTTCTTCCCCGGTTCCCGCTGCTGGGCGTTGAGAAACGGTGGGGTCCAGCTGGAGAACCGCAAACAAATCACAGCTCTCGTTTCTGTGTCTGCGGCTGGTGTGTTCCCCCGGGGCCTTCCATCCCGGGGCTCAGAGCGCACCTGTCATCCGTCATCCGTCCCTCCCCGCACACCGAGGGGGGAAGCCGAGGGCAGCTCAGGGCTAGAGCCCCGCTTGTCCGGGAGCAGAGGGGCTGGTCAGGAGGGTGCGGAGGGGGAGGAGGGGGAGAAGAGCGGGGAGGAGGGGGGAGGAGGATAGAGGAGGGGGAGGAAGAGAGGAGGGGGGAGGGGAGGAGGAGAGAAGAGGGGAGAGGAGGGGGAAAGAGGAGGAAGGAGGGGGAAGGAGGAGGGGGAGGGGAGGAGGAGAGAAGAGGGGGAGGAAGAGAGGAAGGGGAGGAAGAGAGGAGGGGGAGGAAGAGAGGAGGGGGAGAGAAGAGGGGAGAGGAGGGGGAGAGGGGGAATGGGGAGGAGGGGGAGGGGGGAAGGGGGAGGGGGAGGAAGAGAGGAGGGGGAAGGGAGGAGGAGAGAAGAGGGGAGAGGAGGGGGAGACGGGAACAGGGGAGGAGGGGAGGGGAAGGGGGAGTAGGAGAGAGGAGGGGGAGGAAGAAAGGAGGGGGGAGGAGGGTGGGAGGAGAGGGATGAGGGGAGAAGAGGGGGAGGAAGAGGAGAGGTGGTAGAGGAGGGGGGAGAAGGAGGAGGAGTGGGGGAGGAGGGGGACAAGGGGGAGGGGGAGGCGGGGGAGGAGGGGGAGTAGTGGGGAAGGAGGGGGAAGGAGGGGGGAGGCAGTTCTGCCAGGGGACCCTATCTCCTGTGGAGGGGCCTCTGGTCAGCAGATCCTCTGCCCTGGAGAGGGGGCTCCCCACACCATGGCCTTCAGACTCGGGGGCAGGGGGTGTGCAGGAGGCAGCTGATGGATGTTTCTCTCTCATCGATGTTTCTGACTTTCTATCCCTCTCCCTTCTGCTCTGTAAAAAATCAATAACATATATATTTTTTAAAAACCAATACTATATACATTTAAAAATCAACGGGGAAAAATACCCTCAGGTGAGGATGAGCCAAAGAAAACAAGAAGTTAAAAACACACATACACACAAATTAGAAAAGACAGCAGCACAGACGCCGTGAGAATGGGGGGAGGGAGCTGGCCGCCCAGCACGATGGCCAGGCCTGGACGGGGCGGGTCTCCCCCCTCCCCCCCTCCGCCTCTGCTCTCAGCCTGTTCCCCGGGAGCCAGCTGGGCCTGGCCCCGGGCCACTGTTTACACTCTGGTGGAGGCCGGTTCCCAGGACTCCCCTCGGGCCCTCCTCCCCTGTTTCATCTGGGCCCGGCCAGGGCCTCTGGGCCGACGGATAAACACCATCTTCATCTGGCCCCTCGCTGTATGGAACGCAACACGTTCCATTTTTTTTTAAACGTATATTTTTATTGATGTCAGAGAGGAGGGGAGAGGGAGAGAGAGTTAGACACACTGGTGATGAGAGAGAACCCTGGACCGGCTGCCTCCCCACACACCCCGCACTGGGGATGGAGCCCGCTACCCGGGCCTGTGCCCCGACCGGGAATCGAACCCGTGCGGAGGCCGAAACCCATCTGCTCGCCACGGGGTCGGCCCCGATGCAGGCGCGTCCAGCTGCCCTGTTTCCCCGAAAGTAAGACACCCCCCCCCCCCCGAAAACAAGACCTACTCGCTGTAATATAAGGCATCCCCTCGAAAATAAGATTTAGCGCATCTTTGGGAGCAGAAATTCATCTAAGACACTGTCTTATTTTGGGGGAAATGGGGTAAAACCAGAGGCGACCCAACACCTCCCCGTCAGCACCAGCCCAGGAAGCGGGAGAAGCAGAAACAGAGGACGAGGCGGACTCTGGATGGACCATCGCCATGGGAACCATTGCCAAGGGAACCACCTTCGGAGGTGGTCCTTGTGGGGGATCAGGTGCCAACCCTCCCCCACCCCCTGCCTGATGCTGGGGGGAGGGCACCGTGGTCCGTTACTCAGCATCTCCCCACACTCTCTGGAGACCTGTCCTCTCCCCAGACCCAGCCCGTCCCGCCAGCTGCTCTCCCCGGGCCCCTTAAGAGCCAACTGCTGGGAGGTGCCTGGCAGGGCTGAGGGGACCGGGTCTGTGTTCCTCGTTATTCCGGGGAGCGGCTCTGGGGACAGGGATGGAGGTAACGGGGAGGAAAGGACATTAAAAATGGCTCAGTGGATAGAGCGTCGGCCTGCGGACTGAAGGGTCCCGGGTTCGATTCCGGTCAAGGGCATGGACCTTGGTTGTGGGCACATCCCCAGTGAGGGGTAATGCGGGAGGCAGCTGATGGACATTGCTTTTCTCATCCGTGTTTCTCTCTCTCTCTCCCTTCCTCTCTGTGGAAAATCAATAAAATATATTGATGGTGGAGGGTGTGCAGGAGGCAGCGGATGGATGTTTCTCTCTCATCGATGTTTCTGTCTATCCCTCTCCATTCCTCTCTGTAAAAAATCAATAAAACATCTTTTTAAAAAAATAATAAAAATTACTGGCAGGTTTTGCAGCGACCAGGCCTCCTGCCCCCTGTCTGAGGGAGTCTTTCCCAGCACAGGCCCGGCCTTTCCAGAGAAAACATCCCCGGACTTGGAAAACATCCCACAACCTCTTCTCTCTGGCTGGGGAACAGCAGCATGTGGTTAACCATGCTTAAGCTGGGAGGGAAAAAAAAAGTCCAAAGACTTCTTTCAAGCGGTGAAGAAGTAACAGGACACCAGACGCTGGTCCCGCCTCCCAGGCACACACAGGGGGCGCCTCCCTTTCCCAGAGGCCCCCCAGCAGGCGGCCGGCACCCGCTGTGAGCGCTGAGAGGAGAAAGGCCTCCAGGAGGATCCTCTCTGTGCTGCCACACCCCCTCCCCAGCCCCAGCTATAAATCCCTGTCCCTCCTGCGACCTTGCATCAATGCAAGAGGATCTGGCAGCACCCATCCACTAGCTGTCCTGCTCTCTTATTTTTTATATATATATTTTTTTATTGACTTTTTACAGACAGGAAGGGAGAGCGAGAGAGAGTCAGAAACATCGATGAGAGAGAAACATCATCAGCTGCCTCCTGCACACCCCCCACTGGGGATGTGGCCGCAACCAAGGTCCATGCCCTTGACCGGAATCGAACCTGGGACCTTCCAGTCCGCAGGCCGAAGCTCTGTCCATGAGTCACACCGGTTTCGGCTCACTCCACTCTTTTAAACAGTTCTGGTTACATATCACACAATTCCTTGTTCCCCACACAACAAAGCTACATTCCATTGATAACATGTTTCCCCACTAAACCCCTTATCTTAACTTCCTTAGGCTGAATGTCCATCCAAGAGGCCACCTAAATCTTTTCCCATTTTCCCATAGACCGTTTGGCTATTTACAATGTTATGTGTTGGAGGGCAGTGTTGTTTGCTAAACTACAATTGAAGGTAACCATTCTTGGGGGGGGTGGGGGGCAGAAACCATAACTAACCTTTAGAATCTTTGTTCCCCGAGGGTGCTCTCCACATTCCTCTCTGTGAAAACACAATAGAATATATATATATATATATATATATATATATATATATATATATTTATTTATATTTTATCGATTTTTTACAGAGCAGAAGGGAGAGGGATAGAAAGTTAGAAACATCGATGGGAGAGAAACATCGACCAGCTGCCTCTTGCACACCCCCCACTGGGGATGTGCCCGCAGCCAAGGTCCATGCCCTTGACCGGAATCGAACCCGGGACCCTTCAGTCCGCAGGCCGACACTCACTCTATCCACTGAGCTGAACTGGTTTCGACTCCAGACCAGGTTTTAGGGCGAGGCCATCAACAGGGGGCCCTGGCCCGGCCCGCATGGCTCAGGGGTTGAGCGTTGACCTATGAACCCGGAGGTCAAGGTTCGATTGCCGCTCCTCAGGGAAGTGAGTTTATGTCATTCTGGAGAACTCTCTGGCTTTTTAGAGAGAAGACCCGGAGAAGAAGCCAGCGGGGCTAATATAGAGATCTGATTTTTTTTTAATATATATATTATTGATGTTTACAGAGCGGGAGGAAGAGGGATAGAGAGTTAGAAACATCGATGAGGGAGAAACATGGATCAGCTGCCTCCTGCACGCCCCCCCCCCCCCCCACACACACACTGGGGATGTGCCCGAAAACGAGGTACATGCCCTTGACCGGAATCGAACCTGGGACCTTTCAGTCCGCAGGCCGACGCTCCATCCGCTGAGCCAAACCGGTTTCGGCGAGATCTGATTCTTAATATTATTCCTGGACCCGTGTTCCCAGCCCCCTGCCCTTGAGCAGGGCCCAAAGCTTTGGCCCCCTCCTCCCCCTCTTCCTGCTCCCTCACCCCCAGTGCAGCTCTCCACCCCACCGGGGAGTGGCTGGGGAGCGGGGTGGACATGCCTGTGAGGATGTGAGCTGGAAGAGCCCTTCTTCCTCACCCCCTCCCTCCCCTGGCATGTTTTCCTCTGTCCTGGGGAAATATTAATTCTGTAACGCGAGGTCGCCCCGTGGCCCCTGACCCCCAGCTCGGGCTGAGGCGGCTGCTTCTGGTTTTCATTGTCTCCGCGTGAGACCAGCTCAAGGTGGCTCCAAGTTCGTGATCCAGGGGAGGGGAGGAGAACTGCAGGCTCCGGCCCTTCTTAGCTCTTTGTGCTGAATCCCACCCATAAACCCTCTTGGTTAAAGTTCCCCGGGACTCTGCCCGCCGGCCTGGCTCCGTGGTTGAGTGTCGGTTGAGGAACCGGGGAGGGGGGGGGGCACGCCTCAGGCGTGGCTGGTAGAACTCGCTGGGATAAGGCAAGACCTTCCAGGAGGGCGACCCCTTTTCCCCTCTGAGAAGAAGGCCGCATGGAACCCCGCCGCCCTCGCAGGCCCGTCCGTAGCTGTCACAGAGCAGAGAGCATCTTGGGGGCGGGGCTGGGGGGGGGCTGAACAGTGTCAGTGAGCAGAGTTTTAAAAATATATATATAGTTTTTATTGATGTCAGAGAGGAAGGGAGGGAGAGAGAGAGAGAGAGAGAGAGAGAGAGAGAGAGAGAGAGAGGGAAACATCCATTGATGAGAGAGAATCAGGGATCGGCTGCCTCCTGCACACCCCACATGGGGGATGGAGCCGGCAACCCGGACCTGTGCCCCGACCGGGAATCGAACCCTGACCTCCTGGTTCGTAGGTCGACGCTCACCACTGAGCCACGCCGGCCGGCCTCCCTGTAGTCTTCCATGGTGTGCGCAGAGTTAGCAAAGCTGTTCGTGTGTTCTGCCTCCTGCGTGTTTTTAATCAGCCCTCACCAGTTTGGCTCAGCGGATAGAGTGTCGGCCTGCGGACTGAAGGGTCCCGGGTTCGATTCCGGCCAAGGGCATGGACCTTGGCTGCGGGCACATCCCCAGTGGGGGTGTGCAGGAGGCGGCTGATGGATGTTTGTCTCTCATCGATGTTTCTAACTCTCTATCCCTCTCCCTTCCTCTCTGTGAAAAATCAATACAATATATATTTTTTAAAACAAAATGGGTTGCGAAGGCTCCCGTTTGGAGTTGTGTGATGCGGGGTGGCCTCTGCGTGAACAGTTCTCCTGGGCTCTGACCCAGGGCCCAGCCTCCTCCTACACACGTAGGAGGTGGGGACAGGGGGGGCCTTGCTGATCGGGGCCTCCCGGAGGGCAGACCCGGCCCGCGGGCAGGTGGGGAGACGGGCCGGGGGAAGTCGGGGGGTGGGCTGGTCCGGCCGGCCCCCCTGCAGGCCGGCTGCCCGTTTTCCACATTCGGCTGCGGCAGGGGGGTGTGCGGGCCACGGGGCAGGAAGCCCGCAATCGCCGCCGACGGAAAGCAGAGGCCGGGCCTGCACGGGCCTGAGTGGGGGGAGAGGAAGGGAATGGGGGGTGACCTCTGGGCCCACGGCCAGGCAGGACACAGGACTTCCCGCTCGGGGAAGACCGCCTACGTCACGCCTTCAAGGAACCGGGGAGCTGAGCGGGGCACGGAAATCCCCCGCGTGTTACCGCCCCGAGGAAAGCGAGGCGGCGTTCCCGGAATGGGGGCCCGGTCCCCGGCGCCTCCGTCCCTCCGGGAAGAAAGCAAGAGGCCTGGTCAAGGTCACAGGTCAAGGACAGAGGCGAAAAGACAGCTGCCTGGAGCCAGGATTGTCAGTCAGGCTGGAGCCCGGCCGGGGTGGCTCAGTGGTGAGCGTCGGCCTCGGAACCAGGAGGTCAGGGTTCGATTCCCGGTCGGGGCACAGGCCCTGGTTTCGGGCTCCATCCCCAGGAAGGAGCGTGCAGGAGGCAGCCGACCCACTATTCCCTCTCATCATCAATGTTTCTGTCTCCCTCTCTCCCTCTTCCTTCCTCTCTGAAATGATAAAAATAATGTTTTTAAGTGAGTGCCTGCCGTCCTAGCTGGTTTGGCTCAGCGGACAGAGCATCGGCCTGCGGACTGAAGGGTCCCGGGTTCGATACAGGTCAAGGGCATGGACCTTGGCTGCGGGCAAGTCTCCAATGGGGGGTGTGCAAGAGGCAGTTGACCAACGTGTCTGACTTTCTATCCCTCTCCCTTCCTCTCTGTGAAAGTTCAATAACATGTATATTTTTTTAAGTGTCTGCCAGGAGATGGGGGGGCCTGACTGCTTAGCAAGCGCAGCGCCTGGCACACAGTCGATCCGTGTTGACGGAAGAAGCAGTAAGCGATTGCAACGCTCAATCCCTGCTGAGCCCCCAGTGCGGTCTGACAGCGCCCATCTGCGCCGAGAGCGGGGTGATGGGGTGCCTCCGGGGCGCAGTGATGGGAACCAGATGTCGGGCTCCGCAGCCGAGATGTCCCTTATCGGCGAGCCCACATCGAGAGCCAGCTGGGGGCCTGGGCTCAGCAGCTCATTTCCCAAGAACGGATCGGAACGAGAGAGGCTGACCAGACGCCTGGCCTCCGCTCCAGACCTGCCCTCCGGCTCTCCCTCCAGTGCCCCATTCCCCGGAGCGGTTTTCCGGGGCGTCTCTGCGGACCGGGCTCCTCTCCTGGGATCGGAGTTGGAAGGAGGACACGCAGAAAGTGGGTCAGGAAGGAACCCCGATGTGTGTGTGTGGGGGGGGGGAGGTAGGGGGGATGGGAGCCTTGTTTGCTGTTCCCACCCCCGTGGGGAACCCTACTTAGCCGACAGAGAGGGCTAAGCCGTTGTCACACAGGTGCCCCGGCCAGCGGAATCAGGAGGTCACGGTTTGATCCCGGGTCAAGGGCACAGGCCCGGGGTTCGGGCTCCATCCCCAGCAGGGGGCGTGCAGGAGGCAGCCGGTCCATGCTCCTCTCCCATCATGGATGCTTCTATCTCTCTCTCCCTCTCTGAAGTCAGGAAACATATCTATGGATTTAAAAAGGCATCAAAGGGCCAAAACCGGTTTGGCTCAGGGGATAGAGCGTCGGCTTGCGGACCGAAAGGCCCCGGGTTCGAGTCCGGTCAAGGGCATGGACCTTGGTTGTGGGCCCATCCCCAGTGAGGGGTAATGCGGGAGGCAGCTGATGGACGTTGCTTTTCTCATCCGTGTTTCTCTCTCTCTCTCCCTTCCTCTCTGTGGAAAATCAATAAAATATATCAAAAGGAAAAGCAAGAAACCAGAGGCCGATAACCCACACCCCGGTGGGGTTCCTCTCTCTCGTCTTGTCTGGGGCGGGGGGGGGGGGGGGGGACGGGAGGAGAGCACCAGGCCTGGTGCCGGGGGGATGGGATGGGGATGGGGATGGGGGTAGGGGTGGGCTGCTAGAAGCCACTTACTCTGTCCCTCGACTTCAGTGAAGCCAGAGCTGGGACCGGACGCCAAATGGAGCGTCAGCTGGGGGCTCCCTCCCTCTCTCCTTGGGGTTCTGCAATCAACAAGAGAGGCAGTGCAGCTGTCACTCACCCAATATTCCTTGACCTTCCGTGGTCCCGGGCCCTCCCAAAGGGGGTCCCTGTGGCTGGGGCCGCTGTTCAGGGTGACAGGCAGCCAGGTAGGGGAGGAACCCCGTGTCAGATGGCGGCTGTTGTCCCGGGCGGAGTGCACACTCGTGGGCACTTCAGCGGGCACCCTGGAGTCCGGAGCAGACCCGGCTCCCGGGCAAGGCGCTCCTGCTGGCCTGATGGATGCGCGCTCTGCGCCCGCCCCCCAGCCTGCCTGTCAGCAGCTTGCCCTGGCGCCCCTCTCCCCAGCCGCTGGGTTTGTGGGTGCCACCCAGCTTTTAGGGAAATGGCAGGCATTGGCACAAGGAATATTTCCCCATCGGGGTTGGCAGGCGCCGAAACAGGAGCGTGTGAGCACGCGGAGAAAGCTTGGTGCCATCACGGGAACGTATCTGTTTTCTTCTAACGACCAGGCTCCCGTGTCCCCCGAGAAAAGCGAGGCCCGGCAGCCCTGAGAGCGGGCGCATGCTCTGGGTGTGGCCCAGGGAGCTAAGCAGGGCTTGGCGGGGGGCAGTCGCCTCTGCTCGCTCCCCAGAACTGATCGCAGGGGCTTCTGGTCCCTGAGGGATATGCTTTCAAGACTAAAGAGAATGCTGTGTGGCTAGGCCAGTGGTCGGCGAAGTCATTGGCCAACAGAGCCACATGTCAACAGCACAACGATTTAAATTTCTTTATATATATATATATATATATATATATATATATATATAATTGATTTTTTTGTTACAGAGAGGAAGGGAGAGGGATAGAGAGAGAAACATCGATCAGCTGCCTCCTGCACACCTCCTCCTGGGGATGTGCCCCCAACCAAGGTCCATGCCCTTGATCAGAATCGAACCCGGGACCTTTCAGTCCCCAGGTCGATGCTCTATCCACTGAGCCAAACAGGTTTCGGCTGACATTTCTCTGGAGAGCCGCATTTTTAAAACTTAAACTTCTTCTAAGGCCACTTCTTCAACATAGACTCGCCCGGGCCGTGGTATTTTGTGGAAGAGCCACACTCCAGGGGCCAAAGAGCCGCAGGTGGCTCACGAGCCGCGGTTTGCCGACCGCTGGGCTAGACAGCTGGATGCCTGGGCTGTTCTGGATTCTTCTTTTTAAATATATATTATGTTTTTATTCTTTTTTTTTTTTTTGAGAGAGAGAGAGAAGAAGGAAACGGGATAGAGAGAAACAATGATGAGAAGCATCATCCATTGGCTGTCTCCTGCTTGCCCGTGACCAGAATGGAACTGTGCTCTTCCGGGTCATAGGTCAGTGCTGAACCCCGGAGCCACGCCGGCTGGGCGGCTTTCTCTGTTTATGAAAAGGTAGGTCAGGCGAGCCTAACTGTGTCCAGCCTTCATGGAATGCCCCCCGCCCCCCTCCGTCCTCTGTCTGCCTTCCTCACCAAACACAGACCTCCTCGGGCCCCGGCCTGAGCAGAACCCTGCACAGCTGGGGCCGGTGGGCGGAGGCCCCCCCACTGCTGGTTGGGAAGGGTGGGGGCAGAGGCTGGGAGTACCGGGGAGCACCCCACCTCTAGTCCTACGGGGGCAGCAGGATCGTGTAGACACCTTCGAGGTTCCTTTCAAAAAACTATGTCGTAGGCCGAAACCGGTGTGGCTCAATGGACAGAGCGTCGGCCTGTGGACTGAAGGGTCCCGGGTTCGATTCAGGTCAAGGGCATGGACCTTGGCTGCGGGCACATCCCCAGTGGGGGTGTGCAGGAGGCAGCTGATGGATGTTTCTCTCTCGTTGATGTTTCTGACTCTCTCTCCCTCTCTGTGAAAAATCAACAAAATATATTTTTTAAAAAAAGAAAAACTACGTTGTTTCTTTCACTCGTTCTCACTGCCTCTACCTACCATGTACTTTCCCGATTCATTTTGTTTTACTTTATCCATTTCAGAGAGGAAAGAGAGAGGGAGAGAGAGAGAGAAACATCCATGATGAGAGAGAATCACGGACCGGCTGCCTCCTGCACGCCCCGCACTGGGGATGGAGCCTGCAACCTGGGCGTCTGCCCTGACCGGGAATCGAACCCCGAGCTCCTGGTTCCTAGGTGGACACTCAACCCCAGAGCCATGCCGGCCGGGCCCAAATTTTAATCTTATGTGAAAAATACAACATGTTGCCGAAACCGGTTTGGCTTGGCGTCAGCCTGTGGACTGAAAGGTCCCAGGTTCGATTCCGGCCAAGGGCATGTATCTTGGTTGCGGGCACATCCCCAGTGGGGGGTGTGCAGGAGGCAGCTGATCGATGTTTCTCTCTTATCGATGTTTCCGACTCTCTGTCCCTCTCCCTTCCTCTCTGTAAAAAACCAATAAAATATATTTTAAAAACAAGAGAGAGAACAACAAGGCGGGAGTCACACCTGGGGCCTCCCTTCTTGCGGGACAACGGGGGGGAAAGAAAGAAAAGGCTAGAATGTTCTCGGCGGCTCTGAATTAGGCGGCTTGCTGGGTAACCTCAGAAAACCTGGAAGAGGAAACAAAAGCTCTGAAACCCGCTTTGCGGCGGCCTCGGACTGTGTCACCGGCTGAACCCCTGCGTAAGCTGTGAGGACCCAGCGAGGCACACAGAGGCTGAGGAGCCGGGGGGTTCGGAGAACGGGGGCCAGGGAGCTGGGGCAGGTGCAGGTGGGGGTTCCCATGGGGCGGCCTGGACTGTCACACACGCCCGGCTCTGGGCGACACTGAGGGCCATTCACAGGCTGACCCAGTTCCGGCAGCCAGTTCCGGGGGGGTGTAAGAGAACACCGTGTCCGGGCCGGAGAGCCGGGCCGGGCCGGCACCACGGCCAAGTCTGCACTGGCCCTGCGCTGGGGGGTGGCCACGGGCACGTGGGAGAGTCCTGTGGGCACCTGAGGACAAGGCGGAGCTTGGCGTAGAAGCCCAGGCGCTGGCCGGAGCTGGTGATGGAGACAGAAGCCTGGCACAGACGTGGCGGGATGGCGCTTCAGTTCAGTTTATTGAACCGGGGTATATATGTACACACACACACACACACACTAGACAGAGGCCTGGTGCATGAAATTCACGCACGGGAGTGTGTGTGTGTGTGTCCCTGAGCCCAGCCTGCACCGTCTCCAATCAGGGACATCCCTCTCACAGTCCAAGACTGCTTTCTCCCAACTGCTTGGCTGCTGATTGCCCCTAACTGCTTCTGCCTGCCAGCCTGATCAATGCCTAACCACTCCCCTGCCCGCCCAATTGCTCCTAACTGCCCTCCCCTGCTGGCCCAATCACCCCTAACTGCCCTCCCCTGCTGGCCTGGTTACCCCTAACTGCCCTCCCCTGCTGGCCTGATCACCCCTAACTGCCCTCCCCTGCTGGCCTGATCACCCCTAACTGCCCTCCCCTGCTGGCTTGATCACCCCTAACTGCCCTCCCCTGCTAGCCTGATCACCCCTAACTGCCCTCCCCTGCAGGCTTGATTGCCCACAACTGCCCTCCCCTGCTAGCCTGATCACCCCTAACTGCCCTCCCCTGCAGGCTTGATCACCCCTAACTGCCCTCTCCTGCTGGCCTGGTCACCCCTAACTGCCCTTCCCTGCTGGCCTGGTCACCCCTAACTGCCCTTCCCTGCTGGCCTGGTTCACCCCTAACTGCCCTCCCCTGCTGGCCTGATCACCCCTAACTGCCCTCCCCTGCTGGCCTGATCACCCCCAACTGCCCTCCCCTGCTGGCATGATTGCCCACAACTGCCCTCCCTTGCAGACCTGGTCCCTCCCAACTGCCCTCCCTTGCCATTCATTTTGTGGCGGCCATCTTGTGTCCACATGCAGACGGCCAACTTTGACCACATGTGGGCAGCCATCTTGAGTGTTGGAGTGATGGTCAATTTGCATATTACTCTTTTATTAGATAGGATACTAGAGGTCCGGTGCACAAAGTTCGTGCATGGATAGGGTCCCTAGGCCTGGCCGGTGATCAAGGCCAATCAGGTTCTCTGCCTGCCCACCTCCTCGCCTCCTCTTCTCCTCGTTCCCTCGCTCCCTCAGCACCCTGCCATGTTCCATGCCACCCCCTGGTGGTCAGCACATGTCATAGCGAGCGATCAAACTCCCATTCTCCCAGGCAAACACCCAAGGGGACACTTTGCATATTAAATACACACACACACACACACACACACACTAGTGTATATATTTTTTTATTGATTTCAGAGCAGAAGGGAGAAGGAGAGATGGAAACATCAATGATAAATCATTGATTAGCTGCCTCTTGCACGCCCCCCACTGGGGACCGAGCCCACAGCCTGACCTCTTGGCTGATAGGTCGATGCTCAACCACAGACCGACGCCCGGAAAGTCGCAGGGAAGGGGAAGGAGTGGGCGGCGTGTTGGAAGATTTAAATCCCGGCTCTTTCCGATTCTGGGCACCGTGACAAGCACAATCTTTGAGTCAGGGTGGAGTCGATTGTAGAACGTGTTTCGGCTTACGGAGCAGCGGAGGGTGGAAAGGCAGCCACGGGCCAGCTCAGTCACAGGACCACCTGGCCGCGAAGCCAGCGGAGAAGCAAGAAATCCGTCCTGATCTGACGAATCCGTGTGAGACCTCGTCCACGGGTCAGCGCGACAGTCGGCCGGTCCTGACCTGTGTGGCTGCAAACACACAGTCAGCCCTACTGGTCTGTGGACCAAAGGGTTCGATTCTGGTCAAGGGCACGTCCCAGGCTGCTCCCCAGCCTGGGCCCTGGTCAGGCAACCCACTGATGTGTCTCTCTGACACTGATGTCCCCCCCCCTCTCTCTTTCTCTCCCTCTCCCCTCCTTCCACTCTCTCTAAAAATCAATGAAAAAATATCCTCGAGCCCTAACCGGTGTGGCTCAGTGGATAGAGCGTCGGCCTGCGGACTGAAGGGTCCCGGGTTCGATTCCGGTCAGGGGCATGTCCCTTGGTTGCGGGCACATCCCCAGGGAGGGCGTGCAGGAGGCAGCTGATCGATGTTTCTCTCTCATCGTTGTTTCTAACTCTCTATCCCTCTCCCTTCCTCTCTGTAAAAAAAATCAATACGATATACTTTAAAAAGCACCCTCGAGTGAGGATTAACATAACAAAAAACAATAACAACAATAACTATAATAATAATAGATTTTTTAAACTGAATATAAATGCCCAGGCCAGCGCATGGCACAGGGTGAAGACTCCGTAAATTCGGATGCCCTCCCACGGTCGAAGGCGGGTGCTGTTGGGGTCCCCTTTTCCCGGGGAAACATCCCTGTGGCTTTCCGCCCGGGGTTTTGGTGAAAAAAAACCGAGGAGCCGTCTAGACACGCGGAGTGGCCAATGTCATCTGAGCCTGGGAGAGGGGAACGGTCAGGCCAATTCAAAGGACCATAATTCCATTAATTCGTTCAAAATTCTGCTGGGTGGGGGGAGTGGAGAGAGGAGAGGGGGGTCCTGGGAGAGACGCCAGATGTCACCGACAGGCCTGGTCCGCGGAGGACCCGCTCTGAGCCCGGCGGCCGCCCCAGGCGCCCCCAAACAAAGCCTGGGACCCTGTGCCAAGTGCGCCTGCAGCCGTGGGGACCGGTGCGAGGGGACGGGGCGGGCGCCCCCCCCCTCCCCCCCAGGCTTGGATTCCCTGGAAACAGGACTTATCCGTCCTGATGAAATCTCCCTTCTGCTCTGCCTGCCTCACGCAGAACAAAAGGGAGGTGCCGGCTCTCTGCCAGAGCAGAGCCGGGAAAGGAGAGCAGGGATGGGGACACACCACCCATCGCCGCCGCCCCCCCCAGACGCCCTCTCTCTGCAGACAGGCAGCGCTGAGGCTCTGTGGGGTGCGCCCCGAACCCCGCCGAGGCAGGGGGTGCAGCCGGAGCCCACAGAGCGCTGTGGTCTGCACAGCAGAGGGGCGCCCGATCTCTCTGTGACTCCCCGATCTCCCTCTCTGAAGTCAACAGTACTGGTATACTAGTACATACAGTGACTGTTTTATAATTTTTTAAGGACCACAGAGACACAAAGCAGGGCCCCCAGAGGTCAGCCAGGAGCGAGGGCTGAGCTCCCTCCCCCCACTGGGGCTAGTTAACCGACTGTCCCGGGGGCTCAGGACTGTCCCCCGCCCTCCCCCCAGCCAGCAGCCCGCCCCGGGGCCTGTGAGCTGGAGGCCCAGCCAAGACAAACACTGGGCGTGAGCCGGGAGCCGGGAGCCGGGAGCCGGCGGGTATGCCATCTGAAAGGCGGACTTTGGACGGACTTTGGACGGGGCCTTCCCGGGAAAGAAATGAGCATGCAGTCTGGACGCCAAACTGGAAACCAAAGAAACGTGCGCGTGACCTTGCGGCTTTCTCGGAGAGCCGTCGGGAGCCGGCACCCCGAGCCGCAGAGCCGGGATGCAACGGGCCCTGGGAGGCAGGAGGGACGGAGAAGGATTTCCAGAAAGGGAGGAGCGGGCAAGAGTCTCAAGTGCGTGAAAAAGAAAGGAAAGAGCTGAGACTGGTGTGGCTCAGCGGATAGAACGTGAGCCCCTGTGGGCTGAAAGGTCCCGGGTTCGATTCCGGTCAAGGGCACATGTCTGGGTGGCCGGCTTAGTCCCCAGAAGGGGGCGTGCAGGAGGCAGCCGATCAATGATTCTCTCTCATCATGGATGTTTCTCTCTCTCCCTCTTCCTTCCTCTCTGAAATCAGTAAAATATATTCTGTTAAAAAAGAAAGGAAGGAAGAAAGAAAGAAAGAAACAGATGCAAGATTTTCTTTAAAGAAAAGAAACCGGGGGCGGGGGGGGGGGGGGATTAATACAGAGGCAAAGAAGCATGGAACAGACCGTCAAACCAAGGCGGGAAGGCGGGGAGGGGGGCGGGACTGGGGGAGACCAACCCAAGGACTTGTGTGCATGCATGAGCACAACCAATGGATGCAAGACACTGGGGTGGGGCAGGTGGGGACATGTGCTGGGGGGTAGGGGAGGCTGGGGGGAGGACAATGGGGGGGGAGGAAAATGTATTACTATTACATTTAAGTTATACTGCAAAACAAATATATTAGAAAGAAAGAAAGAGAGAGAGAGAGGAAGGAAGGAAGGAAGGAAGGAAGGAAGGAAGGAAGGAAGGAAGGAAAGAAGGAAGGAAGAAATGAAAGAAAGGAAGGAAGGAAGGAAGGAAGGAAAAAGGAAGGAAAGAAGGAAGGAAAGAGAGAGAGAGAGAGGAAGGAAGGAAGAAGGAAGGAAGAAAGGAAGGAAGGAAGGAAGAAAGAAAAAGACGTTCTTCTGGGTGCCGAGAGAGGCTCTTCCCCCGACGGCTCCCGGGAAGAGGGAGAGTTCGTAAGACCCGATGAGACGTCCGTCCCGGGTGTACCGTCCCCGCAGAAGGCCGTTTCCTCTCGTCCCGGTCCGCGTTCAGGAACTCACAGCGCAGCGGTCGGAGGAAGAGACGCTGGGGGACGTTGCTGTCGTCTGGATTCACAGTGACCACTTGAGAGGTGTGTCTTTTTAACCCTCAGGAAAACGGGTTTCTGGAATTCCGACTTTTATTTTATTTTATTTTTTTTGAGCATGTGAAACAGTTTATTCTTTTTTTTAAAAATGAATATATTTTTTAAATTTTATTTACAATATAACTTATATTTAATAGTAGTACATATGTTTTCCTTCCCCCCCCAAAATCCTCCCCCCAGCCTCCCCTAGCCCCCCGCACATGTCCCCACCTGCCTCCCTCCCCACCCCAGAGTCTTTCATTCATTGGTGATGCTCATATGTATGCATACAAGTCTTTCGCTTGATCTCCCCCAGCATCTGCCTCCCATCCCCTCCAGCCTTCCCCCTGTAGCGTGACAGTCTGTTCGAGGCCACCCTGCGTCTATATCAATCACTCTCCCCTGTTTCTTTTCTTCAAAAATACCTTGCCTCTGCATATTGAAAACAAATGTATAAGAACAAAAAAAGTTTGAGTGTCAGTTTCAATGTCCAACTGTTCTGAGTCCCAGTTTCAATGTCAAATAGTTCTTTATGTGTACATGTCAGCAATGGTATCCGGATGGTGGACACATCGTGGCAATGCAAGATCCATCCTCTCTGGTATGTTCCTGGGCCGCCTGCAGACATGCACAGCTGCCGACTGCTAGCATGGCAAGGTGTCGTCAGCGTCCGCCATCTCTGGACCGTCCTCATGGCTGGAACAGGCCCGTCAGTTCCTCACCGTCGCAGGAACCCACATGGTCTTGGAGTTGTTCTCTGCAAACACACAAACACATTCTCGACCAAAGGTTAACAAAGGGATCCTCTCTGCAAAATAGACTTGGGATTCTTTTTATTTTTGCCTAAATGATTTTCCTTTGGCTTATTTTGACACCATGTGTGTTTTTTTGGGGGGTGTCCTGCAGCTGGTTTTACAAATGGAATTTTCTTTTCTGGAGTAAGAATTTTCTACATGTATTTTACTTTTAGGATATTTTTCCTTACATGATATTACCTCATTGTCCCCCTCCCCCCTTTTTTTGGTTAATAGGGGCTTTTGGAAATTTTATTTTGCAGTCTTGGTAATTTTAAATTTTAATTTTTGCATACAAATATTACTACTTTAGGTTCTTTGGATGTTAGGCAATTTTGCAGTGAGATGAACTACTAATAGATAATTTAGTTAATGTTTTAGGAAAAGCTTTTTGTCCAGTACATGTTAGATTTTCTTGAGTATTCACTTATTTCACTTGGCCAATTTAAATTAATCTGAAAACTTGATTACTATTTTACTGTCAATTTTAATACTCAAGCAGAAATCTTAGTTTACCCAGTAAATACTTGTGGGAAGGAATATTTGCATTTTTGAGTAGGCCTCAGAATTCCTTGTAATAAATTAAATTTAGATATAGGGCAGCTATTGCTGGCCGAGTCTCTGTCTACCACCTGGGTCCCGTCGTGGGAGGTGTAGCAGCCGTGGGGGTAGGAGACCTTCCTCAGGAGGGGTGAGAATTCAAGCCCCTGCAAGGTTTGTGGATGAGGGTCTGTGCCCCACCTCTGTTGATCTTTTAGTTCTCACCTGTTGGCCCCTCTGCGACTGTGCCTGTCTTAGGTTGTTCCTTCCCTGAGGAATCTTACCCGTCTCTGGCTAACCAGCCATCCTCCGGGGCCAAACAGGGTGATGTGAGGTTCCGTCCTGTCTCCTTTGTAGTCTATGCCCCCGTGGCCTCCACGTCCAGCACCTGCCATGGGGTCCCCTCGCCTGCTGGCGGGGTCCCGGTACTGATCACATAGCTCGGGTGACCCAGGTTTCTTATCCAGAGAGGGCCCAGCTCACGCCACTGGTCGAGAGACTGATCCATGGTGCCAACTGCCCAGAGACTTCGGCCACAGCTTGTGGAATTCAGACTTTTAAAAAAATATAGTTTATTGATTTTTTTTTTTTTTTTTTACAGAGAGGAAGGGAGAGGGAGAGAGATAGAAAGTCAGAAACATCGATGAGAAAGAAACATCCATCAGCTGCCTCCTGCACACCCCCTACTGGGGATGTGTCCGAAGCCAAGGTCCATGCCCCTGACCGGAATCGAACCCGGGACCCTTCAGTCCGCAGGCCGACGCTCTATCCACTGAGCCACACCGGTCAGGGCTGGAATTCAGACTTCTTTCTCAAATCTCCAGCAACAGGTTGGAGTGGACATTATTTCATTCATTCCACAAGGATTTTTTTTTTTTGAAATATATTTGTATTGGTTTCAGAAAGGAAGGGAGAGGGAGAGGGAAAGAGAGAGAAACATCAGCGATGAGAGAGAATCACGGACCGGCTGCCCCCTGCACGCCCCGCACTGGGGATGGAGCCCGCAACCCGGGCCTGTGCCCCGACCGGGAATCGAACCCTGACCTCCTGGTTCATAGGTCGTCGCTCAACCACGGAGCCACGCTGGTGTCTGCTTTCTGCCTCCTTGTCAGGCAGGGAGGGGAGAGGGACGGGGCGGCCAGGACGCAGGTGGTCAGGCCGGGAACTCAGCAGTGGCAGAAAAGGGGGGGTGCCCCCCCCACCTGCCAGGAAGGGCTGCCCTCAGTGCAGGATGCAGGGCGAAGACGGGGGATTCTGGCCAGGGTTGCTGGCTTCCTGGAAAGGCTTGTCCAGCCTCGTCTCCTGGGGATTTCTAAGAAAAGGGAAGGCCTTTGGGGGCTCAGAAGGTGTGGGGACACGATTTCCCGAAGACACAACGCACTTCTCCCGCGCTGGGGTGATCATCATGCAGTTTTTCCAACATATTAAGCGTTTCCTGCCTGACTCGGTGGTTGAGCATCGACCTAGGAGCCAGGAGGTCAGGGTTCAATTCCCGGTCAAGGCGGGGTCACGGGCTCCATCCCCAGTGCGGGGCGTGCAGGGGGCAGCCGATCCCTGATTCTCTCTGCTCGTTGCTATTTCTCGCTCTCTCGCCCTCCCTTCCTCTCTGACATCAATAAACATATATATTTCTTAAATAACAGGATTCTCCACAAACCTGAACAAAGAAACCTGATGGAGAGGCAGCCGGGGGCGGGGAAAGGCAGCAGAGGGGGGCGGGGGGGGGGGGGGCTGGTTGTGGATGGGAATGGAGGGAGGAGAGAAGGAAGAGGCCACGTGACCCTGTGACCCGTCTCAGCTGAAGGTCGTCTGAGTCGAGGGGGAGAACGCATTGAGGGTTAGCACCTGGGGACCCCCAGCAGGCACTGCCCCGCCAGTGGTGCACAGGGTTCGAACGTCCAGAAGGAAGGGGGCAGGCACTGTGTGCACCCCGGACCCACCGGGCGGCATGTGTGGCGAAGGTCAAGGTGCTGGGAGCCAGGAGCCAGGTAGGTGCCGGGAGAGGCGGGGGCCCAGGAGCTGGCTTTTGTGGGAACAAGGCGTAGACCCAGTGGACACTCCTCCGCTGTGCACATGGGCCTTTTCCCTCCGAAAGGAGGCTGGAAGGTTCTGGACCGCCTTGGCCCCCTCAAGTCTCAATAGCCGGGCCACCGTCCCCTGTCATCAGAGACCCCTGTACGCCTGGCTGGCTTAAGGAGCCAGGTCCGAGGGGCACTGCCTGGACCGGCGGTCGGCAAAGTCATTATTCGTCCACAGAGCCACACACCCGCAGGACACCCGGTGAAATGTCTCTGGAGAGCCGCAGTTTTTAAACTCTAACGCCGCTTCTTCTACATAGACTCCCCCCGGGCCGCGGTGTTTTGTGGAAGAGCCACACTCCGGGGGCCAAAGAGCCGCCTGTGGCACGCGAGCCGCGGTGGGCGGCTGTTTGTGGTTGCACCTGTGTCCCGTTGGTTTTCGGGGAGAGGGGCGGGACGGGGGACGCAGAGACGGGTACAGCGGGGGTCTGCAGCCCGCACACCCCAACCAGGGCCGGAGTCACACAGGCAGTTCCTCCGAGCTCCAGCCAACACGCTGACCCAAGGGTCGGCAAACTGCGGCTCGCGAGCCACAGGCGGCTCTCTGGGTTGAAGAAGCGGCGGCAGGAGAGGTGGGCGTTTAAACACGGTGGCTCTGCAGAGAAATGGCCCTCGCCGGCCTGCTGCTGTTTGGCTGTGCGGACGGGCGAGTTTGCCGACCACGGCGGGTAACCACTGGGCACGCCGGGCCAAGGGCCCGAGACCAGCTTTGACGTGCGATTCTGTGCGGTGCGCAGGCGCAAGGCCGTCTTGAGGGGGGGGGGGTGGCGGGAGACTATTCCGGCGCCAGCCGCCCGGGTCCAGCCGCCCTCGCGGGGGAGCGGGGAGCAGCCGGGGCCTGTTCACCGTGCACATGCGCCCGCGGTTCTTCCGGAGGGGGCGGGAGAAGGCTGGGAGCTCACGGACCCAGGCTCCGGCTCCGGCTCCGGGGCGGGATGGAGCCGCCCGAGGACATGCGGAGTCTGCTCTGTGCCCCGCACGGCTGGTGCCGGCTCCCCACCCCGTTCCCAGACCCTCAGAACCCGCCCCCCGACCTCACAGGGTCAGCGGCCCGGCCCTCACACCGCTCTGCTCCAACTCCCCCACCCCCACCCCACACCCTTACCCTGTAACCCCCACCCCCAACCCCCACCCCCTAACCCTCAGCCCTACCCTCTAACCCCCACCCCTGCCCCTACCCCCAACCCCCACACCCTACCCACCCAACCCCCACACTCCAAACTCCCCCAACCTCCTACCCCTCACCCCTACCCTCTAAGCCCAACCCCCACCCCAACCCCCAACCCCCTAACCCTCACCCCTACACTCTAACCCCAACCCCCACCCTTAACCCCAACCGCCACTCTAAACTCCCCTAACCCCTTAACCCTCACCCCCTACCCTCTAACCCCCACCCCCACACTCTAAACTCCCCCAACCCCTAACCCTCACCCCCTACCCTCTAACCCCCACCCACCAACCCTAACCCCCAACCCGCACACCCTCTCCCCAACACCCACACTCCAAACTCCCGGACCCCTTAACCCTCACCCCTACCCCCCAACCCCCTAACAGTCTAACCTCCACCCCCCTCACCCCTGTAACCCCCACCCACCTAACCCAAACGCCCCACACCCCTAACCCACACCACAGCCCGAACACCGCCCCACTCTAACCCCACCCCCCCTCACCCCTGTAACCCCCACCCACCTAAACCCAACACCCCATTCCCCTAACCCTCACCACACCCCGAACACCCACCCCTACCCCCCCTGACGCCTAACCCCCGACCCCACCACCCCTCACCCCTGTAAACCCCACCCACCTAAACCCAACCCCCCACACCCCTAACCCACACCACTCCCAGACCCCCACACCCTAACCCCCACCCACACCCCCCACCCCTGTAAACCCCACCCACCTAAACCCAACCCCCCACAACCCTAAGCCACACCGTACCCCAAACACCCACTCCCACACCCTAACCCCCACACTCCACCCCCCCCTCTACTCTGTAACCCCCAACAACCTAACCCCAACCCCCAACCCCTATCCCTCACCCCTAATCCCATAACCCCCAAACCCCACACCGGTAACCCTCACCCCCACACACTGACACCCCACCACCCTAATTCTCACCCCTTACTACAGTACCCCTACCACACCTAACCTCCACCTTTACAACCTAACCCCCACCCCTACCACCCACTCCCCCACCTTTACCCACTAACCCCTATCCCTATCCCCCTAACCCCGGCAAACCACCACCTAAGCCCCAGCCATTACTCCCTAACCCCCACCAAACACGTCCTAAGACCCCTTGCTACCGCCTAACCCCGAACAACCACCCAATAACCCTCACGAACAACCCCCTAACCCACACCAACCACCTGCTAACCCTCACGAACAACCCCCTAACCCACACCAACCACCAGCTAACCCTCACAAACAACCCCCTAACCCCCACCAACTACCCGCTAAGCCTTACCCCTTACCCCCTAACCACCACCGACCACCCTCTAAGCCTTACCCCTTACCTCCTAAGCCTTACCCCTTACCCACTAACCCCCACCGACCACCCCCTAAGCCTTACCCCTTACCCCCTAAGCATTACCCCTTACCCCTAACCCCCACCGACCACCCCCTAAGCCTTACCCCTTACCCCCTAAGCCTTACCCCTTACCCTGTAACCACCACCGACCACCCTCTAAGCCTTACCCTTACCTCTAAGCCTTACCCCTTACCCACTAACCCCCAACGACCACCCCCTAAGCCTTACCCCTTACCCCTAAGCCTTACCCCTTACCCCCTAAGCCTTACCCCTTACCCCCTAACCACCACCGACCACCCTCTAAGCCTTACCCCTTACCTCCTAAGCCTTACCCCTTACCCACTAACCCCCAACGACCACCCCCTAAGCCTTACCCCTTACCCCCTAAGCATTACCCCTTACCCCCTAACCCCCACCGACCACCCCTAAGCCTTACCCCTTACCCCCCTAAGCCTTACCCCTTACCCCCTAACCACCACCGACCACCCTCTAAGCCTTACCCCTTACCCCCTAAGCCTTACCCCTTACCCACTAACCCCCAACGACCACCCCCTAAGCCTTACCCCTTACCCCCTAACCCCCACCGACCACCCCCTAAGCCTTACCCCTTACCCCCTAAGCCTTACCCCTTACCCCCTAACCACCACCGACCACCCTCTAAGCCTTACCCCTTTACCCCCTAAGCTTTACCCTTACCCCCTAACCCCCACCGACCTCCCCCTAAGCCTTACCCCTTACCCCCTAAGCCTTACCCCTTACCCCTAACCACCACCGACCACCCTCTAAGCCTTACCCCTTACCCCCTAAGCCTTACCCCTTACCCACTAACCCCCACCGACCACCCCTAAGCCTTACCCCTTACCCCCTAAGCCTTACCCCTTACCCCGTAACCCCCACCGACCACCCCCTAAGCCTTACCCCTTACACCCTAACCTCCACCGACCACACCCTAAGCCTTACCCTTTACCGCCTAACCCCCACCGATCACCGCCTAAGCCTTACCCCTTACCCCCTATCCTCCACCGACCACCCCTAAGCTTCCCCTTACCCACTAACCCCCACCGACCAACCACCTAAGCCTTACCCTTACCCCCTAAGCCTTACCACCTTACCCCCACTAACGCCCACCGACCACCCCTAAGGCCTTACCCTTACCCCTAAGCTTTACCCCTTACCCGCTAACCAACCACCGACCAACCCGTCAAGCATTACCCTTACCTCCTAAGCCTTCACCCCTTACCCCCAAACACCCCACCGACCACCCCTAAGCCTTACCCTTACCCCCTAACCTCCACCGACCACCCCCTAGGCCTTACCCCTTACCCACTAACCTCCACCGACCACCCCCTAATCCTTACCCCTTACCCCCTGACCTCCACGACAACACCCTAAGGCTTACCCCTTACACCCTAACCTCCACCGACCACCCCCTAAGCCTTACCCCTTACCCGCTAAACTCCACCGACCACACCCTAAGCCTTACCCCTTACCCCCTAACCTCCACGACAACACCCTAAGCCTTACCCCATTACCCCCTAACCTACACCGACCACCCCCTAGGGCTTACCCCTTACCACCTATCCTCCACCGACCACCCCCTAGCCTTACCCCTTACCCCCCTATCCTCACCGACCACACCCTAAGCCTTACCCCTTACCCCCTAACCTCCACGACAACACCCCTAAGCCTTACCCTTTACCGCCTAACCCCCACCGATCACCGCCTAAGCCTTACCCCTTACCCCCTATCCTCCACCGACCACCCCCTAGGCCTTACCCCTTACCCCCTAACCTCCACCGACCACTCCCTAAGCCTTACCCCTTTCCCCCTAACCACCACCGACCACCCTATAAGCCTTACCCCTTACCCCCTAAGCCTTACCCCTTACCCCCTAACCACTG
>CM050529.1:2719438-2766079 GCA_027563665.1 Antrozous pallidus | reverse complement strand
AACCCCTAAGCCTTTCCCCATACCCCCTAACCACCACCGACCACCCCCTAAGCCTTACCCCTACCCCCTAACCACCACCGACAACCTCCTAAGCCTTACACCTTACGCTCTAACACCCACCGACCACCCAAAAAACCTTACCTCTTACCCCCTAACCATCACCAACCACACCCTAAGCCTTACCCCTTACCCCGTAACCTCCACCGACCACCCCCTAAGACTTAACCCTTACCCGCTAACCACCACCAACCACCCCCTAATATTTAGCCCTTACCCCACAACCAACAACAACCACCCCCTAACCACCATCAACCACCTCCTGAGCCTTACCCCTTACCCCCTAACCACCACTGACCACCCCCTAAGCCTTACAACTTACCCCCTAACCTCCACCGACCACTCCCTAAGCCTTACCCTTTACCACCTAACCACCACCAACCACACCCGAAGCCTTACCCCTTACCCCCTAACCTCCACCGACCACCCCCTAAGCCTTACCCCTTACCCCCTAACCACCACCGACCACCCCCTAAGCCTTACCCTTACCCCCTAACCACCACCGACCACACCCTAAGCCTTACCCTTACCCCCTAACCACCACCGACCACCCCCTAAGCCTTACCCCTTACCCCCTAACCTCCACCGACCACCCCTAAGCCTTACCCCTTACCCCCTAACCTCCACCGACCACCCCTAAGCCTTACCCCTTACCCCCTAACCACCACCGACCACACCCTAAGCCTTACCACTTACCCCCTAACCACCACCGACCACACCCTAAGCCTTACCCCTTACCCCTAACCACCACCGACCACCCCCTAAGCCTTACCCCTTACCCCTAACCACCACCGACCACCCCCTAAGCCTTAGCCCCTTACCCCCTAACCACCACCGACCACCCCCTAAGCCTTACCCCTTACCCCCTAACCCCCACCGACCACAGCCTAAGCCTTACCCCTTACCTCCTAACCCCACCGACCACCCCCTAAGCCTTACTCCTTACCCCCTAACCACCACCGACCACCCCTTAAGCTTTACCCCTTACCCCCTAACCCCTACCGACCACCCCCTAAGACTTACCCCTTCCCCTATAACCACCACCGACCACACCCTAAACCTTACCCCTTACCCCCTAACCTCCACCGACCACACCCTAAGCCTTACCACTTACCCCCTAACCACCACCTACCACACTCTAAGCCTTACCACTTACCCCCTAACCACCACCGACCACGATCTAACCCTTACCACTTACCCCCTAACCACCACCGACCACACTCTAAGCCTTACCACTTACCCCCTAACCACCACCGACCACATCCTAAGCCGTACCCCTTACCCCCTAACCACCAACGACCACACTCTAAGCCTTACCACTTACCCCCTAACCACCACCTACCACACTCTAAGCCTTACCACTTACCCCCTAACCTCCACCGACCACCCCCTAAGCCTTACCCCTTACCCCCTAACCACCACCGAACACCCCCTAAAATTTACCCCTTATCCCCTAACCTCCACCGACCACCCCCTAAGCCTTAACCCTTACCCCATAACCTCCACGACAACACCCTAAGACTTACCCCTTACCCCCTAAACTCCACCGACCACCCCCTAAGACTTATCCCATACCCCCTAAACACCGCCAACCACCCCCTAAGCCTTAGCCCTTACCCCCTAACCCCCACCGACCACCCCCTAAGCCGTACCCCTTACCCCCTAAACCCTACCGACCACACCCTAAGGCTTACCCCTTACCCCCTAACCACCACCGACCACCCCCTAAGCCTTACCCCTTACCCCCTAGCACTACCGACCACACCCTAAGCCTTACCCCTTACCCACTAACCTCCACGACAACACCCTAAGCCTTACCCCTTACCCCCTAAACACCGCCAACCACCCCCTAAGCCTTACCCCTTGCCCACTAACCTCCACGACAACACCCTAAGCCTTACCCCTTACCACCTAACCCCCACCGATCACCGCCTAAGCCTTACCCCTTACTCCCTATCCTCCACCGACCACCCCCTAAGCTTTACCCCTTATCCCCTATCCTCCACCGACCACCCGCTAAGCCTTACCTCTTACCCCCTAACCACCACCGACGACCCCCTAAGCCTTACCCCTTACCCCCTAACCTCCACGAAAACACCCTAAGCCCTACCCCTTACCCCCTAAACCCTACCGACCATACCCTAAGCCTTACCCCTTACCCCCTAACTACCACCGACCACCCCCTAAGCCTTACCCCTTACCCCTAACCTCAGGGTGTGCTAGGGGGAGGTTAGCCCAAAAGGGGTAAGGCTTAGGGGGTGGTCGGTGTGGGTTAGGGGGTAAGGGGTAAGGCTTAGGGGGTGGTCGGTGGAGGTTAGGGGGTAAGGGGTAAGGCTTAGGGGGTGGTCGGTTGTGGTTAGAGGGTAAAGGGTAAGGCTTAGAGGGTGGTCGGTGTGGGTTAGGGGGTAAGGGGTAAGGCTTAGGGGGTGGTCCGTGGAGGTTAGGGGGTAAGGGGTAAGGCTTAGCGGGTGGTCGGTGGGGGTTAGGGGGTAAGGGGTAAGGCTTAGGGGTGGTCGGTGGCGGTTAGGGGGTAAGGGGTATGGATTTGGAGGTGGTTGGTGGTGGTTAGGGGGTAAGGTGTAAGGTTCGGGGGTTAGGGGTCAAGGCGACCACCCCCTAAGCCTTACCCCTTACACGATAACCTCCACCGACCACCCCGAAAGCCTTACCCCATACCCGCTAACCTCCACCGACCACCCCCTAAGCCTTACCCCTTACCCCCTAACCCACACCGACCACCCCCTAAGCCTTACCACTTACCCGCTAACCTCCACCGACCACCCCCTAAGCCTTACCCCTTACCCGCTAACCTCCACCGACCACCCCCTAAGCCTTACCCCTTACCCCCTAACCCCCACCGACCACCCTCTAAGCCTTACCCCTTACCCGCTAACCTCCACCGACCACCCCCTAAGCCTTACCCCTTACCCGCTAACCTGCACCGACCACCCCCTAAGCCTTACCCCTTACCCCCTAACCTCCACCGACCACCCACTAAGCCTTACCCCTAACCCCCTAACCACCACCTACCACACCCTAAGCATTACCCCTTACCCCCTAACCTCCACGACAACACCCTAAGCCTTACCCCTTAACCTCCACCGACCACCCCTTAAGCCTTACCCCTTACCCCCTAACCCCCACCGACCAGCCACTAAGACTTACGCCATGCCCCCTAACCACCACCGACCACCCCCTAAGCCTTACCCCTTACCCCCTAACCCCCACCGATCACCCCTAAGCCTTACCCCAACCCCGTAACCACCACCAACCACCCCCTAACCACCACCTACCACACCCTAAGCATTACCCCTTACCCCTTAACCTCCACCGACCACCCCCTAAGCCTTAAACCTTACCCCCTAACTACCACCGCCCACCCCGTAACACTAAGCCCTTACCCCCTCACCCCCAGCGAACACCCCCTAAGCCTTACCCCTTACCCCCTAACCCCCAACGACCGCACCCTAAGCCTTACCCCTTACCCCCTAACCACCACTGACCACCCCCTAAGCCTTACAACTTATCCCCTAATTTCCACCGACCACTCCCTAAGCCTTACCCTTTACCCCCTAACCACCACCGACAACCTCCTAAGCCTTACACCTTACGCCCTAACCCCAGCAACCACTCCCTAAGCGTTACAACTTACCCCCAAACCACCACCAACCACTCAAAAAGACTTACCCCTTATCCTCTAACCACCACCGACCACCCCCTAAGCCTTACCCCTTACCCCAGAACCACCACTGACCACTCCTTAAGCCTTACCCCTACCCCCTCACAGCCACCGACCACCGCCTAAGCCTTACCCCTTACCCCCTAACGCCCACCGACCAACCCCTAAGCCTTACCCCTTACCCTCTACCCACCACTGACAACCCACTAAGCCTTAGTCCTTACCCTGTAACCACCACCAACCACCCGCTACCCCCGCCGACCACCCCCTAAGCCTTACTTACCCCTTACCCCCTAACCAACACTAACCACCCCCTAAGAATTAGGCCTTACCCCCTAACCCCCACCGACGACCCCCTAAGCCTTAGAACTTACCCCCTAACCCCCAACGACCACCCCCTAAGCCTTACCCCTTACCCCCTAACCACCACCAACCACACCCTAAGCCTTGCCCCGTACCTCGTAACCTCCGCTGACCACCCCCTAAGCCTTAACCCTTACCCCCTAACCACCACCAACCACCCCCTAAGATATAGCCCTTACCCCACAACCAGCAACATGCACCCCCTAACCACCATCAACCACCTCTTGAGCCTTACACCTTACTCCCTAATCCCCACCGACCATCGCTAAGCCTTAGCCCTTACCCCCTAACCACCACCAACCACCTCCTAAGCCTTACCCCTTACCCCCTAACCACCAGCAAACACACCCTAAGCCTTACCCCTTACCCCCTAACCACCACTGACCACCCCCTAAGCCTTACCCCTTACCCCCTAAACTCCACCGACCACTCCCTAAGCCTTACCCTTTACCCCCTAACCACCAACAACCACACCCGAAGCCTTACCCCTTAGCCCCTAACCTCCATCGACCAACCCCTAAGCCTTTCCCCATACCCCCTAACCACCACAGACCACCCCCTAAGCCTTACCCCTACCCCCTAACCACCACCGACAACCTCCTAAGCCTTACACCTTACGCCCTAACCCCCACCGACCACCCAAACCATCACCAACCACACCCTAAGCCTTACCCCGTACCCCGTAACCTCCACCGACCACCACCTAAGACTTAACCCTTACCCGCTAACCACCACCAACCACCCCCTAATATTTAGCCCTTACCCCACAACCAACAACAACCACCCCCTAACCACCATCAACCACCTCCTGAGCCTTACCCCTTACCCCCTAACCACCACTGACCACCCCCTAAGCCTTACAACTTACCCCCTAACCTCCACCGACCACTCCCTAAGCCTTACCCTTTACCACCTAACCACCACCAACCATCTCCTAAGCCTTACCCTTACCCCCTAACCACCACCGACCACACCCTAAGCTTACCCCTTACCCCCTAACCACCACCGACCACCCACTAAGCCTTACCCCTTACCCCCTAACCACCACCGACCACCCCCTAAGCCTTACCCCTTACCCCCTAACCACCACCGACCACCCCTAAGCCTTACCCCTTACCCCCTAACCCCTACCGACCACACCTAAGCCTTACCACTTACCCCCTAACCACCACCGACCACACCCTAAGCCTTACCACTTACCCCCTAACCACCACCGACCACCCTCTAAGCCTTACCACTTACCCCTAACCACCACCGACCACCCCCTAAGCCTTACCCTTTACCCCCTAACCACCACCGACCACCCCCTAAGCCTTACCCCTTACCCCCTAACCACCACCGACCACCCCTAAGCCTTACCACTTACCCCCTAACCACCACGACCACACCCTAAGCCTACCACTTACCCCTAAACACCACCGACCACCCCCTAAGCCTTACCCCTTACCCCCTAACCTCCACCGGCCACACCCTAAGCCTTACCCCTTAACCCCTAACCACCACCGACCACCCCCTAAGCCTTACCCCTTAACCCCTAACCCTCACCAACCACCCCCTAAGCCTTACCCCTTATGCCCTAAACACCGCCAAACACCCCCTAAGCCTTACCCCTTAACCCCTAACCCCCACCGACCACCCCGTAAGCCTTACCCCTTACCCCCTAACCATCACCGACCAACCCCTAAGCCTTATCCCTTACCCCCTAAACACCGCCAACCACCCCCTAAGCCTTACCCCTTACCCCCTAACCATCACCGAGCACCCCCTAAGCCTTACCCCTTACCCCCTAACCACCACCGACCACCCCCTAAGCCTTACCCCTTACCCCCTAACCACCCCCGACCACCCCCTAAGCCTTACCCCTTACCCCTAACCCCCACCGATCACCCCTAAGCCTTACCCCAAACCCGTAACCACCACCAACCACCCACTAACCACCACCTACCACACCCTAAGCATTACCCCTTACCCCTTAACCTCCACCGACCACCCCCTAAGCCTTAAACCCCCTAACACTGAGCCCTTACCCCCTCACCCCCACCGAACACCACCTAAGCCTTACCCCTTACCCCCTAACCCCCAACGACCGCACCCTAAGCCTTACCCCTTACCCCCTAACCACCACTGACCACCCCTAAGCCTTACAACTTATCCCCTAATTTCCACCGACCACTCCCTAAGCCTTACCCTTTACCCCCTAACCACCACGACCACGCCCTAAGCCTTACCCCTACCCCCTAACCACCACAGACAACCTCCTAAGCCTTCCCCTTTCCCTCAAACCCCCACCAACCACCCCGTAAGCCTTACCTCTTACCCCCTAACCACCACCAACCACTCACTAAGACTTACCCCTTACCCCCTAACCCCCACCAACCACCCCCTAAGCCTTACCCCTTACCCCCTAACCACCACCGACCACCCACTAAGCCTTACCCCTTACACCCTAACGATCACCGACCACCCCCTAAGCCTTACCCCTTACAGCCTAACCTCCACGACAACACCCCAAGCCTTACCCCTTACCGCCTAACCCCCACCGATCACAGCCTAAGCCTTACCCCTAACCTCCTAACCCCCACCGACCACCCCCTAAGCCTTACCCCTTACACCCTAACCCCTACCGACCACCCCCTAAGCCTTACCCCTTACCCCAGAACCACCACTGACCACTCCTTAAGCCTTACCCCTACCCCCTCACAGCCACCGACCACCGCCTAAGCCTTACCCCTTACCCCCTAATGCCCACCGACCAACCCCTAAGCCTTACCCCTTACCCTCTACCCACCACTGACAACCCACTAAGCCTTAGTCCTTACCCCCTAACCACCAACAACCACCCGCTACCCCCGCCGACCACCCCCTAAGCCTTACTTACTCCATACCCCCTAACCAACACTAACCACCCCCTAAGATTGAGCCCTTACCCCACAACCAGTAACATCCACCCCCTAACCACCATCAACCACCTCCTGAGCCTTACACCTTACTCCCTAATCCCCACCGACCACCCCTAAGCCTTAGCCGTTACCCCCTAACCACCACCAACCACCTCCTAAGCCTTACCCCTTACCCCCTAACCCCCACCTAACACCCCCTAAGCCTTACCCCTTACCCTCTAACCACCACTGACCACCCCCTAAGCCTTACAACTTACCCCCTAACCTCCACCGACCACTCCCTAAGCCTTACCCTTTACCCCCTAACCACCAACAACCACACCCGAAGCCTTACCCCTTGCCCCCTAACCCCCACCAACCACCCCCTAAGCCTTACCCCTTAGCCCCTAACCTCCACCGACCACCGCCTAAGACCTTCCCCTTTCCCCCAAACCCCCACCAACCACCCCGTAAGCCTTACCTCTTACCCCCTAACCACCACCAACCACCCCCTAAGCCTTACCCCTTACCCCCTAACCACCACCGACCACCCCCTAAGCCTTACCCCTTACACCCTAACGATCACCGACCACCCCCTAAGCCTTACCCCTTACCGCCTAACCCCCACCGATCACAGCCTAAGCCTTACCCCTTACCTCCTAACCCCCACCGACCACCCCCTAAGCCTTACCCCTTACACCCTAACCACCACCGACCACCCCCTAAGCTTTACCCCTTACCCCGTAACCCTACCGACCACCCCCTAAGACTTACCCCTTACCCTATAACCACCACCGACCACCCCCTAAGCCTTACCCCTTACCCCCTAACCTCCACCGACCACACCCTAAGCCTTACCCCTTACCCCCTAACCACCACCGACCACCCCCTAAGCCTTACCCCTTAACCCCTAACCCTCACCAACCACCCCCTAAGCCTTACCCCTTATGCCCTAAACACCGCCAAACACCCCCTAAGCCTTACCCCTTAACCCCTAACCCCACCGACCACCCCCTAAGCCTTACCCCTTACCCCCTAACCATCACCGACCAACCCCTAAGCCTTATCCCTTACCCCCTAAACACCGCCAACCACCCCCTAAGCCTTACCCCTTACCCCCTAACCATCATCGACCAACCCCTAAGCCTTATCCCTTACCCCCTAAACACCGCCAACCACCCCCTAAGCCTTACCCCTTACCCCTAACCATCACCTACCAACCCCTAAGCCTTACCCCGTACCCCGTAACCTCCACCGACCACCCCGTAAGCCTTACCCCTTACCCCCTAACAATCACCGACCAACCCCTAAGCCTTACCCCTTACACCCTAACCTCCACCGACCACACCCTAAGCCTTACCCTTACCCCCTAACCTCCATCGAAAACCCCCTAAGCTTACCCCTTAACCCCTACCCCCACCAACCACCCCCTAAGCCTAAGCCCTTACCCCCTAACCACCACCGACCACACTCTAAGCCTTACCACTTACCCCCTACCACCACCGACCACACCCTAAGCCTTACCCCTTACCCCCTAACCACCACCGACCACACTCTAAGCCTTACCACTTACCCCCTAACCACCACCGACCACACTCTAAGCCTTACCACTTACCCCCTAACCACCACCGACCACACTCTAAGCCTTACCACTTACCACCTAACCACCACCTACCACACACTAAGCCTTACCACTTACCCCCTAACCACCACCGACCACCCCCTAAGACTTACCCCTTACCCCCTAACCCCTACCGACCACACCTTAAGCCTTACCCCTTACCCCCTAACCACCACCGACCACCCCCTAAGCCTTACCCCTTACCCCCTAACCCCTATCGACCACACCCTAAGGCTTACCCCTTACCCCCTAACCACCACCGACCACCCCCTCAGCCTTACCCCTTACCCCCTAACCCGCACCGACCACCACCTAAGCCTTACCCCTTACCCCCTAACCCCTACCGACCAACCCCTAAGACTTAGCCCTTAACCCCTAACCACCACCAACCACCCCCTAAGCCTTACCCCTTACCTCCTAACCCCCACCGACCACCGCCTAAGCCTTACCCCTTCCCCCTAACCCCCACCGACCACCCCCTAAGCCTTACCCCTTACCCGCTAATCTGCACCGACCACCCCCTAAGCCCTACACCTTACCCCCTAACCTCCACCGACCACCCACTAAGCCTTACCCCTTACCCCCTAACCACCACCTACCACACCCCAAGCATTACCCCTTACCCCCTAACCTCCACGACAACACCCTAATCCTTACCCCTTACCCCTTAACCTCCACCGACAACCCCCTAAGCCTTACCCCTTACCCCCTAACCAACACCAACCACCCCCTAAGCCTTACCCCTTACCCCCTAACCCCCACCGAACACCCCCTAAGCCTTACCCCTTACCCCCTAACCACCACTGACCACCCCCTAAGCCTTACACCTTACCCCCTAACCTCCACCGACCACTCCCTAAGCCTTACCCTTTACCCCCTAACCACCAACAACCACACCCGAAGCCTTACCCCTTAGCCCCTAACCTCTATCGACCAACCCCTAAGCCTTTCCCCATACCCCCTAACCACCACAGACCACCCCCTAAGCCTTCCCCTACCCCCTAACCACCACCGACAACCTCCTAAGCCTTACACCTTACGCTCTCACACCCACCGACCACCCAAAAAGCCTTACCTCTTACCCCCTAACCATCACCAACCAAACCCTAAGCCTTACCCCGTACCCCGTAACCTCCACCGACCACCCCCTAAGCCTTAACCCTTACCCGCTAACCACCCACCCCCTAATCTTTAGCCCTTACCCCACAACCAACAACAACCACCCCCTAACCACCATCAACCACCTCCTGAGCCTTACCCCTTATCCCCTAACCACCACTGACCACCCCCTAAGCCTTACAACTTACCCCCTAACCTCCACCGACCACTCCCTAAGCCTTACCCTTTACCACCTAACCACCACCAACCACACCCGAAGCCTTACCCCTTAGCCCCTAACCTCCACCGACCACCCCCTAAGACCTACCCCTTACCCCCAAGCCCCCACCAACCACCCCGTAAGCCTTACCCCTTACCCCCTAACCACCGCCGACCACACCCTAAGCCTTACCCCTTACCCCCTAACCTCCACGAAAACACCCTAAGCCTTACCCCTTACTCCCTAACCACCACCGACTACCCCCTAAGAATTACCCCTTACCCCCTAACCACCTTACCACCCCCTAAGCCTTACCCCTTTCCCACTAACCACCACCGACCACCCCCTAAGACTTACCCCTTACCCACTAACCACCACCGACCACCCCCTAAGACTTACCCCTTCCCCTAACCACCACCGACCACCCCCTAAGACTTACCCCTTACCCCCAACCACCCCCTAAGCCTTACCCCTTACCCCTAACCACCACCGACACCCCCTAAGATTTACCCCTTATCCCCTAACCTCCCACCACCCCCTAGCCTTAACCTTAGCCCCATAACCTCACGACTAACACCCCTAAAGCTTACCGCTTACCCCCTAACCCCCCGGACCACCCCCCTAAGACTTACCCCATACCCCCTAACCTCCACCGAAAACCCCTAATGCATTACCCCTTACCCCCTAACCACCGACCGTCCACCCCCTAAGCCCTTACACCTTACCCCTAACTCTACCGACCACACCCCTAAGTCTTACCCTTAACCACTAACCACCTCGGACCACCACTAAGCCTTACACCTCGACCCCCTAACTCCCTATCGACCCTCCCCTAGAGCCTTACCCCCTTACACCCTACTCTCCACCGACCGACACCCTAGAGCCTTACCACTTACCCCCTAACGCACCTACCGACCACGACTCTAGTGCCTTAGCCACTTACCCCCTAACCACCACCGGACCACACCCTAAGCATTACCCTTACCCCCTAACCCACGACCAACACCCTAGTGCCTTACCCCGTTACCGCCTAACTACCTACCGACCACACCCGAAGCCTTACCCCTTACCCCTAACCACCACCGACCACCCACCTAACCTTACCCCTTACCCCCTAACCTCCACCGACCACCCCCTAAGCCTTACCCCTTAACCCCTAACCCTCACCAACCACCCCCTAAGCCTTACAACTTACCCCCTAACCCCCACCGACCACCCCCTAAGCCTTTCCCCTTACCTCCTAACCCCTACCGACCACCCCCTAAGCCTTAACCCCTTACCCCCTAACCTCCACGGACCACCCCCTAAGCCTGACCCCTTACCCCCTAACCACCACCGACCACCCCCTAAGCCTTACCCCTTACCCCCTAACCCCCACCGACCACCCCCTAAGCTTTACCCCTTACCCCCTAACCGTCACCGCTACTCCCCTAACCACCACTCTTCACCCGCTGTTCTCCACTCCCACCTCCAGGACCCCTGGTCTGGGATCACTCACCCCGCATCTGTGCTGTCTCCTTCTCAGAGTCCATTCTGGGCAGCAGGGGCGCAGCTGGGTGGTCACTGGCAGTTTTTCAAAGGGCAGTGTTCCCTGCAACCCGCATGCCGGGCCGTCCCCGCGGCCTGAGAGCTGGTTCTCAGTCAGTCTTTAAAAATCCGCGTCAGGTCAGAGTAGGTGCCGCCACGCCCGGTCCCCAGGAGGCCTGGGTCTCTCCCCAGGCCGCACCCCCACATGTGGGTCCAGGGTAATGGGAAGTGATGAGCTCCCTGGTCACTGCTCTCCCCCCAAGTGCGGCCGCCGGGCCAGCTTTCCCTTCGTCAGCTGCTCGCTCCCTCCCTTCAGAGGGGTCGCTCCCGACCCAGTGTGGCTCAGTGGAGATAGCATTGGCCTGCGTACTGAAGGGTCCCGGGTTCGATTCACATCAAGCGCGTGTACCTTGGTTGTGGGCACATCCCCGGTGGGGGGTGTGCAGGAGGCAGTGATCTTTGTTTCTCTCTCTGTCTCTCTCCCTCTCTGTGAAAAATCAATAAACTACATTAAAAGAAAAAAGAAAGAAAAAAAAAGACAGTGCTCGACACACTGCGGCTCTGGAGCCACCTGCGGCTCTCTGGCCCCCAGAGTGCGGCTCTTGCACACAAGGCCCCGGCCCGGGCGAGTCTGTGGAGGAAGCGCGTTGGAAGGAGTTGGCGGTTCCGGAGAACTGTCAGCCGTGCTGCTGCTGTTGGGCTCCGTGGACGGACGAGTTTGCTGACCGCCGGGCTGAGCTGTCTGCAAGCCGGAGGTCCCGTGGCCGAGAGCGGCAGACAGGGGTGCTCGAGCTGTCCGGGCCCCGCTCCGGGCGGGGGTCTGCCTTCGGTGTGGGGTCCAGCAGCCAACCCCGTGGGAGTGGTCGGACGAGTGTCTCCCCGAACCTCGGTCTCCGCTGTGACACGGCCGCGCGCCCGGGCGGGGTGTCGGGAGGGACGCGCCGGCCCGAACCCGCCGTCTGGGGGTCACGGGTCACAGATACCGATACGCGCTCCTCTCAGCCGGGCCCGTGGGGGTGGGGGGGGGGGAGAGCCGGGACGGTGGAACCATCGGGCGCCCTCACTCACCCGTCCAGAGGTCGGTCCGCCTGAAGGCGGTTTCTGATGTCCACCCGCTGCTGACAACTGAAAAAAGAGCCGTGTGTGCGTGCATGTGTGAGTGTATGTGTGCGTGTGTATGTGTATGTGTATATGTGTGTGTGCATATATGTGTGTGCGTGTGTGTATGTGTATAAGTGTGTGTGTATATGTGTGTGTGTGTGTGTGGGAGACTCAGAGGCTAAGCGTCAGCCTATGAGCCAGGAGGTCAGGGTTCGACTCCCGGTCAGGGCATGTGCCCGGATTTCGGGCTGGATCCCCAGTTGGGGGGACATGTATCAGACATTCTCCCTCATCATTGATGTCTCTCTCTCTCTCTCTGTCTCTCTCTCTCCCTCTCTTGTGTGGCTCAGTGGATAGAGCGTCGGCCTGCGTACTGAAGGGTCCCGGTTCGATCCCGGCCAAGGGCATGTGCCTTGGTTGCGGGCACGTCCCCAGTGGGGGGCGTGCAGGAGGCAGCGGACCGATGTTTCTCTCTCGCCGATGTTTGTAACTCTCTCTCTGTCTCCCTTCCTGTGAAAAACAAAAAACAAAAAACAAAAAAAACAAAAAACAATAAAATATATTTTTTCAATAAGAAATAAATATATTGCGTCCCAGGTTCGATACCCGGTCAGCGCACAGGCCCGGGTTTCTGGCTGGACCCCAGGGTGGGGTGTGCAGGAGGCCGCCGGTCCACGACGCTCTCTCATCGTTGATGTCTCTCTCTCCCCCCACCTTACCTCGCTCTCTGAAATCAATAAAAACACATTTTCGAAAAAGAAAAATTCCCTCGCTAAAGATTCCTAAAGGGTTTTCCTCTCCATCCTGCAAACCCAGCGTGGAGGGGAGGCCGGGCTGATTCTCGCTCAGCTGTCTGCCGCCTCCCCGTCCCTGTCCCCCAGACTCCCCCAAACCCGCACGGGGAGCCACAGCCCGCCGGGCCTCGCACGGCTCCGGGGTTCGACCAGAGACAGCGCAGCGCAGCCTCCGAGAAGAAGACAGGCTTGGGAAATGAGTCTCAGAGACACGGGGGGCGCGTGGAAATGGGGGGTGGGAAGGCATGCAAATGAACTACACCTGCTCACCCCGTGGGGCCTCCCCGACCCCTCCCTGACCCCTCCCTGCCCCTCCCGTGGCGGCTGCTGGGAGGGTGTCCGCTTGGGGAAGCTCAGGCGGTTGTTTGTGTCGGCTCTGAACTGCACCCCGGCCCCCTCGGGGATGGGAGGGGAAATGGGATCCCTGTGTCTGGGATGGAGCTCCTCCTGACTCACCTCCAGATGACCCCGTTGCCTGGGAGGACAGGGTTGTCTGCCCCTCTGCCTCCAAAGTCCCAGGCCAGCCCCAGACCCCCCCCCCTCCCCAGGAGTCCAGCTCTGGGTCCGCTCTCTTCCTGGTTCTATCCGTGTTGTTTGTTTTAATATCTTTTTTATATTCTTACTGACTGAGCAGGAGCAGGAGGGCAGGGCCGAATAGGGAACCCTTGAACCGTCTTCCCGTATGTGAACACACGGGGGGGGGGGG
This sequence comes from Antrozous pallidus, assembly GCA_027563665.1. Classification (NCBI taxonomy): domain Eukaryota; kingdom Metazoa; phylum Chordata; class Mammalia; order Chiroptera; family Vespertilionidae; genus Antrozous; species Antrozous pallidus. The sequence goes on along the minus strand of CM050529.1, from coordinate 2,752,034 downwards.
GGGGGGGGTCCCCTGAGAATCTGGCTAATGGGAACCTCTGTGGGGGTCACACCCCTGGTTCCTTAATCAGTCCTGCTTGCAATTCCGCCCCCCCAATTGTGGAGAGCGCCCTCGGGCAGCAAAGATTCTAAAGGTTAGTTATGGTTTCTGCCCCCAGAGAATGGTTACCTTCAATTGTAGTTTAGCAAACAATGCTGCCCTCCTGCACATAACCTTGAAAATAGCCAAAGGGTCTATGGGAAAATGGGGAAAGATTTAGGTGGTGTCCCGCTCTGTTTTTTTTTGGAGGAGGGGGAGGCGAGTGTTACCTCCATCTGCTCCCCAACTCGGGATCGAACCCACAGCCTGGGTATGTGCCCTGACCAGGCATTGAACCCCTAGCCTCTTGGTGGAAGGAACAGCACCCCAGCCCCACTGAGCTCCCCAGCCCCAGGCCCTGCTGGATTCCACCAGCTTGCCCCCCTTCCCCACCACTCATGGACATCTTGAAAGCCCGGCCGAAACCGGTGTGGCTCGGTGGATAGAGCCTCTGCCTGCGGACTGCAGGGTCCCGGGTTCGATTCCGGTCAAGGGCATCCCCCATGGGGGGGGGGGGCGGGGGTTGTGCAGGAGGCAGCTGATCGATGTTTCTCTCACCCATGTTTCTGGCTTTCTATCCCTCTCCCTTCCTCTCTGTAAAAAGTTAATAAAATATATTTAAAAAAAAAAAAAAAAAGAAAGAAAGCCCGGCTTTTCACGTCTCCGGGGGTTGTTTCGTGAGAAGGGAGCCAGGACCGGGGGCGGAGAACAGACGGCTGACGGGAACCGTGCACGCGCAGCCACGTGGCGTGTCTGCAGCCGTGGGAGGGGGCCGTCTGCTCTCCGCTCCCACGTGTTGCCACTCCGGACAGCAGCCTTCTCGCAGGAGCGGGACACGTCATTTTGGCGGGTGTTTTTAGACCCGGGATTCAGTAGATGGTATTTTGGGCGAGCCCGGGAGGGGCTGCCGATGCCAGTCTGGCTTGTAGACCAGACGTGCCAGGAGCAGGCCCCCAACGTGGTGGGCAGGAGGGAGGGAGGAGGAGGCGGGGGCAGGGTGTGAGCGGGAGCTGGGGAAAGGTTGTCACCGGAAGAACACGTTAGGAAGGGGAACATAAGCACAGGCTCTCTTCAAACGAAACAGGCCGGACAGATGGCCAAAGTCCCGTCAAAACTCACTCTTTTCTTTTTCTTTTTAAATATATGTTTTATGGATTTTTTTACAGACAGGAAGGAAGGGGGATAGAAAGTCAAAAGCATCGATCAGCTGCCTCCTGCACACCCCGCTCTGGGGATGTGCCCGCAACCAAGGTCCATGCCCTTGTCCGGCATCGAACCCGGGACCCTTCAGTCCGCAGGCCGACGCTCTATCCACGGAACCAAACCGGTTTGGGCTTCTCTTTATTTATGTATTTTTATTGATATCAGAGAGGAAGGGAGACGGAAAGAGAGAGAGAGAGAGAGAAACATCAAGGATGAGAGAGAATCATAGATCGGCTGCCTCCTGCACGCCCCACGCTGAGGATGAGCCCGAAACCGGGGCCTGTGCCCCAACGGGGAATCGAACCGTGGCCCCCTGGCTCAGAGGCGGATGCTCAACCACTGAGCCACCCCGGGTGGGCTCAATGTTTCTTCTTTTTTAAAAAAATACATTTTATTGATTTTTTTTTACAGAGAGGAAGGGAGAGGGATAGAGAGTTAGAAACATCATCGATGAAAGAGAAACAACTATCAGCTGCCTTCCGCACACCCGCTACTGGGGATGTGCCCGCAACCAAGGTCCATGCCCTTGACCGGAATCGAACCCGGGACCCTTCAGTCCGCAGGCCGACGCTCTATCCACTGAGCCACACCGGTCAGGGCCTTGCTCTTTCTCACATGTGCCAAGGGGTCCAACCTGCAACCTCGGCCTCTCGGGACGATGTTCTCACCAACGGAGCCACTGGGCCAGCGCTCGTGCGGAGAGCCAGGGTCAGACCAAAGACTTTGACTGCCTTTTGCCCTGGGTCCTGGGAGTCTGTACATCCTTGGAATTTCCCAAGTAGGAGGAGTGCCCCCGTTTTTCCAAAGTCCCTGGGTCATACCTGAGTTGATGCTAATCAGGTGTCTTTTTCAGGAGGAGGGCAAGGGGTTGGGTGGATTCAGGCTGGTCCTCCTGGAAAGACCAGTTGTTTGAGGATTGATGGGAGGCTGGGGCTTTGAGCCACAACCTCCAGGGCGGGGTGGGGCCTGGTGACTGAGGTCAGTCACTGGCTGGGGATGTCCTGCCTGTGTCCTGAGAACCCAGAACAAACTCAGGACACTGATGCTCTGCCAGCTTGCCAGCTGGTGAACACGTATGTGCGGGCAGATGATGGGCCTGGATCCCATGGGAAGGGAACATAGAGGATCTGCACCTGTGAGACCCACCCCCACCTCCCCTCACCCCCCACCTCAACTCACCCCATCACCCCTAACCCATCAGCCTAAACCTATCAAGCTAACCCCATCAACTTAACCCCATCACCCTAAACCCATCAGCCTAACTCCATCAACCTAATCCCATCATCCTAACCCCGTCACCCTAACCCCATCAGCCTAAACTTAGTGGCCAATTTAACTCGGATGAGGGGCAGAGGCTGCTGCCAGACCCAGTGCTGCTACAATCTGACAACTTCCCGACACCACTTCTCTCCATATTTCCCCCAGGGCACGCCATGTTTACTTCTTTAAATAGGGTGCGTGTTTGTTTTCTAATATTTTTTATTCACTTCAGAGAAGAAGGGAGAGGCAGAGAAAGATGGTGTGAGGGAAACATCGTTCCATCGGCTGCCTCCCGCCCAGGCATTAACTGCTGGGTCAACATTCAACCGGCTGGGCAACAAAATGTCTGCTCCTGGGATTTCTTTTTTTTTTTTTTTTTGAATAAACTTTATTTATTTATTTATTTATTTTTTATTTTTTTACAGAGAGGAAGGGAGAGGGATAGAAAACTAGAAACATCCATGAGAGAGAAACATCGATCAGCTGCCTCCTGCACACCCCTCACCGGGGAGGTGCCCGCAAACCAAGGTCCATGTCCTTGACCGGAATCGAACCTGGGACCTTTGAGTCCGCAGGTGGACGCTCTATCCACGGAGCCAAACCGGTTTCGGCTGCACCTGGGATTTCAAACTCCCAGGGGCAGAGCTCCCATCTGTTTGATGGGCTTTGTACCCCCTGAAAGTCAGGTCCCAGGCACACCGGCCCTGACCCCTCCGGAGTGGTAGCCACACGGAGGTCCCCCCTCCCCCCTCTGATCCCCCATCGCCAGGCAGCCACAGGCCCTGGGGAAACGCACCCTCGACCCCGTGCCAGGCAGTGTCCCGCCTCTGACTTTCAAATGAGGCTGTAAACTCTATTGTTATTCCTCCAGCCTCTCCAGCTCTTATCTAATCAGCACACAAACCCAGTTATTCAGCCGTGTTTACACAAGCCCTCCCTCCACCCCCAGCTGCTCCAGGGCCCCAGATCCGATTTCACTGAGTCCAGTGTCCCAGGTAACAGCCCTTGCGCTTCCTGCAGGATCTGACCGGGAGGGGAGACCCCTCGGGGCCCTCCCGGCTGCTGCCCAGGCTCCGGAACCCGCGGTGCTGGGCCCGTGCCCGCTACGTGGCTCCCTTTGTGTCCGGGGCCCACGTGGGTCGGTGGCTGGCAGCAGCCCCGTTGTCTCCGGGGATGGGATCCTGACCCCTGAGGCCCATGACCCCCCGCTCACCGTGGGTGGGAAGCAATGACCCACCGGGATTGGCATTAGCTCAGCAGGCTGAGCCCTCGCACGGGGGTGGGGGGGGTGGGGGGGGAGGCTATTGAACTCTGACCGAAGTGGACAGAGCATCGTTCTGCAGCCTGAAGGGTCCCGGGTTCGATTCCAGCCAGGGGCACGTGCCCTTATTTCCGGCTCGATCCCCAGCAGGGGGGGGCGTGCAGGGGGGCGTGCAGGAGGCACTCTCTCCCTCTCCCTTCCTCTCCGACATCAATAATAATTTTTTTAAAAAACAACCTAAATTAAAAAATAATTGGCTCAGTGGATAGAGTGTCAGCCTGTGGACTGAAAGGTCCCAGGTTCGATTCCGGTCAAGGGCATGTACCTTGGCTGCGGGCACATCCCCAATAGAGAGAGAGGGTGTGCAGGAGGCAGCTGATGGATGTTTCTGGCTTTCTATCCCTCTCCCTCCTCTCTATAAAAAAACCAATAAAGTATATTTAAAAAAATAATAATGATGATATGTCTTTTTATAAAAGGCATATTCCTGAGGGCTGTGGTCCCTGCTCTGCAGACGTGGAGCCTGAGGCTGAGAACCTGTCCTGGGCAGGCCGGCCGGCCGGGCATCCTCTCTGATCCCAGATCAGCCATCTCCCCCCAACCTGCCCCCCACACCCTGCTTCATAGCGTTGGGTTGGTCTCAAAAATCTGCCTCTTTTTTTAACATTATTTTTTAACTCAGGTTTATTATTATTATTAATTATTGATGTCGGAGAGGAAGGGAGAGGGAGAGAGAGAAACATCCATGATGAGAGAGAATTTTGGGTCGGCCCCCTCCTGCACGCCCCCCTGCAGGACCCCTGCTGGGGATCGAGCCCGCAATAAGGGCACGTGCCCTCGGGCCGAAATCGAACCCGGGACCCTTCAGTCCGCAGGCCGGCGAAGCTCTATCCACTGAGCCACCCCGGTTTCGGCGGGAAACGTTTCTTGAACGGCTGGCCTGGGTCATCGACTGGGGTGCAGAGTTCAGGGCTGTCCCCTCCTCTGGTAGAAACTCAGCGTCTTAAGATGTTGATGCACCAACATCTCCAGTTTGCATGCTGGGCAGGAATCAGGAGAGGGGCCTGAGAGCCTGCCAGTCCTGCTCGCACCCCGACCACGTCTCAGACAAGCCCAGCTGCGGGGCGCCGGGCCACGGGAGGGCGGGTGCGGGATGGGGCGGCATGCCCAGGGCCGGCCGGCTCGGCGTGGCGGCGTGGGCCTGCGTCACCCACTTGCTCTCGACGGGCTTGGCATCTGTGTCCTAGCCACGGCGGCTCTTACTGCAAGAAGCGGGGCCGGCCTGGCCCTGACCGGTGTGGCTCGGTGGCTAGAGCGTCGGCCTGCGGACTGAAGGGTCCCGGGTTCGATTCCGGTCAAGGGCATGCACCTTGGTTGCGGGCACCTACCCAGTAGCTGATGTGCAGGAGGCAGCTGATCGGTGTTTCTCTGTCATCAATGTTTCTAGCTCTCTTTCCCTCTCCCCTCCTCTCTGTAAAAAGTTAATAAAGTAAATTTAAAAAAAAAAAAAAGGCTCAGCCTGGCCCCATAAAACAGAGCCGAGCTGGGCCTGCGGGACAGCTGCCTCCCTCCCACTGACACAGACAAGCAGCTCAGAGGAGGGGTGAGGGGAAGGCGCCCCGAGGTCCCCCTGCCCTCCTACCTGGCCAGGTGCTTTGGCCGCCAGATCCCCCTAGGTCCCCGGATGCGGGTGGCTTTGAACTTCTCCGAGGCGTGGAAGGGAGCCCGGGGTTCTGAGCTCCGCTGCGGGCAGAGGAAGCGGGGAGGCAGAGGCGGCCAATTCCAGGCAGAGAGCCGGGGCTGCTCCAGCAAGGCCTGCTGCAGCCTGCACCCCCTTGCCTGGCCCGGCCCGGGCACCCAGAGCCCCCTCCCCTCGCTGAACTCTGGGGGCGCGTGGCCTGGCTCCCCATCATCAGCAGCTATGAGCAGTGCCCGAGGAAGGCGGGGACACGTACATGCCCTTGACGGGAATCGAACCCGGGACCCTTCAGTCCGCAGGCCGACGCTCTGTCCACTGAGCCACACCGGCTAGGGCCAGACTGAGTCTTTTTTTTTTTTTTTTAATTTACTTTATTGGTATTTTACAGAGAGGAAGGGAGAGAGATAGAGTCAGAAACATCCATGGGGGAGAAACAGTGAGTTAGAAATATGGATCAGCTGCCTCCTGCACACCCCCCACTGGGGATGTGCCCGCAACCAAGGTCCATGCCCTTGACCGGAATCGAACCCGGTACCTTTCAGTCCGCAGGCCGACGCTCCATCTCCTGAGGCACGTGGGTTTCGGCTGATGCACCGCTTTCTGTCTCCTAAACCCCCGCCTGCTGGGGGACAACGTGAGCTCCGGCCGAGGCAGGTGTCCACCTTCCCAGCGGGGAGATCCCGGAGGACGGCCCTGTCGGGGGAATTCCAGAAGAGATGCCCGTGTCGGCCCCACACCCCGGCCTGGGCATCAGAAACAGCCCCCTGACGCCCCTGCCGGCCCCTCCGAGAGCCGCTTCCAGCCCCGGGCTGGCAGCGGAGCCCAGGGACAAGGATGCATCCCCAAGAAGCAAAAGTCACCTCCTTGGCTGCGGGCACATCCCCGGGGGGGGGGGGCGTGCAGGAGGCAGCCGATCGATGTTTCTCTCTCATCGATGTTTCTAACTCTCTCCCTCTCTCCCCTCCTCTCTGTAAAAGACCAATAAAGTAAATGTTCAAAGAAAGACTCAGTCTGGCCCTAAGCCGGTGTGGCTCAGTGGATAGAGCGTCGGCCTGCGGACGGAAGGGTCCCGGGTTCGATTCCAGTCAAGGGCATGGACCTTGGCTGGGGGCACATCCCCAGTAGGGGGCGTGCAGGAGGCAGCCGATTGATGCCTCTCTCTCAACCACCGAGCCACACCAGCCGGGCTGCCGGGGTCCCTGTGAAACCTCAAAACGGAAAACACCCGGGCACGCTGGCGGGGCCTGCGCCTGCTCACCTGCCCCAGGTGCGGCCCCGCTGACCTCCTGGCGGCGGCCCCGGGTTACGCAAGGGAAGAGCTCGGCTCCTGGCAGCACCAGAGCCGGGCTGTGCCAGGGACATTCTGTTTGCCCCGCACAGAGGGCAGCAGGAAGGAACAAGCCATTCTTGTGCCCCATGACAGGGCTCCATTGTGTCTGTCGGTCCAGTGACAGCTTCGGTTTCCCTGAAGATGCCGCCACTGCCACCAGTGTCAGAGCCAGATCCCGCCAGGCCCAGCCCCTCCTGCTGTGAGCCCCACCCTGCCCCCTGCACCTGCTGCCCCAGGGTCTCTGCTCAGCCCATCAGCTGAGCCCACGCTTTCTTTTTCACTGACTTCGAAGCCCCCTAGACTGAAAACACACACACACACACACACAGAATGCCGAAAACGGTGTGGTTCAGTGGATAGAGCGTCGGCCTGCCGGACTGCAGGGTCCCAGGTTCGATTCCGGTCAAGGGCATGGACCTTGGTTGCGGGCACATCCCCAGTGGGGGGTGTGCAGGAGGCAGCTGATCGATGTCTCTCTCTCTCGTCGATGTTCCTAACGCTGTCTCTCTCCCTTCCTCTCTGTAAAAAATCAATAAAATATATTTTTAAAAAAACAAAACACAGAGGTTCCCCCAGAATGAGTGATGTCCTGACTCGCTCTTACCAGGTACCCAAGTAAACACCTGCTACTGTCCACAGAACAAACGTTACCCCACTAACACCTAAATTCTACCCTAAACAAATCCCACCGGGCTATTTCGGTGGTTCGTCCTCGCCCGAGAATATTTTGCCATTGACTGCTTAAAATACGTTTTTATTGACTTTTTACAGAGAGGAAGGGACAGGGATAGAGTTAGAAACATCGATGAGAGAGAAACATGGATCAGCTGCCTCCTGCACACCTCCCCCCCCCCCCCCCACTGGGGATGTGCCTAAAACCAAGGTACATGCCCTTGACTGGCCAACACTCTATCCACTGAGCCAAACCGGTTCCAGCTATTTTTATTGATTTTAGAGAGAGGAAGGGAGAAGGGGGGCGGGGGGGAGGAGAGACAGAGAGAGAGAAACATCCATGATGAGAATCATGGATTAGCTGCCTCCTGCATGGCCCCCTCTACCCCACACACACTGGGGATGGAGCCCACAACCCAGGCCTGTGCCCTGACCGGGAATGGAACCCTGACCTGGCTCACAGGTCGATGATCACAGGAGTGGCTACTGAGCCCTGCCAGCTGGGCAAGCTCTCATTTTCAAATAAGGACCCGAGCTTAGGCCTTCACCCTATCTTTTGGGGGGCGGGGGACACAGACGAACCCTCAACACTTTTCAGAACTCGTGGGGCCGGGCCTGGCAAGGGGATTTGGCGGGCCTGTTTTTGCAGGTGCCTGTGCTTTGCTGCAAAGCACAGCAGCCTTGGCCCACGAGAGGCCTGGGAAGTACATCCGAGTGCCCACCAGGGGGCACCCTGGACCGGAGAATCCCAGCCAGACCTGTGGTTTTATTCCGTTCCCTCCTGAATCTGATCCTTAACCTTCTTTCTTTCTTGGAGATCGGGAAACGTGATCGCCCGGAGAGATTCGAGGGTGGCCCGGTTTTCCATTCAGAGAGGTCCGAGCGGCTTTAAAACTCATTTTCCCCGCAGACGGAGCGAAGGGGTGGGAGCCAACCTGTGCAGGTAGCTTCTTGGGGAGGGGAGGGGGCTCCTCAGCGTCCCTACAAGAGGGCACAGTGCTGGGAAGCCGGAGAGCCGAATAAGAGGGGCCTGGCCCTCCCACTGGATCCAAGATTTAAGTGAGATCACACATCCAAAATAAAGCTGAGCCCAAACCGGTGTGGCTCAGTGGCTAGAACGCCAGCCTGCGGGCTGAAGGGTCCCAGGTTCGATTCCGGTCAAGGGCGTGTACCTTGGTTGTGGGCACATCCCCAGTAGGAGGTGTGCAAGTGGCAGCTGATCAATGTTTCTCTCTCATCGATGTTTCTAACTCTCTATCCCTCTCCCTTCCTCTCTGTAAAAATCAATAATATATATATGTGTGTATATATATATATATATATATATATATTTTTTTTTTTTTTTAAGAGGGTGGGAGGATGCAAGTGGGGTGAGGAGACTCAGGAAAAGATGGAGGGGAGTACAAAGCTCACCTATGGCATCAGTGTCTGCAAGTGTTTCCCCCCTGGAAGAAAGTTCTGGAAGAGGGAATAATGACGGATTCCTGAAGGGGATGGGAGTTTCCCACAAAAAAATATGGACAGCTTAAGATTCCATAGTCTATGTCCTTCTTTTTGTTTTTGACTAGAGGCCTGGAGCATGAAATTCGTGCATGGGTAGGGTCCCTAGGCCTGGCCAGGGCTGATCTGCGGGGTGACAAGCAGGGCAATCAGGGGCCTCCGCACCAGCACCCATCTTGGCCAGCCTGGGGCTTGGGGGCTGAGGGCGGCTCCTGCATGGAGTGTCTGCCCCCTGATGGTCAGTGTGCATCATAGCAACTGGTCGTTCCGCTGTTGGGTCGATTTGCATATTAGGTTTTTATTATATAGGACTAGGGGCCCAGTGCATGAAATTCGTGCACTGGGGGCGGGTGGCCCCTCAGCCCAACCTACCCCCTCTCACATACTGGGAGCCCCCAGGGGATGTCCTACTGCCGGCTCACCCGCGGCTGCCCAAGGCCGAAAGCCTCTGGCCAAGGCTTCCATCCTTGGGCGGGGGACCTTGGCCAGGGGACCTCAGCCAGCAGGCACCCTGCGATCCAGCTATCGCTGGCTGGCTCGCCCCAGCCCCAGCCCCAGCCCCAGCCCGGGGAAACCCAGCGATCACCCTGCCATGGGCAGTAGCCATCTTGGGTGGGTGTTAATTTGCATATCACTCCTGATTGGCTGTGTGCGTGGTTTATTGGGAGTAGAGAAGGTACAGTTAATTTGCATGCTACTCTTTTATTAGATAGTATTTCAGACGGGGAAGGAGAGGGAGACCTATCTGTCTTCACCTACAAACTGGGATGCTGTCCATCTCCCAAGTCTGTTGTAAGGACGAGGGTTTATAACACAGGCCAGACACTGAGTTCTGCTTTGGGTGTTTATTAAGGGCCCGATGACATCGCACTACTATTAGGGGGCACTTCACAATGGTCCCGTTACAGTCTTTCTACAATGACCTGGTGGCATAGGAAAGGCCCACTTTTAACTTCTCATACATCAACAAGTTTAAAATGAAGCTCGTTACATCTCACTAAACCCATCTTACCAAGGGAGGTGCTGAGATTTATTTCACTCCTCCACTCTGTCAGCAACCACGTAATTACCCAGGGCTTACTATTTTAGGCAAGGGGATCGCGCAGAGGGCAAGACAGGGGCAGCGTTTACCCTCTAGAAGGGGAGCAGAGGACGTAAGAATAACCAGTATGTGTGTTAGGTGGTGTTTAATGCTGTGGGGTGGGAGTGGAGGACCTAAAGTAGTGGGGAGGGGAGGGATGGCTGGTGTTTTTTGTGTGTGTGTATGGGGGGGGGGGTTCTGAATAAAAGGCCTTACTGACGAGGTGCCCTAGAAGCAGAAATCATGCAGCTGTGAGAATATTCCAGTAGATGTTGGGGGCAAGACGCAGTCCAAGCAGAGGAAAAGCATGTGCAAAGGCCCAAACCCAGTTGATGTGTTTAAGACACAAGAAAGCCAGCTCTATGGCCAGCTGGCATGGCTTGGAGGTTGAACATCGACCTATGAACCAGGAGGTCACGGTTCGATTCCCCATCGGGTTGCAGACTTTTTAAAATGGAAAAGAGCCGAAACCAGTTTGGCTCAGTGGATAGAGCGTCGGCCTGCGGGCTGAAGGGTCCCGGGTTCGATTCTGGTCAAGGGCATGTACCTTGGTTGTGGGCACATTCCCCAATGGGGGGGGGGGTGTGCAGGAGGCAGCTGATCGATGCTTCTCTCTCATCAATGTTTCTGACTTATTATCCTCTCCCTTCCTCTCTGTAAAAATCAATAAAATATATTTTTAAAAATAAAATGGGAAAGAAAGGAAGGGAGGAGGAAGAAGGGAGGGAGGGAAGAAGAAACCCTGTATAGCCAGAACCAGGAGAGTAAAGGGGGGGGGGGTAGTGGGAGAGAGAGAAGTCAGAGGGTGGCAGACTATGGCGGATCTTACAAGTGAGATGAGGCATTTTGAGCAGACTAGCATGATGGGACTTGTATTACACACACACACACACACACACACACACACCCCTCCCACATGGGCTGCTTGAGAAGAGAAACGTTTGTTTTGGTGGTGCATATTCACATGGCAATGGGATCCCTCTAGCAGCTGCTGGGAAATTTGGATGTTGGGTTTTTCTGGTATTCGGTGAAGAAGCCTGGCAGGCATCCTGGTGGAGGAGGTAAGCCACTGTTTACAGAAGCCTGGGCAACAGGAGAATAAATACAGTGGTATTTATTCTTAAAAATACATATTTTATTGATTTTTTTACAGAGAGGAAGGAAGAGGGAGAGTTAGAAACATCGATGAGAGAGAAACATCGATCAGCTGCCTCCTGCACACCTCCTACTGGGGATGTGCCCGAAACTAAGGTACATGCCCTTGACCGGAATCGAACCGGGGACCCTTCAGTCCACAGGCCGATCCAGGTTTTGGCTGGCTCTTTCTTCTGAAATAGTTTTCACCGGAATCGGTCTGCCTCGCTCAGGAGTGTATGCCAAACCCAAGGGGCAGAAAGCCAAATAAGAGAGCGATAGATGCCCTGGCCAGTTTTGCTCAGTGGATAGAGCATCAGCCTGCAGACTGAGGGGTCCCAGATTCGGCCAAGGGCACATGCTGGGATTGTGGGCTCAATCCCCAGTGGGGGGTGTGCAGGAGGTAGCTGATCCATGTTTCTCTCTCATTGATGTTTCTGACTTTCTATCCTTCTCCCTTCCTCTCTGAAATCAATAAAGAAAAAATATAGTTTTAAAAATATTTTTATTGATTTCAGAGAGCGAAAGAGAGGGAGACAGAAACATCAATGATGAGAATCATCAATCGGCTGCCTCCTGCACGCCCCCCACTGGGGATCAAGCCCGCAACCCAGGCATGTGCCCCTGACAGGAATCGAACCTCGATCCCCTCAGTCCACAGGCTGACACTTTATCCACTGAGCCAAACCGGCCAGGGCAATAAAGAAATATGTTTTTTATATTTCAGTGTCTGAGCCGCTGAACCAGGAATAGATGCACAATAATTCCAGACCATGTCAGCTCCCACAGTATTCCGGCGCGGGGCCTCGGCTGCGATGTGGGAGAGCGAGGATATGTATCTGCCATCAGGATCAGAAGTAAAGAGGAAACGGAGAGCCAGGGAGAGCTCAGGGAAGAGGACAAACAGCCTCAGGTAAGATCCGATGGAACCAAATGGACTCGGGGTGGGGTGGGGGTGGGGGATGTACTTCCTGGCGTTTCCCCCAAGGTCCCTGTCACCGGGAGCTCAGCCAAGGCATATTTTTAGTCTCTGCTGTGTCTTCTGCACACGGTTGGGCCGTAGGAGATATGACGTGACCCTGCTCCGGCTCTGGTGACGCACACTCCCAACCACAACGTCCTTCGCAAGGAGAGAGCTTCTTTCTCCATTTCTACCGAGTTCCTCCCGGACCCCTGATCTTAGAAACGGTCCCAACCGAGGGTCAGGGGTGTCACCTGCCGCTGGGACACGCTGTGCACGGAGGGACTCCGAGGGGCTGCAGGGACCACGGTGCACAGACAGGGACCCTTGCAGCTTCATTCAGTCGGTGTGGCCCAGATCCAGCCCGGCCTGCCCCCAGAGGCGCCGGCAGGTGCAGCCCAGGCCTGGCCTCCTGGTCGCGCGCTCACCATGGCCCCTGGCGGCTCCTGACAGCCAGAGGGGTCTTTCCGGGCTGAGAGCCGCACAGGACGACCATGGGGGCTGCCCCATGCTCATGCAATAAAAACCCCACATCCAGAGATCCCACCAGCTGGCAGCGGTCGGCAAGCTCATTAGTCCACAGAGCCAAAGAGCAACAGTACAAAGATTGAAATTCCTTTGGAGAGCCACATTTTTAAAATGTAAACTTCTTCTAAAGCCACTTCTTCAACATACACTCGCCCAGGCCGTGGATTTTATGGAAGAGCCACACTCAAGGAGCCAAAGAGCCGCATGTGGCTCGCGAGCTGCAGTTTGCCGACCCAGGGGACTAGAGAGGGCCCATTCACATGTAAACATACAACAACAAAAAGACGGCGGCCTCTTCATGGAGGCGGGTCCTTGTGGCGGAAGGACAGTCTCCCCTCCCCCTTGGGACAGGCACCGGGCCTCCTCTGGCCAAAGGCTGGACCCCGCTGCCCCCCACCAAACCCCGACTCTCGACTCCCCACATCGGACCCCCGACCTCAACCCGCATCACCAGCCGGGGCCGCCCCGCTCCTCGGAATTCAGCCTGCCGCCGGGGCCGCGTGCGCATGCGCAACCTCGGGGGTGGGACGGGGCCTCACACCCTACTGTGGCCCCTCCCCTTCCTCTTCCCGGGTCCGTCTCGCCAGCGCGGGGCGGAGTGCGCCTGCGCGGAGCCAGCAGTCCCGCTGGGCCGCAGCCGCGGGGTGGCGGGCAGTTGCCTTGGGGACCGCGGGCCCCTCCCTCCTCGGTCCCCGCCCCACGCCGTTCGCCACCGCGACGCGGCGGACGACCCCGGCCCTCCCCTCCCGCCGTCCGGCCGGCGCTGCAGCCGTGACCCGCGAGAGGCGGCGCCGCGCCCAAGATGTCGCAGACGGCCATGTCCGAGACCTACGGTAGGCGGGCGGAGGCGCGGGCCCAAGTGCGGCGCCGTCTGCTTCCCAAGTTTCCTCCTCTTCCCCGCCTTTCCTCCGAGTCCGGGTTCCCGGGCCGGGTTTTGGGGGTGGGGGGCGAGCCTCCGTTTCCGCGGGGCGGTGACCCCGGGGAGGGATGGACGGACTTGGGGCGACGCCTGCGTGTCCGGGGGCCTCGAGCGGCCCAGGCTGACCCCCATCCCCGGTTGGCGCTGCCTTCCTTCGCACCTGATCGCCAGGAATTGTCCGACCCGGTGCCTCCTCCGGGACCGACTGTCTGTCTGTTTCCGGTTTGGGGGCCCTGCCTAGCTGCATTATCGCTGCTCATAAATGTCTCTTTTTAAGACCGGAAGCACCTTAGAGGCACCCCACGAATATGATGACGAGTACATCCCGGGCCCATATGCTCGGTGTTTGTTCCCGGTTCGCTTCCGTCCCGCGGGTTGAGGCGGCGTCCCCGAGTCCCGGAACCACCCCCCCCCCCCCCCCCCCCGGTGGGCGCATCGGGGCGGGAGACCTGCCCAGTTTGGATTCTCGGAGCCTGTGCGGCCGCAGCCCCGGTGTGAGCTCCGCACGCCCGGCCACTCGTGCCTCCTCCGTGGGTGCTGGCGCCGCGCCTTCCCCTGGGGTGCGTGTGCCAGGGCGCGTGTGCAAGGGGCACCTGGTGTGCAAGGGCGCGTGTGCAAGGGGCACCTGCAGCCCGCATGCCAGAGGGCACACTCGTCACGCGCGGCTCCGGGCTGGTGGGCCCGCTGACTATTGGAGGTTTTGCGGGGGGGGGGGGGGGGGGGGGGCACGGGGGACGGTGTTAATCCAGTTACGACTCTGATGGATGGTTCAAGCCCCAGCAGGACTTCTGAAGGAATTCGGTCGGTGAAAGTGCTTTACAGAGAAACCGAACCCGGACAAAGAACCTTGACCCAGCCTGGGGGGACCCCCGCCCCCCAGACCCGAACCAGCCATCACAACAGAACTTCACATGCCCAGGCCCTGAGAGAGGGAGGTCCCCCAAAGGGAGGGTGGTTTAGGCCCCACAGCCCTTGGGGGGGAGCCCTGGGGAGAAGGGCAGGGGTGAGGCAGAGAGGGCCCCAAAAGGTCACCGTGCTTGGTGACCCTGGGGGGCAGGGTGTCTGTTTCTCAGAAGGCTTTGGGGATCCTCCCGGAAGTGGCTGGCTTCCTAGGGACCCCGCGTTGTCAAAGGTGCAGAGGCTTCAGGTCATTGCACCCACATGGGCCCGGGGTCTGCAGAGAATCCCAGTCCCGCCTCCTAAGCGGATCGTTTCTCTAGCAGTTGGGGTTACGCTCTTGCTCGTCTTTATTTTCAAGTGCCCCTGACCCCAGCACCCCTTTTTTCTGTAGCCTGGAGGAGGTTGAGGAGGAGGGGCGGACCCCCAGGAGGGGCTGGAGCGTGTCCTTCGCCCTGACAACGGGCAGCATGGCTGGCTCCCTGCCGGTCTTCAGGGCTCATGGACTGCGAGCAGCACCGGATCTGGCGAAGTTCCGGTCATAGGCTTTGGTCCTTAGGGTTCCTATTTCGTGGCTCCTTCCACACGGGCTTTTACGTTTTACCCCTGAATTTAACCTTTCCCTGGAAGAGAGGAGACTACTCGGCAGTTCCTTTTAGGAAGAGCGAGTGTGGCCGGTGGAAGTGTCCACATGAGTTAAAACCACCCCAGCCAAGTCCTAATGCGTCACCTTCCTCTGTCGACCTTTTGTGCCCGGCATTCTCCCCAGAAGGAAAACGGGCCCTCCTTCCCGGCCCGCCTCTCCAGGCAAGAAAAATATTGGTCTAACCTTTCCACTCCCTTCTGCTCGGGGCTCCCTTTCTCTCCCGTGTGTCACGGCGATAAAGTGAAAAATAAAGCCACCGCTTACAGTGTGTGCTAATCAGCCACATCCCGGCCTTTTCCCAGTTAAAGCAGGACTTCCCCTCCCACAGACCCAGTGGGTCCACATTGTGGGGCTCGGAAGCCTCTAACCACATGAAAAACACATACTTTGTTACAAACAGCGTGATACAAGTTTGCAACCTTAAATGTGAAGGTTTCAGACAGAAACCTTGTGTCTGAATAATCCTGAACGGACTGGTTCCCCAGCCTTCGATTCACCAGCTTCTTCCAGCCTGGCCCGTTGGTGTGGGTGAGGCCTGAGGCCGGGCCCACGAGTTCCCACCAGCTTTAAAGCCCTTTCCGGCCGGCGGGTCGGCCTGCAGACGGAAGGGTCCCAGGTTCAGTTCCCAGCCAGGCCAAGTGCCCGGGGGGCCAGCTCCATCCCCACTAGGCGGCGTGCAGGAGGCAGCCGATCAATGATTCTTTCTCGCCATTGGTGTTTCTCCCTCTCTCTCGCCCTTCCTCTCCAAAATCAATCTCTTATCTATAACAATAAAAGCGGGATATGCTAATTAGACCAGACGTCCTTCCGGACGACCTTCCGGACGAAGCTGGGGCTGTCGGGGAAGCCCGGGTCCCAGGTGCCAGAGGGAAGCTGGTGCCGGCAGCCGGGGAAGGAAGGCCTACTCTTGCACAAGTTTTGTGCATCAGGCCTCTGGTAAAAATATATTATAAAGTCAATAAATACATAAAGTCGAACTAACAAATCAAATAGGTGTTACCAATCCGTGATGCCCAGAAGGAAAGGAAGCTAAAAAGAAGTAGTGCAGCCCTGGCCAGTGGGGCTCAGGTGGTTGGGCATCCTCGCCTGTACCCAAAGGTCGCCGGTTCGATTCCCGGTCGGGGCACAGGCCCGGGTTGTGGGCTCCATCCCTAGTAGGGGGCGTGCAGGAGGCAGCTGATCAATGATTCTCTCTCACATCGATGTTTCTCTCCTTTTCCCTTCTCTCAAATCACTTAAAAAATATATATGTGTATATTTAAAGTATAAGTAGTGCAGGAAATGCTACCAAAGGTATTTTAAGGGCTGAGGCAGTTTGATAGGAAAAATCTAAGACAAATCTCTATACGTTGGAGTTTTTCTACAGTGAAAATACTTCATGAAACAACATAAATTATTGGTTCTTTGCTAATTATTATTATAATATACTCTTAATATTTTATTTTGTGCTTTGATTTGAAAGTACTATAGTATGTACCAGGTGGTTTTGAGAAGTAGCGGGAGCGTGTGTGTGTGTGTGTGTGTGCGTGTTTAGAAGCTTTTACGGTTGCACTGTGTTCCCCAGAAGACCTGTGCGGTCACGCAGGTCCCGGGGGCTGGCCTTGTCTGGACGGGGCGGCAGGTTAAGGTGAGGCCCCCACCTCAGTGCTGGTGTTCTCCTAAAGGAGAGGCATGTGTCCCGGCACCCGCATGGAGAATGGGGTGTGCATTCAGAGCTGAGGCTGGAGCGCCGCACCCACAGGCCAGGGGTCGCCAGGGGCGGCTGGCAGCCACGTGCCCGGGTGGCCGGCCCACACCTTGACTTTGGACTCCAGCCTCTGGGCTGCCAGACTGCATTTCTCTTTTAAGCCACCCACTGTTTCCTGAGCACTCGTTCACCTGAGAGAGCAAGTGACTCTCTCTCTCTCTCTCTCTCCTGGCGATGGCCTGGCAGTGCCCAGTCATCCAGCCAGGCATTCAGGCATCGTTGCACATGCCTCTCCCGCACGGCCCCCTGCCCCTGCCCCTGCCCCTGCTTGTGGCCCCTCCCTGGCCCTCCCGGCCTCTGCAGCCGCCCTGCCCGCCTGCAGCCCCGCGCCTCCCGCAGCGCCGCCGCTGCTGGTCCCCGTGCCCTGGCCTAGTTCATTGCTCCCTGGTCTTTCACACTGACCTCGTCACGGAGCTCAGGTCACTGTTTACCCTGCACGAGTCCAGGGAAGGTTCGGGTGAGGCCGGGCTAGCGGACTGTAAAGCAGGAAAACCCAGCGCCCCAAAGTGCATCGCAGCGGCTTCGCTCAGGGCACGGCCCCTGCTCAGCGGCTGGCCCACAGCCTCCAACCCCTGTGCTCCGGGAGGCAGACAACTGGGGGAGGGGGGGGAGAGGAGAGGGGTGGAGGTGAGAGTGAGGGGTGGGGATGGAGGTGAGGGTGAGGGTGAGGGTGGGGATGGGGGTGAGGGTGAGGGTGGGGATGGAGGTGAGGGTGATGGTGAGGGTGGGGATGGAGGTGAGGGTGAGGGTGGGGATGGGGGTGAGGGTGGGGATGGGGGTGAGGGTGAGGGTGGGGATGGGGGTGAGGGTGAGGGTGGGGATGGAGGTGAGGGTGAGGGTGAGGGTGGGGATGGAGGTGAGGGTGATGGTGAGGGTGGGGATGGGGGTGAGGGTGAGGGTGGGGATGGAGGTGAGGGTGAGGGTGGGGATGGGGGTGATGGTGAGGGTGGGGATGGAGGTGAGGGTGGGGATGGGGGTGAGGGTGAGGGTGGGGATGGAGGTAAGGGTGAGGGTGGGGATGGAGATGGAGGTGAGGGTGGGGATGGGGGTGAGGGTGAGGGTGGGGATGGAGGTAAGGGTGAGGGTGGGGATGGAGATGGAGGTGAGGGTGGGGATGGAGGTGAGGATGAGGGTGAGGGTGGGGATGGAGGTGAGGGTGAGGGTGGGGATGGGGGTGATGGTGAGGGTGGGGATGGAGGTGAGGGTGAGGGTGGGGATGGGGATGGGGGTGATGGTGAGGGTGGGGATGGAGGTAAGGGTGAGGGTGGGGATGGAGATGGAGGTGAGGGTGGGGATGGGGGTGAGGGTGAGGGTGGGGATGGAGGTAAGGGTGATGGTGAGGGTGGGGATGGGGGTGAGGGTGAGGGTGGGGATGGAGGTGAGGGTGAGGGTGGGGATGGGGGTGAGGGTGAGGGTGGGGATGGAGGTGAGGGTGGGGATGGGGGTGATGGTGAGGGTGGGGATGGAGGTAAGGGTGAGGGTGGGGATGGAGATGGAGGTGAGGGTGGGGATGGGGGTGAGGGTGAGGGTGGGGATGGAGGTAAGGGTGAGGGTGGGGATGGAGATGGAGGTGAGGGTGGGGATGGGGGTGAGGGTGAGGGTGAGGGTAGGGATGGAGGTGAGGGTGAGGGTGGGGATGGAGGTAAGGGTGAGGGTGGGGATGGAGATGGAGGTGAGGGTGGGGATGGAGGTGAGGGTGAGGGTGAGGGTGGGGATGGGGGTGAGGGTGAGGGTGGGGATGGAGGTAAGGGTGAGGGTGGGGATGGAGATGGAGGTGAGGGTGGGGATGGAGGTGAGGATGAGGGTGAGGGTGGGGATGGAGGTAAGGGTGAGGGTGGGGATGGAGGTGAGGGTGAGGGTGGGGATGGAGGTGAGGGTGAGGGTGAGGGTGGGGATGGAGGTGAGGGTGGGGATGGAGGTGAGGGTGAGGGTGGGGATGGAGGTGAGGGTGAGGGTGGGGATGGAGGTGAGGGTGAGGGTGAGGGTGGGGATGGAGGTGAGGGTGAGGGTGGGGATGGAGGTGAGGGTGAGGGTGAGGGTGGGGATGGAGGTGAGGGTGAGGGTGAGGGTGGGGTTGGAGGTGAGGGTGATGGTGAGGGTGGGGATGGGGGTGAGGGTGAGGGTGGGGATGGAGGTGAGGGTGAGGGTGAGGGTGGGGTTGGAGGTGAGGGTGATGGTGAGGGTGGGGATGGGGGTGAGGGTGAGGGTGGGGATGGAGGTGAGGGTGAGGGTGAGGGTGGGGATGGAGGTGAGGGTGAGGGTGAGGGTGAGGGTGGGGATGGAGGTGAGGGTGAGGGTGAGGGTGGGGATGGAGGTGAGGGTGAGGGTGAGGGTGGGTGTGAGGGTGAGGGTGAGGGTGAGGGTGGGGATGGAGGTGAGGGTGAGGGTGAGGGTGGGGATGGAGGTGAGGGTGAGGGTGAGGGTGAGGGTGGGGATGGAGGTGAGGGTGAGGGTGAGGGTGAGGGTGGGGATGGAGGTAAGGGTGAGGGTGAGGGTGGGGATGGAGGTAAGGGTGAGGGTGGGGATGGAGATGGAGGTGAGGGTGGGGATGGAGGTGAGGGTGAGGGTGAGGGTGGGGATGGGGGTGAGGGTGAGGGTGGGGATGGAGGTAAGGGTGAGGGTGGGGATGGAGATGGAGGTGAGGGTGGGGATGGAGGTGAGGATGAGGGTGAGGGTGGGGATGGAGGTAAGGGTGAGGGTGGGGATGGAGGTGAGGGTGAGGGTAGGGATGGAGGTGAGGGTGAGGGTGAGGGTAGGGATGGAG
This sequence comes from Antrozous pallidus, assembly GCA_027563665.1. Taxonomy (NCBI): domain Eukaryota; kingdom Metazoa; phylum Chordata; class Mammalia; order Chiroptera; family Vespertilionidae; genus Antrozous; species Antrozous pallidus. The sequence continues at coordinate 2,732,354 of CM050529.1, read as the reverse complement.
GTGAGGGTGAGGGTGAGGGTGGGGATGGAGGTGAGGGTGAGGGTGGGGATGGAGGTGAGGGTGAGGGTGGGGATGGAGGTGAGGGTGAGGGTGAGGGTGGGAATGGAGGTGAGGGTGAGGGTGGGGATGGAGGTGAGGGTGAGGGTGAGGGTGGGGATGGAGGTGAGGGTGAGGGTGAGGGTGGGGATGGAGGTGAGGGTGAGGGTGGGGTTGGAGGTGAGGGTGATGGTGAGGGTGGGGATGGGGGTGAGGGTGAGGGTGGGGATGGAGGTGAGGGTGAGGGTGAGGGTGGGGATGGAGGTGAGGGTGAGGGTGAGGGTGAGGGTGGGGATGGAGGTAAGGGTGAGGGTGAGGGTGGGGATGGAGGTGAGGGTGAGGGTGAGGGTGGGGGTGAGGGTGATGGTGAGGGTGGGGATGGGGGTGAGGGTGAGGGTGGGGATGGAGATGAGGATGGCTGTGAGCTGGAAGGGGACTTGGTGACATTTATTTAGGGTCTGGGGACTTAGGCCCAGCTTCACAGAAAAGTCAGGATCAGTTAATGGTGTTTCCAAGGGCCTTTGATTTCAGCTCCTTGAAAACCATTTCATGTGTATTTTCCGTCTAAGTCTGATAAAGGCTGTATCTCTTCTGCGATTTATTGTGTCACCAACAGCGTCAGCCTGTGGGCCCCTTTCTTTATGCTTTTACTGATTTCGGAAAGGAAGTGGGGGAGAGAGAAACACCGATGAGAAAGACACGTCAATCGCTGCCTCTTGCACTCCCCCAACTGGGGATGTGCCCACAGCCCGGCTTGTCCGGACCCGGAACCACAGGTGGGAGCTCAGCCTGAGCCGCACCCCGGCGGCGGGCCCTTTCTGTGGAGGCGGCCAGCACACAGGTCGGCTGGGCCCTGCTTCGTGGCTCTCTGCCCTCGGGTTACAGGGGGGTCCACGACCTTTGCTCTGGGCCTTTCTTTGGAATGAGACAAAAGCTGGCGTTTCTTGAATTTCTTCTCCTAAACCCGTGGTCAGCAAACCTTGGCTCGAAAGCCACCTGCGGCTCTTTGGCCCCTGGAGTGTGGCTCTTCCACAAAACACCACGGTCTGGGCGAGTCTGTGTTGAAGACGTGGCGATAGGAGAAGTTTAAGTTTAAAAAATGTGGCTCTCCAGAGAAATGTCAATCGTCGTCCTGTCGATATCTGGCTCTGTTGCCTGACGAGTTTGCCGACCACTCAGCTAGCCCATCGTAGAGAATGACCCGACTGCCGTTCCAGATGCCGTTCCCAATACGTTAGGGCACCGGCCCGTGGAAACGGTCCAGGGAAAACCTGTGAACCTCGCAGCCTGCCCCCGCCTGCCTGGCTGTCTCTGGAGCGGGAGTGGGGCTGAGCCCGGGCCGCTTAAAGGCTGGCGGGGTCACCGGGTCTCGGGGACGGTGGGCTCGGGGCACAGCCAGCCAGCGGCCCTGGGCCCACCCGTTTCCTTCCTGTCACTCCCCCAGGGCTTCAGGCAAAAGGAGATTGGGCCGATACCCGTGGACCCCGGTGGGGATGGGGTGACCCCTAGAGAAGCAGGCCCGGCGGCCCTGCGCGCACAGCGGCTCTGGTGTGACGGTTGTGACGGCCGTCTTCACAGACGCCGGTGGGCTGTGGACGGGAATGTACTGTCGGGGGCAGTCTGTCGTCTGCAAATGGGTTTTTAATCAGCAGGAGAGACGTTGGGACTTTTAGACAGCATCTCTCCTCTCCCCATGAAAACATCGCGCTCCCCGTGTCCTCCGTTCGTCCTGCTCTCGGCCGTCCTTCCGGCCGGTCAAGGGCATGGACCTTGGCTGCGGGCGCATCCTGGGGGGGGGGGGTGTGTGTGCAGGAGGCAGCTGATGGATGTTTCTCTCTCATCGATGTTTCTGACTCTGCCCCTCCCCCTCCTCTCTGTGAGAAATCAATGAAATGTATTTAAGAAAAATATCTGTTCACTGAACACTCTAGTCCCACAGCCAGGCCTCCCTACTGCTGGGCTCCATACGACCCCCCATGATAGCCGCGCCCTGACCCTGCGTCTGCCCCTCCCTCCCGCCCGGCCGCCCGGCCGTGCCCTCCCCCCCAACCATCCCGCCTGCCCGCCAACAGGTCTGCGAGGTGCTGCCGCCGGCCCAGCCCGGCACCATTGTCCTGTGAAGGGCAGGTCGTCGCTCGTCCTGTGCCCGGCCAACTGTCACTGCGTTCCCCGGACCGGCCACTCCGGATCCGGCAGGCCCGGGGCTCCTGGTCCAGTGTCCACCCACTGTCCTGGCCCCCTCCCGCAGCAGTTCTGGGCTCCACGGACCCTGCCGGCCCTAGGCCTCCCCTTCAGGGCTGGCGGGAGCAGGTGCTGAATGCAGACGCCCCTCTCAGCCAGGGGCCTGCCCTGCCCGTGCCCCCTTTTCCGCTTCTCGGAGGACAGGTCTCCGTGGCGAGGCTGGCCCTGCCTTCCACCATGGCCTCCTCTCTGCTGGCAGCGCCCGGCGGCACCCTCCCTTCCCTTTCCACTGGCAGCTCCCGTGTCTGCCTGCACCCCGAACTCTGCTCCCCCCACACCACCCGGCTTCTGTAAGGGTGTCCGTCCCCTCTCTGCTCCCCCCACACCGCCCAGCTTCTGTAAGAGTGTCCGTCCCCACACTGCTCCCCCCCACACCGCCCAGCTTCTGTAAGGGCGTCCGTCCCCTCTCTCTGCTCCCCCCACACCGCCCGGCTTCTGTAAGGGCGTCCGTCCCCTCTCTGTTCCCCCCACACCGCCCGATTTCTGTAAGGGCGTCCGTCCCCTCTCTCTGTTCCCCCTACACCGCCCAGCTTCTGTAAGGGCGTCCGTCCCCTCTCTGTTCCCCCCACACCGCCCAGCTTCTGTAAGGGCGTCCGTCCCCTCTCTGTTCCCCCCACACCGCCCAGCTTCTGTAAGGGCGTCCGTCCCCTCTCTGTTCCCCCCACACCGCCCGATTTCTGTAAGGGCGTCCGTCCCCTCTCTCTGTTCCCCCCACACCGCCCAGCTTCTGTAAGGGCGTCCGTCCCCTCTCTGTTCCCCCCACACCGCCCCGCTTCTGTACGGGCGTCCGTCCCCTCTCTGTTCCCCCCACACCGCCCAGCTTCTGTAAGGGCGTCCGTCCCCTCTCTGTTCCCCCCACACCGCCCAGCTTCTGTAAGGGCGTCCGTCCCCCTCTCTGTTCCCCCCACACCGCCCAGCTTCTGTAAGGGCGTCCGTCCCCTCTCTGTTCCCCCCACACCGCCCGATTTCTGTAAGGGCGTCCGTCCCCTCTCTGTTCCCCCCCACACCGCCCGGCTTCTGTAAGGGCGTCCGTCCCCTCTCTCTGTTCCCCCCACACCGCCCAGCTTCTGTAAGGGCGTCCGTCCCCTCTCTGTTCCCCCCACACCGCCCGATTTCTGTAAGGGCGTCCGTCCCCTCTCTGTTCCCCCCACACCGCCCGGCTTCTGTAAGGGCGTCCGTCCCCTCTCTGTTCCCCCCACACCGCCCAGCTTCTGTAAGGGCGTCCGTCCCCTCTCTCTGTTCCCCCCACACCGCCCAGCTTCTGTAAGGGCGTCCGTCCCCTCTCTCTGTTCCCCCCACACCGCCCAGCTTCTGTAAGAGTGTCCGTCCTCCATCTGCAGTGTCTTCCTTGTTCTGGGGCTGCCTGCTTTTCACCTCCCTGAAAGTTGGTTTCCTGGGGTGCTGGGAGTCACTTGGATGCCTCAGCCTTTGTTTTTTTTGTTTTCCAGAGAGGAAGGGAGGGAGAGGGAGAGCCAAACATCAATTGTGACAGAACCATCGATTGGCTGCCTCCTGCACGCCCCGCACTGGGGATGAGCCCACAACCCGGGCCTGTGCCCCGACCCGAATCGAACCCTGACCTCCTGGTTCCCAGGTCGATGCTCACCACTGAGCCGCACCGGCCGGCCCGACACTGCACCCTTATGTTACTTAGCTTCCCTTTCGGGGTCAGCCCTTCTAAGATCCGCCCCCGGGGCCCCGCGTTCGCTCTGGTGTCTGAGCACAGTCTCCAGGTGTGTCATGTGCCCCGACTGCGGGGCACCATGTTCAGTGGCCGCCCCAGACCCGCGGGCTCCCCGGGAGACCTCCCCACCTCCGCTGGCCTGTCGCCTCTGCTTCCGCTCTGACCTTGGAACCTTCGCAGCAGAAGCCTGGGGAGCGGCCGGAGGGAGGCAGGGGTCCAGGTCGTCCTGGGACCAGCTGGGCCTTCCTCTCCCGGAAGCCCCGTCCGTGGTCCCTTTGCACAAACCCGCTTCCTGCCCGCAGCTCACACTCCTCCATCTTCCCCTGCCCGGTCCCAGGGGAGAGGCCGCCTGCACTGACCGGCTCCAGACTGTCCTGTCCTCACACACTGACCCCTCTCACACACTGACCCCCCACACACTGACCCCCACACACACTGACCCCCCACACACACTGACCCCCCACACACACTGACCCCACACACACACTGACCCCCACACACACTGACCCCCCCCACACACTGACCCCCCCCCACACTGACCCCCACACACACTGACCCCCCACATACACTGACCCCCACACACACTGACCCCCCACACACACACTGACCCCCCACACACACTGACCCCCACACACACTGACCCCCCCCACACACTGACCCCACACACACTGACCCCCCCCCACACTGACCCCCACACACACACACTGACCCCCACACACACTGACCCCCACACACACTGACCCCCCCCCACACTGACCCCCACACACACACACTGACCCCCACACACACTGACCCCCACACACACACACTGACCCCCACACACACTGACCCCCACACACACACACTGACCCCCCCCACACACACACTGACCCCCCACACACACACACTGACCCCCCACACACACACTGACCCCCACACACACACACTGACCCCCCACACACACACACTGACCCCCCACACACTGACCCCCCACACACACACTGACCCCCACACACACTGACCCCCACACACACACACTGACCCCCACACACACTGACCCCCCTCACACACTGACCCCCACACACACTGACCCCCCACACACACTGACCCCCACACACATACACTGACCCCACACACACACTGACCCCCCTCATACTCACCCCCACACACACACACTGACCCCCCTCACACACTGACCCCCCCACACACACACACACTGACCCCACACACACTGACCCCCCTCATACTCACCCCCACACACATACACTGACCCCCACACACACTGACCCCCCCACACACTGACCCCCACACACACTGACCCCCCTCACACACTGACCCCCACACACACTGACCCCCCTCACACTCACCCCCACACACACACACTGACCCCCCACACACACTGACCCCCCCCCCACACACTGACCCCCCTCACACACTGACCCCCTCACACACTGACCCCCTCACACACTGACCCCCACACACACTGACCCCCCACACACACTGACCCCCCCCGCCCTCCCACACTCACCCCCCCCCCCCCCTCTGTCTGTGAAGGGTGAGGAGCTCTCGGCCCCTCGGGAAGCGCCCGGTCCCCGCGGTGCGCACGGTCGGCGCCTCTCTCCTCTTTTGGCCGAGTCCCGGCACAGTGGACGCACACACCGTGCTTGGCTTCTCGAACCCTGGCCGGCTACTTGCGCTGCTTCCTCCCTGCGGCCCCGTGAACGCTGCTGAGCGGGCGGGCGGCTTCCAGAACCGGCGGGCAGCGCGGCTGTGGGTGTCCCAACGCCGTTCCGCGCGGAGCTGCCCGTCACCTGGACCGGTCTGCGGGGGGCCGGCCGGGTCCCCAAGCGCTGACGCGGACCCTCAGAAGCCACAGAGCCCGGCACCCGAGAAACTGTCGGGAGTCCAGCGGGGGGCAGGCGAGAGGGCTCGGCTTGGCTCTGGACAGAGGGGGGGGCCGGGGAGGGAGGGGGCGGGCAGAGAGCGGGCCGCAGGGGCAGGAGGGGGGTCACAGTGGGGGGAGCGGGTTGGTGCTGCAGCTGCAGACCGAGCAGCACTCGGGGTTTGCTAACGGGGAGGCCGTGCCGGGAACCCCGTTCTGGAAGCCCCTCGTCCCGTTCTGTGGGAACAGACCGCAGCCCAAGGCAGCGCTCGGTCAGAGAAGAGACAGAATTCTGTGAGGCCGGCGGCGGGGCTCCGGGGGAGCGTGACCGATGACCAGGAGGTCAGGGTTCGAGTCCCGGTCGGGCACAGGCCCGGGCTGCGGGCTCATCCCCGGTGCGGGGCGTGCGGGAGGCGGCCGGTCCGTGATTCTCTCTCTTCTCGGCTGTTTCTGTCTCTCCCTCCCCTCCCCTCCGCTCTGACAGCGGTGAAAACAGACGTATTTTTAAATGTACTGCGCCTGTTCTAAGGTGTTTTCCACCGTCTGTTTTCCAGATTTCCTGTTTAAGTTCCTGGTTATCGGAAATGCGGGAACGGGCAAGTCGTGCTTGCTTCACCAGTTCATTGAAAAAAAATGTAAGTGACCTTGAACCTCAGTGTCCACGAATGTCTTGCAGGCACAGCCCCTCCCGCCCCCTACAGCCCCGCCCCCTACAGCCCCGCCCCCTACAGCCCCGCCCCCCTACAGCCCCGCCCCCGGACGTGTTTCCGGGGAGAAGCCAGGTTCACACACAGGGACACAACGTCCAGTTGTGACTTTGCTTCCTGTGGATGGCGGACTTTTTATCACGCGTTTCAGGTTCGCTCATTCGCGGTTGTGAGCGGGCGACACCGTTTATTCTGCGTTATTGCTCATTAACCTGTCATCCGCCATACAACAACCGCCACCCCACTTCTGCCAACCTTGTCCGGGACCCCTCGGGCGCGGGGGACCATGGGGGGCGGGAGATCGCGCGGGTGAGAGAGGGACTGTGCTGTTTCCTTCCGACGGTGCCCGCCGGCGCTGGGGTGAATGGCAGCGGGGATGGCGTTCTCCATGGTTAACCCTTGACCTGGGGGGGGGGCTTGCTTCCGGTAAGCCCGCTTCCGTAACGTCCTGACATGAAATGTCTTGCTCTTTTTCTTTCCAGTCAAAGATGACTCCAATCACACCATCGGGGTGGAGTTCGGCTCGAAGATCATAAACGTCGGCGGGAAGTACGTGAAGCTGCAGATCTGGGACACGGCCGGCCAGGAGCGGTTCAGGTAGCTGTGCGCGCCGGCGATGCTGGAGGTGGCGACAGGGACCCTCCAGCCTGTGGCCCCCAGCCCATGCTCAGAGGCTAGGGACTTCGCCTGGAGGAGCGCTAAGAAACAAGCAGAAAGTCAGTTTTTCTCCCACAACATCACTTTCTTTCTTTTTTTCTTTCATGTATCTTACTGACGTCAGCGAGGGAGGGAGAGGGGGAGAGAGACATCAGTGACGAGAGAGAACCTTGGTCGGCGCCTCCTGCACGCTCCACACCGGGGATGAGCCCGCCACTCGGGCACAGGCCCTGCCCGGGACTCGAACCCTGACCTCCCGGTTCACAGGCCCGCGCTCCCCACTGAGCCGCCGGCGGCATCGTTTCCTGAAGGCCCCCCTGACGCCTGTGTGCAGCCGGTCACCTTTAGAGGACTTGTCCTGCCCGTGTCCCCGCCCCCAGTTCCTGTGGCCAGACGTCAGACAGAACAGGCTTCGTGTGTTCAGCTGTCAGAACCGTGTCCTTTGTTTTTTATGTATTTTATTGGTTTTTTTACAGAGAGGAGGGGAGAGGGACAGAGAGAAACATCGATGAGAAACATCCATCAGCTGCCTCCTGCACGCCCCCCACTGGGGATGTGCCCGCAGCCAAGGTCCATGCCCTTGACCGGAATCGAACCCGGGACCCTCCAGTCCGCAGGCCGACGCCCTATCCACGGAGCCGCCCCGGTCCCGGCTGTCTGTGTCTATCAGAGCGGCCCTGGCCGCTGGCAGAGCCCGGGGCGCCTCGGCGGGGAGTGGCTCCGCCCGGTCTGAGTGGGGGCTGTGTCTCTCCAGGTCGGTGACCAGAAGCTACTACCGAGGCGCCGCGGGGGCCCTGCTGGTCTACGACATCACCAGGTAACGCCCAGCCCCCGGGGGACGGTGCTGGGTGCTGTGCCGTGTCCGCGGGGAGGGGGGTCCTCGCCCTTTCACTGGGGCCTCGGAGGCTGGGAGCAGCCCCACCAGGACTGCCCGGAGCGGAGAGGGGCCGTCAGGGTTCGAGGGCATCACTGTGTCTCTCAACACGATGTGCGGACACTTCCCCGGGGTTCTGGAGCGCGGGCTCACCTGGGTCAGCAGTTATCAATAGTTTTTCATGTTTATTGGTGTCAGAGAGGCAGGGAGAGAGAAACTTCCATAATGAGAATCCAGGATGGGCTGCCTCCTGCACGCCCCCCACTGGGGATCAAGCCCACAACCCTGGCTCCTGGCCGGAATTGAACCTGGGAGCCCTCAGTCGGCAGGCCGAAGCTCTGTCCACTGAGCACACTGGCCAGGGCTGGTAGCAACACTTGACACTGACCGAGGCGGAGGGCACAGGCTGTGGCTCTGGTCGCCCTGCAGCCGATCCCCGTTCTGGCCTCGTGTGCCGTCCCCCGATGAGGTGCTCCAGCTCCCTTGTCTGTCACGGGGCGATGACGACGCTGTGGTCCTCGTGGGGCCCCTGGGCTGCTCAGTCAGTTCACACAAAGCTCTGGCACATGAGGACCCAGCCTGCACTGGCCCATGCTCCTGTCACCCACACATCGTGTGACCTGACGTGACACGTCAGCCCCTCGGTCTCCCTCGCCCATGTCCGGTGCTCGGGAGCCGCCGAGGTGCAGGTGCTGGGACTCGCCTGTCCCCAGCACCTGACGGTGGGGTGGCCTCCGACACCTGTCACCACGGCCCCCCATTCCCCGTCTTTCTGGGGAGGAGCTTGCCGCCAGAGGGCACCCCGCTAGTGGCACCTGTCTGTCTGGGAGTGAGGCGAGCTGGAGGTGTGCCCCCCGCTCCAGTGGCCGGGCCGGCACAGGGACCAGCTCTGCCGCCCGGCTGCACCGGCAGCAGGAGCGTCCCGCGTCCCAGAGCCCATCCGTGTTTGCAAATGAAGGCCGGACGACGGAGCTCCTTGTGGCCCTTCACGGGCACACAGCCACAGAGGTCACTTCCCGAGGCCCCACGCGAACCTGTGGGGGGGCCCGGAGGCGCTGGCCCCCGGCTCGGCGGACGCGGGGCGAGCGCGGGGACGCCGGAAGAGTTGCGAGTTGATAAAACCATGTATTATTCTCACAATCTTGTTACGCAGCCGAGAAACCTACAATGCGCTTACTAATTGGTTAACAGATGCCCGCATGCTCGCCAGCCAGAGCATCGTCATCATCCTCTGCGGCAACAAGAAGGACCTGGACGCCGACCGCGAGGTCACCTTCCTGGAGGCCTCCCGGTTCGCGCAGGAAAACGGCAAGTGACCTTGGACTTGGCCGCCGCTCTGAGGGCAGATGCGGGGCCATGGCCCTGCTTTCCGCTTGGAGGAGCTGCTGGGGTTCCCCTCTGAAGCGTGTGCAGGAGAAGGAGACCTTCGGGGGGTGACGGCGGGTTGGGCTTCCCGAGCCTGTCCCCAGACCGCGTGTGGGTCCACACTGTGACGGTGCGAGCACGTGTTCACGCTCTGTGACGGCTCCCCAGGCCGGCACCTGTACGTGTCACCGGTCTCGGTTTGGAGTAAAATTGATAACACTATTCTTACAGGCTCTAGTCAGAGGATGTCATGTTTTTATATATATATATTTTTAAATACATGTTACTGGTTTTTCACAGAGAGGAAGGGAAAAGGATAGAAAGTCAGAAACATCGATGAGAGAGAAACATCGATCAGCTGCCTCCTGCACACCCCCTACTGGGGATGTGCTCGCAGCCAAGGTCCATGCCCTTGACCGGAATCGAACCCGGGACCTTTCAGTCCACAGGCCGACGCTCTATCCACTGAGCCAAACCGGTTTCGGCTGATGTCATGTTTTTAATGTGGTTTGACCCTAAGATGATGAAGTATCAGATCACATCCATGTTTCTCTCCCTCCCTCCCACTCTGTCCGAAAAGCCATGGAAAAAACATACTCGTGTGAGGATTTTAAAAAGACAGACAGACAGACATCGGCCGTCCTGAGCTCATAAAGAAGCTGTCGAGAAATACAGAGACTTAGCCCTGGCCGGTGTGGCTCAGTGGATAAGGGGGGCGAGCAGGAGGCAGCTGATCGATGTTTCTCTCTCATCGATGTTTCCGACTCTCTATCCCTCTCCCTTCCTCTCTGTGAAAAATCAACAAAATATATTTTTAAAAAGAAAAGAAAAACAGAAGCTTAGATGTGGAGACTTGGGGGGGCGGGGGTTATATGTCATTTAAAGGCACCTCACTCCCACATGAGGAAATGTGGCCCCAAAGGCTCAGGCCGCTGTCTGCTGGACGGGGCTGCGCTGTGCAGAGTGGGAATTGGTGGAAGACCTCCTCGTGGTCAGAAGGACAGGCTGCAGTGCAGCCCCCCAAACGTAAACATTGCACGTTACATCCAAACACTTGCACATCATATCCGGGTGCCGAAAAGCCCCGTGGAGAAGGAAATTGCTCCCTGTGTACGCACAGCGGCCGCCAGCCAGCCTGGGCCGCCCCCCGCACTGGCCCGCGCCCCTCGCCCCTCGCCCCTCGCCCACAGAGGCGGGTGCTGGTCCCAGACGCCAGTGCCTCTCAGAGAAGGGCAGGCTCCTGCTCACACTGACAAACACCATTGACACTCACTGGTTTCACACTCACAGAACTAATGGTTTTAAGTAACACAGGCAGTCCGCCTGCTACCCCGGGGGCCGCTGAACAGACCCAGGACGGGGTGTTTCTCAGCGTCTCCTAAACACACTGTGCGTGTTGTCTCCCCTTTCAGAGCTGATGTTTCTGGAAACGAGCGCGCTGACGGGGGAGAACGTGGAGGAGGCCTTCGTTCAGTGCGCCCGGAAAATCCTGAACAAAATCGAGTCAGGTGAGCGTCACTGGGCCCGGCGACTCGGTGCCACAAATAACGCTGCCCGAGGGTCTGTGTAGGGGGGCTCCCAGGGGACTGGCTGGGCCAGGGACCCTAAGCTTCTGGAATGAGAAGGCCACCACCTCCTCCTGCCGGGCTGCAGCAGCTGCCTCCTCCCACCAGGGGGCGTGAACAAGAGAGCTCCTGTCACTGAGCCCTGCGGGGGGGGGGGGGGGGGGGGGGTCCTATTTGGGGCCATTCTGCAGCCTGACAGGTGAAAAGGGATGTCTTCACAGTTTAATTTTACAGTAACTTCCCTTTGTAAGCATAAGATAGTCACATGAATTCCAGACTCAACAAGTGCACAGAAAGATACAGTGACAGTCCCCCTCCACTGCTGCCCACCCCGCCCCGCCCCTGCCACCTGTGGTCAGCCATTGTCCCCAGGTCTCTGGGCCTCTCACAGACATTATCCCTGTGTGAGTGAACCGTTCGCACCAGGGTGTGGTGACCTCTGAACCATAGTCATCCGGCCACTCAGTGTCTGTCCTATAGAATAAAAGGCTAATGTGCAAATTGTCCCCTGGACCAGGAGTTCGACCAGCAGGCAGGCCGGCCAACCGCCCATGTCCCCTCCCCCTGGCCAGGCTGGCCGGACCCCACCATGCACTAATTCATGCACCGGCCTCTCTCTCTCACACACACACACACACACACACACACACACACACACACACACACGCAGTGGCCAGATTACTATGCGTTCAGGGATCATCATAACCTGGCCACTCGGTGATATTTGTTCCTGAACACATTTGGGGGATCACAGGAGCGAAAGCCTTTCTTAAAGACTTGCCGTTCCCCAGGTGAGCTGGACCCCGAAAGGATGGGCTCGGGCATCCAGTACGGGGACGCGGCGCTGAGACAGCTGCGCTCGCCTCGCCGCTCGCAGGGCGCGGGCGCTCAGGAGTGCGGCTGCTAGACAGGTAGGAGCCCACGCCCCTGCGGGCCTCCCGCACCCGTCCCCCGCCCTCCACACGGGATTCACACAGGGCTGGCACGTGCCTTTTGCAGCCACATAGGGAGGAGAGGCGCCTGGTTAAGTGTTGGACACCCTCGGGCGTGGGACACTCCTCCTCACGCTCACATGGGACAGTCGCCAGAGCAGACCACACTCTGGGCTGTGAAACTGTTTGAAGGAAAATAAACCTCCAGTGTCTATTCTCGGACCACAGTGAATAAACTAGAAATGAGTAACAAGGAAAACTGGGAAATCCAAAATGCGTGGAAATTAAACAATATACTTCTGAAGAACTCGTGTTAAAAGAGATTGAGCCGACCCTAGCCTGGTTTGGCTCAGTGGACAGAGCGTCGGCCTGCGGACTGAAAGATCCCGGGTTCGATTCCGGTCAGGGGCATGTACCTTGGCTGCGGGCACATCCCCAGTAGGGAGTGTGCAAGAGGCAGCTGATCGATGTCTCTAATTAATGTTTCTGACTTTCCCTCTCCCTTCCTCTCTGTAAAAAAAATCAATAAAAAAATAAAATTTAGAAGAGATTGAGCCGAAACCGGTTTAGCTCAGTGGATAGAGCGTCGGCCTGCGGACTGAAGGGTCCCAAGTTCAATTCCGGTCAAGGGCATGTACCTTAGTTGCGGGCACATCCCCAGTAGGGAGTGTGCAAGAGGCAGCTGATCGATGTCTCTAATTAATGTTTCTGACTTTCCCTCTCCCTTCCTCTCTGTAAAAAAAATCAACAAAAATATATTTTTCTAAAAAGATAGAGAAATGACAGATTTCCTAGTCTCTTTCATAGGCATATGCAGATGAAATGCTCATTAACTCGTTCTATGAAGCCAGCATTGCCCTCATTCCAAAACCAAAGACATTACAAGAAAATCACAGACCAGCCGAAACCGGTTTGGCTCAGTGGATAGAGCGTCGGACTGCAGACTGAAAGGTCCCGGGTTCGATTCCGGTCAAGGGCATGTACCTTGGCTGCG
>CM050529.1:2636938-2714438 GCA_027563665.1 Antrozous pallidus | reverse complement strand
CCACTAAGAGACACAGGTTTCGGCGTCCGGGACCACTTCTAAAACACTCCCTGGCCCCTGGAGTGTGGCGAGTCTATGTTGAAGAAGTGGCGTTAGAAGAAGTTTAAGTTTAAAAAAATGTGGCTCTCCAAAGAAAATTCCATCGTTGTCCTGTTGCTATTTGGCTCTGTGGACGGATGAGTTTGCCGACCGCTGACTTAAACAATGTTTTTACTGACGCCGCCAACGAGAACAGTATTTCTAACATAGCTTCACCTCACTCCCTCTTGGCCAGCAATACTTCGGGGCATTTTAAATCCCAGGCACCAACCTCCACGGACGAAGTCTCTGTCCGGGTCAGCACTGTTCGTTTAGGAGGGGAGGAATTCACTAGAGGATTTTTTGTAAACCTACCAATTGTGCAGGATTCTGGTTTTGTGGGTTGTTGGGGTTTTGTTTTGTTTATTTTGTTGATTTTAGAGAGGAAGAGGGGGAGAGAGCAATATCCATGGCGAGGAGAATCTGGGGTTGGCTGCCTCCTGCACGCCCCCTACTGGGGAGGGAGCCTGCAACCGGAAACGGAGGTTGAACCTTGACCTCCTGGTTCACAGGTCAACGCTCAACCACTGAGGCACACCGGCCCGGCCAGGATTCTGTTCTGGATGTTACGGTTTCCAACACCCCAAACGGCCACCATTCCTCCGTGGGACCTAGTTACCCGAGTTTCCGAGCATAAAAGCAACAAAGCTGTTACCTATGAAGTGGCATCAATACGTGCCCGCTGTAAAGAGCCATTGAGAGAACCCCTTTATAAACGTTAAAAATGTTTCCATGGGGATTTTCCTGGGAGGGGAGGCCTACACATACCTGGAAGTACCAAGTGAGAGTCGTCTTTAAGGTTTTTTAAAAAAATAAAAAGAATGAATTCCATCTTGCTTGTCACTCACCTAGGTCCAGCGAGTGCCAATGGTAAGCCTTTGACTTCTGTTAACAGCAGTAACACAGAAATTTGACAACTGTTTCCATCCCGCGCTTAAAGCCAACATTTTGAAAGTATGTAGCAATGACTTTATTCCATAGTTTAGGTCTCAACTGGATTCCCAAGCAGCTTCAAACTCCCCAGCGGGAAAGGGGGTTTTACTAGTAAACCATCTGCTTTGTCTGGCAGGTCGGCCCAAGACTTAAGAACATGATTACATTGTTTCTAGACCATCAAACGGTTACAACATAAAACATCTCATAGGCTCAAGAGTTAACTTGACCTGAACACAGGAAGGGGGTCTCACAATTCATTCGTGTAAATCTACTCACTGTTCATGCACATTAAAACTGCTTTAAAAATCTTGGTCCTTTGTCCTTTACTTAAAAGGGGGGAGGGGGGAGCCCTGGCCGGTGTGGCTCCGTGGATAGAGCGACGGCCTGCGGACTGAAGGGTGTGGGGGTTTGATTCTGGCCAGGGCATGTGAGGAAGCAACTAACTGATGTGTCTCTCCCACATCGATGTTTCTCTCTGTCTCTCCCTCCCTCTCCCTTCCGCTTCCTCTAAAAATCAATGAGAAAATAGCCCCGGGGGGGGGGGGGATCCAGAGGGGATAAATGGCAGGTTTCTCCAGATCCCCACCTGCAGCTTTCGGTATGAGCTCATTAAACACGAGTGTTTCCTGAAGGAAGGGGGCGGGGGGGGCTTATAGAAAGCCTGGTGGAAGCTGGGTTTCTTTCTTTCTTTTTTAATATGTTTTTATTGGTTTCAGAGAGGAAGGGAGAGGGGGAGAGAGACACACCCATGAGGAGAGAGAACCATGGATCGGCTGCCTCCTGCACGCCCCCCACTGGGGATGTGCCCGCAGCCAAGGTCCATGCCCTTGGCCGGAATCGAACCCGGGACCCTTCAGTCCGCAGGTCCACGTTTTGTCCACTGAGCCACACAGTTCAGGGCGGGAAGCTGGGTTTCTAAGGCAGTCTGTTTGGGGGAAAGGCGGGGTGGGGGGGCTCTTCCCTAAGATTGTCAGTTGCAACGTAAGCACTGGGGCGGAACGGCTGAACCCGAACCCCGTCAGCAGGGCATGGCTTGCCGGTCAGTGCCTCTGGTCCTCGCAGTCTCTGCCGGCTCTGATGGCCACAGGAAGCACGACCAGCACCCCTCACGAGGCCACGCCGGCCACCCCGAGCCGCCTCGTGTCCACGTCACACCTCCCTGAGCAGGGACGCCCCCCCCCCCCATGACTCCCCTCAACATGCCGCAAACCAGCATCCAGGTCTTTTTTTTTAGGGATAAAAAGCTGGGGCCGGGTGGGACGTCTGCTGTCTCTGATGGAGAGACAGAGACCCCCAGCTCCAGGTCTTTTTTAAAAACAATCAACGCTCGTGGCCCTCCCGCGGCAGTGTCCGAGGCTGGACGCCGCTGCAGCGGACATCACCACGGAAGGTTCCATGTGGAGTGAAACACACTGGGGTTCCAAACAGCGGCCCTCGTTCTGTAAGACCCAGCGGGGCGTACACCCAGGAACCGCTCCACCTTGCACCCAACACCGGCGTGGCACGCACCCACTCCCGGCGCTGGCCCCTCTCGCCCAGGGGGCTCAGCACCCATCCTTCCTGATGGCTCTCCGCGGGTGGGGAGGAGGCAGGGTTTCTGAAAAACACTCTTCCTGTCCCCAAAGCAAGGGGACTGCGGGAGGCGGGGAGGGGGGGAGAGGGGTCCTGCTGGCCCGAATGCCCTGCCCCCGGGGCGGACGTGCCCTCGATTGCGCTCGTCTCCGGGGAGCTCCGGGGGGGAAGGCGAGAAGTTTGGGGGAACATGGGGGGAGGACATCCCACCATGAACAAGCAAGAAAGGCCGGTTTTTGTTCCTGGGGTCCGATTCCTCATCAGACGGCTCTAGCCCAGCGGTCGGCAAACCGCGGCTCTCGAGCCACCTGCGGCTCTTTGGCCCCCGGAGCGTGGCTCTCCCACAAAACCCCACGGCCCGGGCGAGTCTGTGTGGAAGAAGCGGTGTCAGGAGAAGTTTACGTCTGAAACCTGTGGCTCTCCAGAGACGTGTCCGTCGCTGTTGGCAGTTGGCTCTGCGGACGGTGAGTTTGCCCACCGCCGGGCTAGGAAAGCCCCACCATGAAAGAAGCCGAGTGACACGGCAGGCTGGCTCCCGGGACGCGGGGGCCGGCTCTCCACGCGGCGAGGACACTGCCCCCCAGACGCTTCCAAACCGGGGTGACCGGAGGGCCAGACCCTCCGCAGCCCGGAAACCGCTCCTTCGCGGCCTCAGCCGCCCCAGTGCGGCGCGGACGGCGGGTGACGGCGGGCGCCGGCTCCCTGACCCGACGCCGAGACCCCCTGGACTTGACCGGGACGGCGAGCGGGGTGCCCACGGCGGATCCACCGCCGGGCGGGACGGCCCTTCAGGCCGGGACCAAACCTCCGGGTGACAGGGCTGTGCCCGCAACCGAGGTCCGTGCCCTTGACCGGAATCGAACCCGGGACCTTTCGGGCGGCAGGCCGACGCCGTCCACCGAGCCCCGCGGGTCAGGGCTGGCCGCGTAAAGGCACTGGGTGTCGCGGGCTTAAAGGATGAAGATGCTCGGACACAAAACCCTTAAAGGGCCAACACGCAGGGAGTGCTCTTGGTCCAGAAGCGAGCGGCGATGGCTGCGCGGCCCCCTGCCGCCCAGGCCGGGGTTCGGGGGGGCCGGGCCGCGTCCAAAGCGGAGCATCTCTCGGGACCCCCGGGGACACGCGGCGCCGGGGGCTGGGGTCCCCCACCCAGTCTGGGGTTCCTGTGCGCTCGCTCCTTTATTGAAGGTCTGAGGCGGGGGTCACGCGCGGGCCGAGTAGCAGCGCATGTACTCCGTGACCCACCGGCTGTCCGGGGCGGCCGGCGCGGCCCCCCCGGCTCTTCTCCACGTCCGCCGAGTGCGCGCGCTGCCTCTGGGCCGCCGGCCGCCGCTTTTCCACCTGCCTCCTGCTCCTGGCCCGCAGCGCCGACTCGTGGATCTGGGCGGGTTCGCCGCGGAAAAGCAGAAACAGCGTCAGCGGCGGTTCGAACCCATTTGCAAGGATAATTCTATTTTAAATGTCTAGCCCTGACCCGTGCGGCTCAGTGGATAGAGCGTCGGCCTGCGGCCTGAACGGTCCCGGGTTCGATCCCGATCAAGGGCGTGGACTTTGGCTGCGGCCACATCCCCAGTGGGGGGTGTG
This sequence comes from Antrozous pallidus, assembly GCA_027563665.1. Lineage (NCBI taxonomy): Eukaryota > Metazoa > Chordata > Mammalia > Chiroptera > Vespertilionidae > Antrozous > Antrozous pallidus. Next base: position 2,710,268 of record CM050529.1, on the reverse strand, counting down.
CAGGAGGCAGCTGATCAATGTTTCTCTCTCATCCATGTTTCTAACTCTCTCTCCCTCTCCCTTCCTCTCTGTAAAAAAAAAATCAGTAAAATGCATTTTTAAAAATATTTAATATTTGCAAGAATAACTTAACACAGGGCAGACCAGTCATTTTATTGCTAGCTTTACTCAGTGGCCTGACAAGTCTCTATTGAATGAGTCCCCCCCCAAAACACACGTTTTATACACATGTTAAAGGCATGCTTTACAATGAAATAAATGCCCGCTGCACTCTGAGGGTGTGTATGACATGTTCGTACACGCTAACGCCTTTTAAAAAACATGGTACTTGGTAAAACGCTGTGTGATCACGGGAAACACAGAATTCTCGTGCTCCGTCCGCAATGTGTTCAGTGGCTTTGGAACTGATTTGTGCCCGGCCGGTGTGGCCCAGTGGTTAAGCATCACTGGACCCGCAAGCCAAGAGGTCCCCAGTTCCTGTCCCAGTCAGGGCACATGCCCTGGTCGTAGGCTCGATCCCCACAAGAGGGGAGGGGTGGGGTGTGGGGGAAAAGAGACACCCAATTGATGATTTTTCTCTCGCATCATTGTTTCTCTCTCTCCCTCTCCTTTCCTCTTTAAAAATCATAAAAACATTTTTTAAAAAACATTTACATGAGCAACATAAACTGATGAGCAAAAACAGATCCAGAGACAGAGAAGCATCGATCAGACCATTAAACCTCAGAGGGAAGGCAGGGGAGGGTGGGGGGAAGGGGAGAGATCAACCAAAGGACTTGTGTGTGTGCACATAAGCTTAACCCCGGGGTCAGCAAACTGCGGCTCCTGAGCCACATGCCCTCTTTGGCCCCTGGAGGGCGGCTCTTCCACAAAATACCCCGGCCTGGGTGAGTCTGTGTTGAAGAAGTGGTGTCAGAAAAAGTTTAAGTTTAAAAAACTTGGCTCTCCAGAGACATTTCAATCGTTGTCCTGTTGGTATTTGGCTGTGTTGACTAATTAATGAGTTTGCCGACCTCTGGTCTAACCAATGGACACAGACAACAGGGGGGTGAGGGCATGAGGGGGAGGAAAGGGGGAATGATGGGGGAATAAGGACACATATATAAAACCGTTAACCAATAAAGAAATTTAAAAAAAAGAAAAGTGAGCCGAAACTGGTTTGGCTCAGTGGATAGAGCATCGGCCTGTGGACTCAAGGGTCCCAGGTTCGATTCCAGTCAAGGGCATGGACCTTGGTTGCAGGCACATCCCCAGTGGGGTGTGTGCAGGAGGCAGCTGAGGGATGCTTCTCTCTCATCGATGTTTCTGACTCTCTATCCCTCTCCCTTCCTCTCTGTAAAAAATCAATAATGTATATTAAAAAAAAAACATTAAAAAAAAGAAAAGTGAAAGCATATGCCCTAAAAAAATAATACCATGGGCCTCTGTGACGGGCCTCGGCCAGGGACAGGGGCCACGCGCCTAACCACGTGCGCCGGACACACCCAGGCCGGCGCTCCCGGCAGGCGGCTCCGGCGGCTCTGGAGCGTCACCGTCCGCTCGGCCCTCGGAGTGGCCCCGGCGCCGTGAGAGGACTGGACAGGTTTTGCAGCAAAGCGGTTAGAAAAGAAAAGAAAAGGAAGCCCTCGGGGACGGGGCCACCGCGGACATTCGATGCCACAGACAGACAGACCTCGGGAAGCCCCAGCCCGGGGACCGGCCACGCTTTGTTAAACCCGGCCCCGTGGTCTCAGGTGTCCCGCTGACGAACACCATCTGCCAGGGCTTAGAAGGCCGTTTGGGGAAAAGGGATTATGGCATCTAACCAGAATGCAAACAGGCTGCGCTTCCTCCTTCTGCTCCTTTTTAAAAATCGATCCTATCTAATAAAAGGCTAAGGTAAATAGACTGAACAGCGGAATGACTGGGTGCTATTACACACACTGACCACCGGGGGGGGGGGGGCAGATGCTTAATGCTCTCCACCGTTTTCTTGGTGGTCAGGGCGCTACCACAGGGGGAGTGCTGCTCAGCCAGAAGCTGTGCTCACGGCTGCCGAGGGCAGTGGCGGAGGCTGGAGCATGAGGGATGTCCAACTGCGGGCCTAAGCCATTAGTCGGACATCCCCTGAGGGCTCCTGGACTGTAAGAGGGAGCAAACTGGGCTGAAGGACCCTCCCCCAACCCCCGAGTGCACGAATTTCGTGCACCGGGCCTCTAGTCCTATCTAATAAGAGTGACATGCAAATGTGACCGTACCTTGGCTCCTGATTGGCTATGCTACCAGCCAATCAGGAGCGAGCACCGGCCCTAGGGGCGGAAACAAAGCTGTGGTGGCGAGCACCTGGCCCCCGGGCTCAGAGACGAGGGGGCGGCGGCGTGGCACTCCCGCCGGAGCAGAGAAGACTGAAGGCTCTGGCTGGAGTGAAGCCTCCGACCGCCAAAGCAAAAACGGAAGCAACAGCCAGAGGGAAGGCCTGGGTCCCGGGTTCCAGAGGAAAACTGGTTCTGGCAGCGGGGGAAGGAGAGCCTATTGGTGAATCTTCATGCAGCGGGCCTCTAGTGTGTGTGTGTGTGTGTGTGTGTCTGTGTGTATATGTGTGTGTATATATATATATATATATATATATGTATAAAAGCCTAAGCTCCAGTTACGACTAGGCGACCGGCTGGTAGCTATGATGTGCACTGACCACCAGGGGGCAGACGCTCAACACAGAAGCTGCCCCTTGGTGGTCAGCGCACTCCCACGGCCAACCTCCAGCCGCTGGCCAGCCTCCGGTAGTCCCTCCCCCCGGCCGGCCCTGACTGGCCCCAATCGATGGCCAGGCCGAGGGACTCCACCCGTGCACGAATTCGTGCACCAGGCCTCTAGTGCATATATACTTATTTATTTCAGAGGGAGAGGGAGAGAAAAAAAACATCAGCGATGAGAGAGAATCATGGATTGGCTGCCTCATGCCCGCCCCACACTGGGGATCGGGCCCGCGACTCGGGCCTGTGCCCTTGATTGGAATCGAACCCGGGACTCTACAATCCGCAGGCCGACGCGCTGTCCACTGAGCCACCCCAGCCAGGCTCCTTCTGCTTCTTTCCATTCATTCCCTGCTTCAGGCTGCAGCAGTCAGGCGAACCCGGGTCCTTGTTCTGTGGCTCTGCCCTCGAGGGCCCTGCCCTCTGCCTCGCCCTCGGGACACGGAACGGACACGAGGCCTCAGGTGGGACAGCCACGGGCGGCAAGGCAGCCGTGGTTCAGCGCCAGGCCCAGAGAGGCCAGGACACGGCCGAGGCTGACGTCAGGGCTGGCAGCGTGGGGGGAGGACCCCCTGCGCTGTGCCGGCCAGTCCACCAGGGGAGACCCCTGAACGGACACCCCTGGGGAGCTGCTCAGTGTTCCCCTGAAATCTCCCCCTGGGCCCCCTAAAGTCTCTGCCCTCAAAACTATGAGGATGGAGCCCGACAGATGGAGCTCCTCCGTGGCTGAGCATCGACCTAGGAACCAGGAGGTCACGGTTCGATTCCCGGTCGGGGCACAGGCCGGGTTGTGGACTCCCATACCCAGCAGGGGGCGAGCAGGAGGCAGCTGATCCATGATTCTCTCTCACCACGGGTGTTTCCATCTCTCTCTCACCCCCTCCCTTCCTGTCTGAAATCAATAAAACATATTTAAAAATTTTTAAAAATAGCCGAAACGGGTGTGGCTCAGTGGATAGAGCGTCGGCCTGTGGACCAAAGGTCCCAGGTTCAAGTCCGGTCAAGAGCATGTACCTTGGTTACGGGCACTTCTCCAGTGGGAGGTGTGCAGGAGGCAGCTGATCGATGTTTCTCTCTCATCGATGTCTCTACCTCTCTATCCCTCTCCTGTCCTCTCTGTAAAAAATCAATAAAATATATTTTAAAAAATTAAGAAAAATAAATAAATAATAAACCATTTAGGATGGAGGACCCACCCCACTGTCCCTCCAAGGAGCACATCTGTGCCCTCCCTTTCCCCACCCCCTCCCTCCAAGGGGAAGCCGAGACACACACACACACACACACACACACACACACACACGTGCGTGCACACACACGTACAGACACACACACAGAGACACAGACACACACAGAGAGACACACACAGAGAGAGACACACACAGAGAGACACACACAGACACAGACACACACAGAGACACACACACACAGACACACACAGAGAGACACACACAGACACACACAGAGACACAAACACAGAGACACACACACAGACACACACACAGACACACAGAGACACACACACACAGAGAGACACACACACAGACACACACACACAGAGACACACACACACAGACACACACAGAGACACAAACACAGAGACACACACACAGACACACACACACAGAGACACACACACACATAGAGACACATACACACTCACACACACACACATGAGACACACACACAGAGAGACACACACACAGACACAGAGACACACACACACAGAGACACACACACAGACACAGAGACACACACACACACACACACACACACACAGAAACACACACACACACAGAGACACACACACACAGAGACACACACACACATACACAGACACAGAGAGAGACACACACACACACACACAGAGACACACACACACACACAGACACACACACAGACACACACACACAGACACACAGACACAGAGAGACACACACACACACACACACAGACACACACACACAGACACACACAGACACACACACACAGAGACACACACACACACACAGACACACACACACACACAGACACACACACACACAGACACACACACAGACACACACAGACACACACACACAGAGACACACACACACACAGACACACACACACACACACAGACACACACACAGAGACACACACACAGAGACACACACAGACACACACAGACACACACACAGACACACACACACACACAGAGACACACACACACAGAGACACACACACAGAGACACACACACACACACACAGAGACACACACACAGACACACACACAGAGACACACACACACACACACAGACACACACAGACACACACACAGACACACACACACACACACACAGAGACACACACACACAGAGACACACACAGACACACACACACACACACACAGACACACACACACACACACACACACAGACACACACACACAGAGACACACACACAGACACACAGACACAGAGACACACACACACACACACACACAGACACAGACACACACACACACACACACAGACACACACACACACACACAGACACACACACACACACACACACACAGAGACACACACACACAGAGACACACACACAGAGACACACACACACACAGACACACACACACACCCCGGGCTCACCTCGTGCACGGGCGCGGAGGCACAGACGTTGTGTGTCCTTTGGCTCCCGGTGTCCGTCTGTCTCTCTCCCCACCCGTACAGCGCAAAGGGGTGCTTGTGTGCCCTCGCTCTGCTGGGCGGCCTCTGGGGGCTCCTGCCGGCCCGGTCTCCTCTGGCGAACAGCGCGCTGGGGTGCTGGCGGGGTCTGGTGCCCCGGGGCCGCTCGGGCTCCGCCGGCCCGGCCCCTTCCTCCGGCTGCTCGCGGCCTTCGACGGGCGGAGCTTTTCGAAAGAGACGAGAGCACAGGGTCAGACCCTTTAAAACCCGGGCTTGTTACAGCTCCTTCACTCCCGGGCCCGCGGCCGGCAAACTCATCCGTCCACAGAGCCGAACCTCAGCCGCACAACCACCGACATGTCTCCGGAGAGCCACACTTTTTGTGGAAGAGCCGCGCTCCAGGGGCCAGAGAGCCGCAGTTTGCCGACCACGGGCTGGAGGACACATTAGGCTTCATGGAATCAGCGACGTTTTCACCGATCCTTCCATCCGCACGTTTCGCTTAAAGCCAGTGGGACTCGTTTCAAACGGGGGCCCCGTTTTTATTTCGCTCGCTTTTTTTTTTTTTTTAAGAATCGTTTATTGATTTTTTTAGAGAGAGCGGGGAGAAGAAACATCAGTGATGAGAGCGAACCATCCATCGGCTGCCCCCTGCACGCCCCCTGCTGGGGTTCGAGCCAGCAACCCGGCTGTGCCCCTGACAGGAGCCCCCCAACCAACCGAGCCCAGCGCCCGGGGCCGACCCCACTTTTAAATCAGCCACAAATACCGAAGGCTGAGAGCCAGGCCTATTCGAAGGCAGTTACTGTCCCTGAGACTAAATATTTTAAAAACACAATTTATTGATTTTTGATTTTTTTTACAGAGCGGAAGGGAGAGGGATAGACAGTCAGAAACATTGATGAGAGAGAAACATCGACCAGCTGCCTCCCGCACACCCCCCACTGGGGATGTGCCTGCAACCAAGGCACATGCCCTTGACCGGAATCGAACCCGGGACCTTTCAGTCCACAGGCCGACGCTCTTTCCACTGAGCCAAACTGGTTAGGGCTAATTTAATTTTTTTTTTAAGTTGCTCAGCCTGAGATCCAGGCCCCCATCACCCCCGATGTCCCTGCCTCTGGACCAGGCTCCCCTGGCTCTGACACGCTCCTGGGAAGCGGTGGCTGGTGAGCTCACCCTGCAGGGCCCATCACAATAGGCTGTGGTTTCCATGGTTACACACCTGGTGCACAGCCCCCCATCCCTGGGGTGAAGAGCTAGGGGCCTGGGAGCCGTGTGTAAGGAAGGCCCTCCATTAGCAGCACAGATGCCCCTGTGACCACAGGCTCCCCATCCCCCCTCTGTGTGCGGAGCCGGGAAAAGTGGAAAGGCCTGCTCACCCCGAGGTGAACACCCCATGGTGAACACCCTGATGAGAGAGAAACATCCATCAGCTGCCTCCTGCACACCTCCTACTGGGGATGTGCCCGCAGCCAAGGTACATGCCCTTGCCGGAATCGAACCTGGGACCTTTCAGTCCGCAGGCCGACGCTCTGTCCACTGAGCCAAACCGGTTTCAGCTCCGTTGTGATTCTTTTCTTCCTTATAACACACATTCCTTTTTACTGATTTCAGAGGGGAAGGGAGAGGGGGAGAGGGGGAAACATCCATGCTGAGAGAGAATCACAGACCGGCTGCCCCCCGCACGCCCCACACTGGGGACGGAGCCCACAACCCGGGCCTGTGCCCCGACCGGGCATCGAACCCGGACCTCCTGGTTCACCGAGCCCCGCTGGCCGGGCTCCATGTTCCCTTTAAAGCACAGTGAGCCCTGCACGGGCAGTCCAACTCGGGGGCCTTGATAGACGACCTGTCGTGTCTGTCGACAGCAATGACCTCGACTCTACAAAAGTGAACATCCAACTAAGGAGTTCAGAAAGAGAGAAATGAGAGAGAGAGAGAACAACCCAAGAAACCCTCCCAGAATTATAAAACACTAGAGGCCCAGTGCACGAAATTCGGCCCTCACAGTCGAGATTCCCCTGGAAGGCCGTCCGGAAGGCTGTCCGGAAGGCCATTTGGTTGTCCAGTCTAATTAGCATATTACACTTTTATTATTACAGAAGAAGTCGAGTTCAACTCGAACAAAGAAGTCGCCAAAAATTACCCAAGAGCCAGGAGGTGCGATCTACAACAGAACAGGAATCCGAACGAGCCGAAACTGTGCCCCGAAACTGTGCCGGCAACATCACAGGTTACACCCCCGCCCAGCGATGCCTCCAGATGCTGAGACAGCTCCTCCTGACCCAGAATTCCCTGCCCAGCCACCTCCTCGCCAGCCTGTGGGGGTAGAAAGAGGGCTATCCTTTGACATGCAAAGTCTCAGAGTCCCTTGCACGAATTTCATGCATTGGGCCTCTAGTCTATTACTAATAAAAGATTAATATGCTAATTAGACCGGGAAACCTTCCAGCTGTCCTTCTGGACAAAGCCATGGTGGCGGGGTCAAGGGAGAGGTGGTTAGGGGCAATCAGGCCGGCAGGGGAGAGCAGTTAAAGGGACCGGGCCAGCAGGGGAGGGCATTAGGGGGATCAGGCTGGCAGGGAAGGGCAGTTGGGGGCAAGCACGCAGGCAGGCAAAAGCAGTTAGGGGCAATCAATCAGGCAGGCAGGTGAGCAGTTAGGAGCCAGCAGTCCCAGATTGTGAGAGGGATGTCCGACTAAACTGGCAGTCAGACATCCCCCAAGGAGTCCCCAATTGGAAAGGACGTGGGCTGGGCTGAGGGACTCCCCCCACCTCCCGTGCATGAATTTCATGCACCGGGCCATTAGTGTTTTATAATTCGCCTCCCACTCCGCCTTTCTCAGGAAGCTGCTGGAAGCCGGGCCGCACCAGGAGGGGCTCCACAGAGAAAGAAGATGCCGGGATAAGTCGCACATCGAGGCTCTGACCCAACTAGAAGCCCAGGCGAACGGGAGCGGTGGCCATGGGCCCTCCCAAGGCCCCGCCCGGCAGCGGCCGCCAAGAGCAGCCACCGGGCCAGACGCAAGTAGGTCAGAGGCCCTGGGAGGGAGGCGGACGGTGTCTGAGCGACAGTGAACCTGACGTGCTGGCTGTGGTGTGAGAGAAAGGAAAGGGATCCTGGCCAACAATGTAGGGCAGCTTTTATTTTTTAATCCTCCCCCGGGGATATTTTTCCGTTGATTTTTCTTTGTTTTTAAAATATATTTTATTCTTTTTTTTTTTACAGAGAGGAAGGGAGAGAGAGAGAGAGTTAGAAACATCGATGAGAGAGAAACATCAATCAGCTGCCTCCTGCACACCTCCCACTGGGGATGTGCCCGCAGCCAAGGTACATGCCCTTGACCGGAATCGAACCTGGGACCCCTCCGTCCTCAGGCCGATGCTCTGTCCACTGAGCCAAACCGGTCAGGGCTTCCCATTGATTTTTAGAGAGAGCGGAAGAGAGAGGGAAAGATGGAGAGAAACATGGATGTGAGAGAGACAAATCGATGGGTTGCCTCCTTCACGCACCCCGACCAGGGCCCGGGCCGGGGAGCAGCCTGCAACCGGGGTATGTGCTGTTGACCGGAATCGAACCCGGGACTGTCTTGGTCCACAGGCCAACGCTCTATCCACTGAGAAACACCGGTGAGGGCAATGTCAGGCAGCTCTGAACCACACCTGCACAGGCACAGAAGAGTGGATACTCATCACGAAGCTAACAAACTCCATGATGCCCGCATGCAGAGGGCGTGTGCCCGCATGCAGAGGGTGTAGCAATGGGCTGTGTGTCTGGGTTAGGACAGAGGTAAAAAGAGAACCAATAAGTGTGAAAAACTTAAAAAACTCAGGATAGCCCTGATCGGATGGCTCAGTGGATAGAGCGTGGGCCTGCGGACTGAAGGGTCCCAGGTTCTATTCCGGTCAAGGGCATGGACCTTGGTTGCGGGCACGTCCCCAGTGGGAAGTGTGCGGGAGGCAGCTGATGGATGTTTCTAGCTCTCTACCCCTCTCCCTTCCTCTCTGTAAAAAAAATCAATAAAACATTTAAAAATAAAATAATAAGTAAAATAAAATAAAATAAATAAAATCCAGGCACCACCTTAGAGGGTGGCAGGACGGAACCAGTGGCTACTGAATCATCTGGCAACTGTATCACCCATCTGGCAACTGTATCACCTGGGAGCATCCGCCACGCCCCTCCTCCTGCCTCCGGGGCTGAGCCCCCAACTCTGCAGTCCTCTGGGCAGGAAAGAGGGGGACAGACCTGGGCTGAAACAGCAGAGGCACAGTCCCCCGGGGCCATTTCCCAGCTACTGCTGTAAGCAAGCTCAAGGGAAACAGAGGGGAACCCGGGATCCCGCGCTCACGCAGGCCAGGCTCTCGCCTCCACCCGCCGGAGTGACGTCACCCTCTGCGCAAACAAATGCAAACTGCTCCCCCGGGGCCTGCACGCCAGGTCCCCAGGTTCACATCCCAACACAACAGCCCCATTCACAAGACAGAAAGCCCAGCGCGGTGGATCTTAGCCTCTGACGAAAGCTGGGCTGCTCTTGTTAAAAATAAATAAATAAAAATGGGTGCTCAGGAATACACAGATGGGGTACACGGGCTCCCCAAGGCCACCTCGCCCTGGCTGCTGGCTGGAGCCCCCTGATCAGGGAAATAAGGGGGGAGGCGGGCTGACAGCTCGCTTGTTCTGTCTCTAAGGGCGGAATCCCCGTTCATGGAGGGGATAAGGCAGCCCTGGACGGTGTTGCTCAGTGGATAGAGCGCCGGCCCGCCGGACCAAAGGGTCCCGGGTTCGGTTCGGGTTCAGGGCAATGTACCTCGGTTGCAGGCTCCTCCCCGGCCCGGGCCCTGGTCCGGGCGCGCGCAGGAAGCAACCCATCAATGTTTCCCTCTGTCTCTCCCCCTCCCTTGCACTCTCCCTAAAAATCCATGGAAACGCATCCTCGGGGGAGGATTACAAAAGAAAGGGGGGCGGTGCCGAGGCCAAGGGCACCTCCAGTCACCCGAGCACTCCCTCCCGCACCCCGCAGTCCGGTACCTGGCACAGGCGTGTCCTCTGCGTCCCCGGCCTCCGCATCCACGGGCTTCGCGGGCTTCGCAGTCTTCGCGGGCTCCGTGGCCTGCTCCTCCCGGGGCCCGCGCGCCCGCCGGACCGGCCCCTCCGCGGGCTGCAGCGGCGAGGCCGAGGCGCACCTGGGCGCGGGGCTCGCAGCGCCCGACGACGACGCTGACGAGGACCCCGAGTCGTCAGAGGAGCCGGCGGGGCGCCAGGCGTCCCAGAGCCAGGGCGCGTGAGCCTGCTCCAGCAGCCGACGGCCGCGGCGGTAGTGCAGCAGCTCCCGGTAGCAGGGCGCGTACTCGGCCCAGCGCGGGTCCCGGTAGCGCTTCATGTACTCGCTCTTGGCCGCGCAGCCCGGAGCCATGGTGCCGCCCGCCGGTCTGGTGCCCGCAGGTCCCGCCGCCGCCGCCGCCTGCGGAAGCCCGGACACGACACAGAGGCCCGCCCGGCTCCTCAGGCCGCCGGCCCGCCGCGACATTTAAATCCGGAGCCCCGCCCGGGCCCGGCGGAGGGGGCGGGGCGCGGGAGGCGAGGCCGGGGCGGGGCGGGGCTATGGGTGGGTGGGGCTCGGGGCGGGGCCAAGGGGTGGGCGGTGCTCGGGGCGGGGCGGTGCTAAGGGGGTGGGTCGGGGCTCGGGGCGGGGCGGGGCTCGGAAGACGAGACGTAGCTCGGGGCGGGAGGAGAGACGTGACTCGGGGAGGCGGGGCAGGGGACGGAGGGCGGGAGAGGAGAGGAGGAGAGGAGGGGCGCGGGGCGGTGGCGGGCGCGGGGTAAAGGAGAGGGGGCGCGGGGCGGGGGCGCGGAGCGGGGGCGGGGGCGCGGAGCGGGGGCGGGGCGCGGGGCGGTGGCGGGGCGCGGGGCGGTGGCGGGGCGCGGGGTAAAGGAGAGGGGGCGCGGGGCGGGGGGGAGAGGAGAGGCGGGGCGCAGCAAGGGAGTGGGCGGCCCAGCCTCGGGGAAGGGCGGGGTCCTGGGGGCACCTGCCCGCGAGGCCTCTCACCCCGCAACCAGGTCCTGAGAGCCTCCGTGGGTCCGAGTCGGCTGCTCCAGGGAAGAGGGCGGAGCGGCCCGGGCTGCGGGAGTGCGGGTCACCGGGAAGGCGACTCGGGCCGGGCAGGGCCCGAGGACCGGGAGCGGGGATCGGGGATGGGGTGGAGGGAGAGGAGGAGGCCGAGCAGCCGAGGACGCGAGCGCGGGGCCGGGACTGGGGACCCCGGGAGCGGAGGGGCCCCCGCGTCCCCCGAGCGCCCTCCGAGGAGGCCTTACCTCCTCCCGCCGCGCCGGCTCGTCCTCCGCGCGAGGCGCAGCCCCCGGAACAGCCGCTGTCCCCGCGCTCTCCTCCCGAGCGGGACGTCGCCGATGGCGGCCCGGTTGCCTCGGCAGCCCCGCCGGCGGAGACGCCGCCTCCGTCCGGGAGCAGACGCCTCCCCCGCGCTCCCCGCCCGGCCCGGTGGGGGCGGCTGCCGCCGGCTGAGCGCGGCGCGCGAGGAGGAGGCGGAGGGCCGCCCTGGGCGCCGGGACCGGGGCGCTGTACCCGCACCGACCGCCGCAGGAGGCGTCCCCGAGGGCCCCGCGTGCCACCCTGTCCGGGGACCAGCCGGCACCCCGCGTCCCCTGCCTGACACCCTGTTTCCACAGACACCTCCAGGTCCGCCCAGCGGCTCTCCCTTCCTCTCTGTCCACATCTGGGACTCCAGCTTCAACCCATTTTCACGTTTTAGTATAACTCCTGTCTACACCCCAGACATTTTAAATCTATTTTCATTGGTTTCAGAGGGAACGGGGCAGGGAGAGGGAGAGAGCGAGAAATACCAATGATGAGAACCATGGATCGGCTGCCCCCTGCACGCCCCACCCTGGGGATGGAGCCCGCAATAGGTTGACATTTAGCCACTGAGCCACACCTGCTAGACCGGCCCAGCTCTTTTTTTTAAATTTTATTTTTTGGTGCCCTTGGCCGGACTCGAACCCAGGACCCTTCAGTCCACAGGCCAATGCTCCATCCACTGAGCCAAACCAGCGAGGGACCCGGCTCTTTTTATAAATTTTGCTCAGACACAATTCATTCTTTGCATCGCCTGCAGCTGAAGAAGCCTGAGGGGAAAGGCTAAGGATCATAAAGTCCTTTGCCTGGTAAAATAATAATAATGATAATAATAATAATGATAATAATAATAATGATGAGAAGAAGAAGGAGAAGGAGAAGGAGAAAGAGAAGGAGAAGAAAGAATAAGGAAATCACAGCAGACCTACTCAGCAGGCCTGGCCTCGGCCCCTGAGTCCTCCAAGAGGCAGGGGGCAGGCTCGCTCCTGACTGCCCGCAGAAAGAAGGGGGCTCACCTCCTCTCCAGCTGCCCGGAGAGGCCTGCCTGCTTGTCACTCCATCACCTCGCTGTCAGCCTCCCACCAGCTCAGTGCGCACAGCCCACCAGCCCCAGCAGGCCCCCAGGGGGTGTGGTTCCAGCTTCCAAAATTAGCTCTCCTGGTCCAGGGACTGCCCCAGTAAACATGCCCATCTGTGTCCAGGGAGAAAGAGCATGAAGCCCCTGTCAGCCAGGAGCTGGGTTCATTTGTTTGTTCAAAATACAGAGCGGCCTGATTATGATGATCTCTGAAGGTATAATAATCTGGCCACTCAGTGTGTGTGTATATATATATATATATACACACACACATATATATATATTAGAGGCCCGGTGCATGAATTCGTGCATGAGTGGGGTCCGGCCAGCCTGGCCAGGGCAAGGGGATGTGGGTAGTTGGCCAGCCTGCCTGCTGGTTGAACTCCTGGTCGAGGGGACAATTTGCATATTAGCCTTTTATTCTGTAGGATACACATTGAGTGGCCAGACTATTATGCGTTCAGAGATCATCATCATCTGGCCACTCTGTGTATATCTGTATTGATTTCAGAGAGGAAGGGAGAGATGAAAACATCCATGATGAGAGAGAATCATGGACCGGCTGCCTCCTGCACGCCCTCCATTGGCGATGGAGCCCACAACCCCGGGCCTGTGCCCTGACCGGGAATTGAACTCTGACCTCCTGGTTCCTAGGTAGACCCTTAACCACTGAGTCACACGGGCCGGGCTGAGGGGCAGCATGAAAGGGCACTGGAAGCACCAAAGGCACCTTCGTCCTTGCACCTGGAGGAGCCGTGGGCCTGCTCCCCTACATCCCCCCACTCAAGTTCAGGTTCAGGGACAAGTCCCCTGCACAGACTGGACCTGGATGGACCCCACCCCCCACCCCCTCTGAGGCTCGCCCGTGGCTGCCCAGTGGCGTCCCTGGGACCTAATAATACGCACAAATCAGAAGGCGGGCTGCAGGCCCTGGCCATGCAAGGCGAGGCCGAAAGCTGACACCGGCCGCCTGTCCCTGTGGCCTTGCCCTAAAGTGGCAGGGCGTCTGACAGCCCCAGGCCAGGGCCCCCCAGGCCAGAGCCCCCCGCCGGGCGTGCCAGGCGCCCTATAACGAGAGGATGAGCGCTCTGGGGGAATGGCAGGCATGTGGCCCAGCTGTCCCGGCGAGCCCAGCCCAGAAAGGCTGCCCTGTCCCTGTCCCCACATCTTCCCTGGCTCCGGCTCCCGGCTCCCGGCTCCCGGCCAGCGCAGGGCGGCCCCTCCCTCTCCCCCACCCCCCTGCTCTGGGGCCAGGAGAATGAGCCCAGGAAGTGGACAACCGGCCGAGAAGGCAGAGGCCCTGGAAGAGGGAGAAGTCAGAAACCCGGCTAAGAAAGGGGGCGCTCCGTCATCCATGCTGACTCTGACTTGGAGAGGGGGGGCGGGCTCTAGGAGGAAAATGCCTCCCCCCATCTTGTGCCCAGCACCCCCACATTCCTTCTGGGCATCCACGACTCTGGAGAGAGTAACAGGCCAGAGACAGGGGTTCACTTTTTTTAAAAGTTTTTTTAAAAAATATATCTTTATTGCCCTGACAGGTTTGGCTCAGCGGATAGAGCCTTAACCTGTGGATTCAAGGGTCCCGGGTTCGATTCCGGTCAAGGCATGTAGCTTGGTTGCAGGCACATCCCCAGTGGGGGGTGTTCAGGAGGCAGCTGATCGATGTTTCTTTCTCATCGATGTTTCTAACTTTCTATCCCTCTCCCTTCCTCTCTGTAAACATCAATAAAAATATATATATACATATTGATGTCAGAGAGGAAGAGAGGGAGAGAGAAACATCCATGATGAGAGAGAATCACGGACCGGCTGCCTCCCGCACGCCCCCCACTGGGGAGGGAGCCCACAACCCGGGCCTGTGCCCCGACCGGGAATCGAACCCTGACCTCCTGGTTCCTAGGTCGACCCTCAAGCACCGAGCTACACCGGCTGGGCACAATGGGCTTCCGGATGCAACTTTCAGTTGGGGTTCTAGCACCAACTCTCAGCCTCATTTTCCAAATCTGTGAAATGGGCATCCTTCCAGCTTTCCTCCGGAGCCGGCTGCTCCTAGCCCACGAGGGGCTCAGCCCGCTCGTGACACTGGCCACTCGGCCAGCAGCCTGTCACCGAGCCCCCATGGGAGGAAGGAGGTGGCCTGGAGGAAGTCGGGGAGCCACTTGATTGGGGAAGGGGCTTGGCCAAGGCTCTCAGGGAGCACTGAGGTTAATGAGACCCACCGCAGGCATCTGGGGCCTGGGAAAGGGTCCCAGCAGTTCAAGGTCAGGCTGCCCTTGCCCCTGGGGCCAAGGACATGGATGGGCACACACAGGCTCTGAAAGAAACAGCTCAGGGCACCCAATGGGACAAATGGAGGCGCCATGAGGGGTGAGCCCTCCATGTGGGGGAGCGGCGCCTGCCGCGGGCTGAGAGGCAATGTCTCGGGGAGTGGGGCCTGGGGCTGCCCTCCCTGTGCTCAGAGGGGGCTGGCCCGGCACACGCACCCCGCCTGCGGGCCCCGCCCTGCCCCGCAGGCCTGCCCCAGCCGCTCCGGCTTTAATTTGGAGTCTGGAGCCCGCGCACTTGTCCAAGCAGAACGGGGGACTTCAGGCCACTTGTCAGTGTCCCTCTGCTTCCTTGTAGGGTCAGGCGGAGCGCGTGAGGGAGCGGACAGCTGTCTGCCTGGGAGGGAGTCCCCGGGAAAGAGGAGCCCGCGCTGCGCCTGCTCCTGTGGGTGCCGCTCGGGCACAGGCAGCCCTCCCCGCCTCCCGGGCCTGGTTCCCCTGGATCTTGCTCTGAACATGGGGATTTTATTTTATTGATTTTTCACAGAGAGGAGGGGAGAGGGAGAGAGGGTCAGAAACATCGATGAGAGAGAAACATCCATCAGCTGCCTCCTGCACACGCCCCACTGGGGATGTGCCCGCAGCCAAGGTACAGGCCCTTGACCGGAACAGAACCTGGGACCCTTGAATCCACTGGGAATCGAGCCCACAACCCCGGCGTGTGGCCCGACCGGAAATCGAACCCTGATCCCCTGGTTCAGAGGTCCACGGCACTCAACCATTGAGCCACCCCGGCCGGGCTTCCCCTCATTCCTGACCACCTACTGTCCGCTCCTCTCTGAGCACCAGCGGGGCCTCTGCTCCCGGGCTGGGGTCACCTGCAGGTGCCCATTAGCACAGCTCCCCCGAGTCCCCCCTGCGGCCGCCACCCTCCCCCGCCCTCCGCGGGGTGCCCAGCCCAGGCTGCTGCTGTCGCTCCCCAGGCCTGACTGCGGGCCGGCAGCTCTGCACCCCCACCCCACCCCCGGCATCCTAGCCGCCTGGTCATTAAAAAGACCGGGCTCCCGGCTTTATAAATCCTGGTTCGGCCTCCACTGGACCCCCGGCCGTCCTCTGCCACCTGCCACCGGCGCTCACCCAGCTCACCCAGCTCGGAGCTGAGGGCCTGGGATAAAAATAGAAGCAGGCGGGTGGCAGGCGGTGGCAGGCGGCAGGGCTGGCAGACAGCTGCAGCCTCCCTCCCCTCCCTTCCCCTCCTGTTCCCCCTCCCCTCTCCTCTCTTCTCCCCTTCCTCTCCCCACCCTCCTCCCACTGCCTTCCCTCCTTGACACCCCTCCTCTGCCCCTCCTTCCCTCCTCCCCCTCTTCCCAGCGCACAGAGCGCAGATCCTAGGAGCCCACTGACTGGTTAGAAAGGATGGAGCCTGGGGGGAGAAGGGAGGTTCCTCCAGTCTCACTGGCCCTTTAAGAGCCCCCAGTGCCTGGGGTGGAGGGAATGAAACAGCACCAGCCTTCTTGGTCCGGTGTGTGTGTGTGGGGGGGCTTCCTCCAGCCAACGTTCCAGTTCCCAGGAGCTCCTGCCCCCTCCTGCCTGGAACCCACTGAGAGGAGGGCCCAGGCTGCACCCCACCTCAGGGCCAAGCCTGCTCCGTCCACTCAGCAGCGGTCCCTGGCCCCCACACCGGCCTGCTCACAGCTCCGGCTGCCCCTCGACTGAGTGAAGATCTGCTGTGAGTCCGAGAGCCCAGATGGCCGCAGTCACAGAGTTCTCCCTCCTGCCCACACAATGCCTCTCCCTCTCTCTCTCCCCCTCCCTCCATTGCTCTTGGAGTAAAGAGAAAGGAAACAGATGTTAACACCGCAGAGGGAAAGAGATCAAAGAACATATATGCCCAGGTGCCCGGCCCATAGACACAGACCAGGGTGTGGTGAAGGCCTGGGGGAGCGGAGCTTGATGGGGGGCAGAGGGGGGGAAATAGGAGGCATCTGTAATGGAATCAACAACACAAGAAAGAGGAGGAGGAAGAGGAGGAAAAGGAGGAGGAGGAGGAGGAGGAGGAGGAGGAGTGGGAGGAGGAGGAGGAGGAGAAGGAGGAAGAGGAGGGGGGAAGAGGAGGAGGAGGAGGAGGAGGAGGAGGAAGAGGTGGGGGAGGAGGAGGGGGGAGGGGGGTGGAGGAGGGGAAGGAAGAGGAGGAAGAGGAAGAGGAGGAGGAGGGGGAGGAGGAGGAGTAGGGGGAGGAGGAGGAGGAGGAGGGGGAGGAGGAGGAGTAGGGGGAGGAGGAAGAGGAGGAGGAGGGGGAGGAGGAGGAGGAGGAGAAAGAAAGCAAAACAAACAAAAGAGAAAGAAAACATTGATGCTCAGCAAGGAAGGGTCTGCTCAGGTGCCTCTCCGTATCCTCCACCCGTCCCCCCCCCCCCCCGCAGCACCCCCGCCTCCCAGGGCTTGGGCCCCCCGCTGCTCCTCCTCCACCTGTTAAGCCTGCTGACCCTTCAAGGTTCCTCCACCTGCCCTTGCTCCCGGCCCCCAGGCACCCCTGGCTTGCTCTCTGCTGTCGGGGCCACGCCCCTGCTTCGCAGCACCTGGGAATTTACAGACTTACATACACTGTGAGGTGCCCTCGTTTGGTTAACTGTCCCCCTAGACGTGGTCACCCGAGGTTGGGGGGCCCCCGAGGTTCCTGGCTCACGGTTTCATCTGCCATCACAGGCCGGCCCGGAGCATGCTCTGTGAGCATCTGCCTCAGAAGTCAGCCAATTAGTTGATGACGGAAAGCTGGGCCTGTTAGCAGGGCCACAGTGGAGGGAAAATGAGATAAAGAGTAACCATGGCCCTGACCGGTGTGGCTCAGTGGATAGAGCGTCGGCCTGCGGACTGAAGGGTCCCAGGTTCGATTCCCATCAAGGGCACATGCCAGGGGTTGTGGGCTCCATCCCCAGGGTGGGGCGTGCAGGAGGCAGCCGATCCATGGTTCTCTCTCATCACTGATGTTTCTCTCTCCCTCTCCCTCTCCCTTCCTCTCTGAAATCAATCAAAAAAATTTTTTTTAAGGCAAAAAAGAATCACCTGTCACCCCACCCACCGAAGCTGTCCTGGGGACTTATCGCTCTGAGCCAGTGGTCGGCAAACTCATCAGTCCACAGAGCCAAACATCAACAGCACAGCAAGTGACATTTCTTTGGAGAGCCACGTTTTAAAAAAAATAAACTTCTTCTAACGCCACTTCTTCCACATAGACTCGCCTAGGCCATGGTATTTTGTGGAACAGCCACACTCAAGGGGCCCAAGAGCCACATGTGGCTCTCGAGCAGAAGTTTGCAGAATCTAACCTCCTTAGTTTGTCCTTTCCCCCTCATTCTCTCATTTTCCGTGGCTCAGCTGCCTCTGGGGACAGGTGGCACATCGCCATAAGCTGCAAGGCTCCAGGCCCCTCTGCCCCCCAGCTGGTGCCCTGTCAGCCCGGGAACTTAGCCAGGGAAAAGACTGCAGCGGTTTCATTTTATGTTAAATATATTTTTATTGACTTCAGACAGGAAGGGAGAAGGAGAGAGAGAGAAACATCAATGAGAGAGAATCCTGGATCGGCTGCCTCCTGCACGCCCCCTACTGGGGATGGAGCCCGCAACCCGGGCCTGTGCCCCGACCGGGAATCGAACCCTGACCTCCTGGTTCATAGGTCGCCGCTCAACCACGGAGCCACGCCGGCCAGACTACTCTTCTTTCAGACACCGCCTTGCTGGGGGCTCCTGGCACACGCGCCATCCTTTCTGAAGCGCTCTCCCGGCCTTCTCTCCTCCTCCCCCGACCCCCCAAAATCTGGGCGCCCCTCTTTCCCGGCCCCGGACCCAAGACGCTTCTTTTGCGCCACCATCACGTGGCACGAAGCAAAAGGCTTTCCAATGGAGAAGGCACGTGATCGTTTCACTCACAGGTGAAACGGGCTCATTAAACACCAGACACAACCCTTTGGGTCTGGGGGACACCGAGACGCGCGCCCGGGTGGAGCAGCGGCTCTCGGGTTCAGCACCACGGCCAGCGCCCGGCGCGCGCTGCGGGCGGGAGGGCGTTTGGCGCTCAGTGCTTACCCTGGCCGACGCGCCTGCCAGTTTTATAGATTAGATGATAGACAGATGATAGACAGATGATAGACAGATGATAGATAGATGATAGATAGATGATAGATGATAGATATGTAGGTAGGTAGATAGATATATAGATAGATGATAGATGATACATGATAGATAGATAGATAGATGATAGATGATATATATATAGATAGATGATAGATGATAGATAGATAGATGATAGATAGATAGATAGATAGATATAGATGATAGATGGATAGGTGGATAGATGGATAGATGGATGGATGGATAGATGAATAGGTAGATAGATGGATGGATGGATAGATAGACAGACAGATATAGATTTCAGAGAGGAAGGGAGAGGGAGATAGAAACATGCATGATGAGAGAGTCATTGATCAGCCTCCTGTACATCCCACACTGGGGATCAGGCCCACAACCCCTGACCGGTATCCAACCCTGGACCTTTCAGTCCACAGGCCAACGCTCTATCCATGGAGCCTGCCAGTTTGGAGAACGGATGGGATCCAGAGGGGAAACCGTGACCCCGGGGAGACTCAACTAAGGTCTTGCAGGGAGCGCACTGAGTATTGTGGAACGTGACTCAAGAAAAGGGGGTCCCGCTTGGCCCCCATCTGTCCCCAGTTGCCCCTCCCCATCCCAGCCCAATCACCACGACAAAGAACTGGACGCAGTGGCTGTGTTTAATGCTTCAAGTGTTCCTTTTCCTTCCACAGGGCTTCGTTTGGAAAATAACAAAATGAGGTAAATAAGTTAAGGTATGTACACGTTGCAAACACTGTATCGGTTTGCGGTGGCGGCGGCTGGAGACAAAGTGGCCGCGGTGGCTCGGGGGGCCGCCGGCCGCCGGGCAGCTGTGTCGTCCTGAGGAGAAGGGGCGCGCCGGGGGCACGCGGGGCCTAGAAGCATTTGCGGTGCACGATGGACGGGCCCGCCTCATCGTACTCCTGCTTGGTGATCCACATCTGCTGGAAGGTGGACAGCGAGGCCAGGATGGAGCCGCCGATCCACACCGAGTACTTGCGCTCGGGAGGGGCGATGATCTGCAAAGACAGCGCGTCAGGCCGGGGGATCGAGGCCGGCGGCCCGGGACCGCGGGCGGGGCGGAGGGGGCGGGCAGGGGCGCGGGCGGCCGCCCACCTTGATCTTCATGGTGCTGGGGGCCAGCGCGGTGATTTCCTTCTGCATGCGGTCGGCGATACCCGGGTACATGGTGGTGCCCCCCGACATGACGTTGTTGGCGTACAGGTCCTTCCTGATGTCGATGTCGCACTTCATGATGCTGTTGTAGGTGGTCTCGTGGATGCCCGCCGACTCCATGCCTGGGTGGGCGGCGCGGGGGAGCGTGAGCGCGGGCTGGGAGGTGGTGGGACTCGCGCGCCCCGGGGCCGGGCGGAGATGGGCGGGGACAGCGGGGATGGGCGGGGCCGGCTCGGGACCAGCCGGGATAGGCGGGGCCGACGGAGATGGGCGGGGACAGCGGGGATGGGCGGGGCCGAATGGGGATGGGCGGGGACAGCGGAGATGGGCGGGGCCGAATGGGATGGGCGGGGCCGGGTCGGGCCGGACCGGGCCGGACCGGGCCGGACCCGTGCTCACCGATGAAGGAGGGCTGGAAGAGCGTCTCCGGGCACCGGAAGCGCTCGTTGCCGATGGTGATGACCTGGCCGTCGGGCAGCTCGTAGCTCTTCTCCAGGGAGGAGGAGGAGGCGGCGGTGGCCATCTCGTTCTCGAAGTCCAGGGCCACGTAGCACAGCTTCTCCTTGATGTCGCGCACGATCTCACGCTCGGCTGCGGGGGGCCAGGGCCAGAGGGGAGCCTTCAGCGCGGGAGCCCGGGACCCCTGCCCCACCCGCCCCGGGTGCCCAGCCGCCGCGCACCGGTGGTCACGAAGGAGTAGCCACGCTCGGTGAGGATCTTCATCAGGTAGTCGGTGAGGTCGCGGCCCGCCAGGTCCAGGCGCATGATGGCGTGGGGCAGCGCGTAGCCCTCATAGATGGGCACGTTGTGGGTGACGCCGTCGCCCGAGTCCAGCACGATGCCTGGGGGACGGGGATGGGAGAAGGGAGACAGGGCAGAGGTGAGCGGGGTGCAGCGGGGAGGCCCTGGCGCTCGGGCTGCGGGACAGACTCGCACTGGGGAGCTGGGGTGGGGGGGCGCACACTGGAGAGCTGGGGGCGCACTGGGGAACTGGGGGCGCACTGTGGAGCTGGGGGGGCAATGGGGGAGAGCGTGCACTGGGGGTGGAGGGGGCTGGGAGTGGGCACTGAGGAGCTGGGAGCGCACTGAGGAACTGGGGGGCACTGGGGAGCTGGGGGAGCGCACTGAGGGGGAGCGCGCACTGGGGGGTGGAGAGGGCGTGGAGCGGGCACGGGGGGGGCGGGGGGGGGACGGGGGCGGGGCGGGCACTCACCGGTGGTTCTGCCGGAAGCGTAGAGGGACAGCACGGCCTGGATGGCCACGTACATGGCGGGCACGTTGAAGGTCTCAAACATGATCTGGGTCATCTTCTCCCGGTTGGCCTTGGGGTTCAGGGGCGCCTCGGTGAGCAGCGTGGGGTGCTCCTCGGGGGCCACGCGCAGCTCGTTGTAGAAGGTGTGGTGCCAGATCTTCTCCATGTCGTCCCAGTTGGTGATGATGCCGTGCTCGATGGGGTACTTGAGGGTCAGGATGCCCCTCTTGCTCTGCGCCTCGTCGCCCACGTACGAGTCCTTCTGCCCCATGCCCACCATGACGCCCTGCGGAGCGGGACGGGGCGCTCAGCACGGGGCGCCTGGACTCCGAGCGGCCCGGCCCCCTCCCCAAACCCTTCCCCAAACCCCTCCCCCGGCCCCTCCCCCGAGCGCGGCCGGACCTGGTGGCGCGGGCGGCCCACGATGGAGGGGAACACGGCCCTGGGCGCATCGTCGCCCGCGAAGCCGGCCTTCACCAGCCCGGAGCCGTTGTCGCACACGAGGGCGGTGGTCTCGTCTTCGTCGCACATGGTGTTCGGGGTCTGCGGGGACAGAGGGGCGCGGGGATGAGGGCGCGTCGGCCCCGAGGCCCCTCCATCCGGCCTGCCCAGCCCCCAGGCGCGCATCGAACCCGCGGGAACCGGGACGGCCCCCAGCCTGGCTCCCCCGACCCCGGCCCTGCGCTGAGCCTGCGGGAGGGACCGGGGTGCAGACCACACGGCGGTCTCTCCAGCCCGGAACCCTGGGCGCACGGGGTCCCCGGACACCCTGTGCCTCCGCTGCGGGCCAGAGCCGGGCGCCCTCCCGCTCCTGGGCAGGGGCCTCGCCCCCAGAGGATGGGGCCCCACACCCACCGGCTGGGCGCGGGGGAGGGCGGAGGGACGACCCTACGCTACTCAGACTCACCCCGGGCGCCCCCCGACAGCTGGGAGCCGGGTGGGGGGTCCCCTCTTGGCTGCGCCCCGGCTCTGGCGCTCGGCTGGGAGGGTTTGCTTTGGGGACGTGGAACCAAAACCGTTTCTGCACCGGGGCGCAGGCTAACTCCCGGTGGGGCGGCCCGGGGGTGGGGTTGAGCGGTCTGGGGACGTTGGGGACATTTTGCAAAGGCGGATGGATTGTCGCGTCTCCTCTTTAAGGAGCGCGTGGCTCCGGGGCCGAGGTGCAGGGCGCACGGGGCTGATGGGTGAGGGATGGGACCTGTCCCTCTGTCCCTCTGTCCCTCTGTCCCCCCCTGCGACTGCCTACCTGGGCGGTGGCTACACCTGACGCTCTCCGGCTGGGGCCCTGGTCGCCACGGAGGGAAGCGGGGCTTTTCGGGGCGCTGTCCGCTGAGGTGGCCGAGGGCGCCCGGGCGCAGGGTTTATATGGCCCGCGGGCCTCCCCCCGCGCCGCCCGCAGGAATGTCTCTCCCCTTCTCGGGCCATATTTGGGTGTTGGGCACCGGGGACCCTCCCGCGGCCGGTTCGCGGCCTGGGCCCCGGCCCGGGTCCCCTGCCCTGACCATAGAAGGAGCGGCCTGGACTGCGCCCAGGTACCGCGGGCCGGCCTTATATGGAGTGTCTCCGGGCCGGGCGGGGGGCGGGGGTGGGGGGGTGGGGGAGGCGGTCAGGGTCACGGCCGCGCCTGTGGCTGCACCTGTCCTGCCCCAGCCGACCGCCCCGCCCCGGCCACTCTGCGCGCCGGGCGCTCCGCCAGTCCCATGTGTCTCCCCTTCTCCGGGGTCCTACTCAGACCCCAAACCGCCCTGGCGTCTGCAGGGAGGAGGGAGCCGGTCCAAGGGGGCCGGGAGTTGGGGGGTGGTTTGAGAAGACAGAAGGAGTCACACCCCTCCAACCCCCGGGCAAACTTCCTTCTTTTTAATCTTATTTTATACATATATATTATATATATACATACACACACACATATATATGTAATTCTTTAAAGTATTACAAATAGTAGTACATATATTTCCTCCCCCTTACCATTAACCTCCCCCCGAAACTTCCTTCTGCATCGCTATCCCTGAGCGCCCAATCGGGAGGGGGGGGCAGAGCCAAGCCGGTCCCCAACCCCCACGCGGAGAGGGCGAGGGCAGCTGCCCTGGGCAGACAGCTGGCATTGGGCACCGAGGTCCAGGAGGGCGGGGCGGGGCAGGGCACCAAGCCGTCACCCAGAGCTGCGGGCCGGACCACCCGCAGCCCGCTCAGGGTGCCTGAAAAGTGAATCCTATGGGGGTGTCTCTTCCTCTGAGCTGGGCTGAGGGGCCCCAGGTGGCGGTGGGCCCCACCCCCTCGCCCCCCACCCTTGGGGGGTCACGGAGCCTCCCTCGGGGTCACCACCCAGGACCCAGGGGCAGTGGGTGCTCTGACTGGAGGCCCTGCTGGCCTTTGGATAGAAGACAAGGACAAGGTCAAGGTCAAGGATAAGGACATGCACTGTGTGGGACAGGATGCAGCTCCTTGTCTTTATATTTAGAGGAGGAGGCTCGCCAAGGCCAGTCCACCTTAGAGCTTCTATTTATACCTATTTACCGCCTGGTGCCTTCAGACTTCCTTGGGTTTGGATCTGCCCTGGGAAGGCGGAGTGGGGGTCACGGGAGGTGGGGCGGGCGCTGCCCGCCTCACATACCCCGCCCCCACTCCCACCCCCCAGGACAAGCTCAGTCCTAACCTTGCTGTGCCCACACAGGCAGAAGCAATCCTCGGCGATGAACTCAGCGGCGTGCTTTCGGGGGACACATCAGCGATGGGGCGCGGGCCAGAGCCGGGCCGTTCATTTTCCTCAAGTGCCTACAGTGTTCCCAAAATAGTCTCCATTCCCGCTGGGGAGGGAGCGGCGGCTGGGACAGGTGTGGGCTCTCCGGGACATGAAACAGCACGGGGGTGCGTTTCCTAACTGAGAGCCAAGCCCATTAGAGAACGAGGACTTGGGTTGGGCGCAAAGGGCCATCAGTTAAAAGCTACTACGGTTTCCTATTTAGCCTTAAAAAACCACGTTTATTTATTTGGGGCCTATTTTTCTCTCTTCTCCGTCTCTCCTTTTTTAAAATAGTAAAGTTTGTTTAAGAATGTATATTTTTGTTCACTTCAGGGAGGGAGAGGGAGATAGAAACATCGATGATGAGAATCATTGAGCAGCTGCCTCCTGCCCGCCTCCTGCTGGGGACGGAGCCCACACCCCCGGGCATGCGCCCTGACCAGATTGGAACCCGGGACCCTTCAGTCTGCAGGCGGATGCTCCACCCACTGGGCAAACCAGCTAGGTCTCGCTTTCTTTCTTTTTTTTTTTTTTTTTAAATATATATTTTATTGATTTTTTACAGAGCGGAAGGGAGAGGGATAGAAAGTCAGAAACATGAATGAGAGAGACACATCGACCAGCTGCCTTTTGTTCGCCCCCTACTGGGGATGTGCCCGCAGCCAAAGTACATGCCCTCGACCGGAATCGAACCCGGGACCCTTCAGTCCACAGTCCGACGCTCTATCCAGTGAGCCAAACCGGTCTCGGCGCTTTCTTTCTTTTCTAATATTTTTATTGATTTCAGAGAGGAAGGAAGAGGGAGAGATGGAAACATGAGTGATGAGAGAATCGTTGACTGGCTGCCTCCTGCACTCGCCCTGCTGTGGACTGCATCCGCAACCCAGGCCTGTGCCCGCACGGGAATCGAACCCGGAACCCTTCAGTCTGCAAGCTGAAGCTCTATCCACTGAGGCAAAGCGGCCGGGGCCATGGTGGGCAAACTGCCCTGTGGAAAGCCTGGTCTCGTCAGCCATGGCTCACGCTGCGGAGGGAAGAACCCGGGACGGGGGGCACTGAGCCTGAGCAGCGCAGGCACGTGAGGCCATTTCCACGTGGCTCGGGGGTTACTCCTGGTGGCGTCCACTCCCTCCCAGTCTCCGCCACTCCCTTCGGCTCCTGTCTCTGCTGCTTCCTCTCCCGCTGGGTCTGGAGGTGACCGAAGCCCTGGCCAGCCACTCGACGCCCACCTCTGGGAAACCCCGAGCCACACACCTGTTTTGTTTTTTAAATATATACTTAATTTATTTCTTAGAGAGAGGAAGGGAGAGGGACAGAGAGAAACATTGATGAAACACCCATCAGCTGCCTCCTTCACCCCCCCCCCCGGGATGTGCTCGCAGCCAAGGTACATGCCCCTGACCGGAATCGAACCCGGGACCCTTCAGTCCGCAGGCCGACGCTCTATCCACTGAGCCACACCGGGTTTGGCTCTCACGTATGTAGTTTAAAGCTTTCCCAGGCACCAACTCACACGAATGAGGCCCACTCCGTCATGCCGTTAACACTTTATTGACAGGTCAGCGACACGCGACCCTTCTCTTACTAACATCCCAACGGCCCAGCCGGACAGGCACCGGCCGGGTCTCCTCCCTGGGCAGCGCCCGAGTCAGCAGCTTTGGGGACACGCCAGGAGCCCTGGCAGAGGAGAGCCGGTGCTCCGGGCAGAGGGAGCAGACACAGGGGCGGCACCCGAACTTATCCGATTCGTCTCCGAGGAGAGGAGGCCTGTCGCCGGGAGCCAGGACGGCGCCACAGCGGCTCCTGGTGGTCTGGCCCCGCAGAGCAGGCGTGACGCTTCCCCGAGCGCTGACCCCCGCTCGCGATGACGCGGCCCAGGGGTCAGCTCTGTCCGTGGACGTAATATTCGTAATTGGCTTTGAGAACGAAGGCGAAGTAGGGGCTGGCCTTCAGGGCCCCGAGCTGCTCGGCCTGCAGCAGGTCGGTGACGTCCGGCAGGTACTCGCGGAGCTGAACGCCTGCGACAGAGTCGGGCATTTTTAAAAATAAATATATTTTATTGATTTTTACAGAGAGGAAGGGAGAGGGATAGAGTCAGAAACACCAATGAGAGAGAAACATCCATCAGCTGCCTCCTGCACACCCCCTACTGGGCATGTGCCCGCAGCCAAGGTCCATGCCCTTGACCGGAATCGAACCTGGGACCCTCAGTCCACAGGCCGACGCTCTATCCACTGAGCGACACCGGTCAGGGCCAGGGTGGGTTGTTATTGTTGGGAAGGCCCCCCAGGAATCAGGTGACGGATGGAGCGAACACCTGTGCTGCTATTTAACTGTGTGGCCGGGCGGCCTCTTTCCTCTCTGCACAGCTTCCGCCATCCCTCCAAGGTGCAAGTTGTGGTGGGTTTCCTTCATTCAAGCAGTGGTCAGTAAACTGCGGCTCACGAGCCACATGCGAATCTTTGGCCCCTTGAGTGTGGCCCTTCCACAAAATACCACGGCCTGGGCGAGTCTATATTGAAGAAGTGGCGTTAGAAGAAGTTTAAGTTTAAAAAACGTGGCTCTCCAGAGAAATTTCGATCGTTGTCCTGATGATATTTGGCTCTGTGGACGGATGAGTTTGCCGACCACTGCCTTAAAGTAATTACCACTGGAGACAAGCACTGCACATGATTCTATATTCTCCGACTTGGGATTAACGTGGAAGAAATACTTTCAGGAAAGTTAGCTACAGTATCTCCAAATGTACTCAAGTTTAAATCTAAAATCATGCCCTGACCAGTTTGGCTCAGTGGGTAGAGCGTCAGCCTGCGGACTGAAGGGTCCCGGGTTCAATTCCGGTCAAGGGCGTGTACCTTGGCTGCAGGCACATCCCCAGTGGGGAGTGTGCAAGAGGCAGCTGATGGATGTTTCTCTCTCGTCGATGTTTCTGACTTTCTATCCCTTTCCCTTCCTCTCTGTAAAAAAACAATAAAATGCATTAAAAAAAATAAAGTGAGGTCTGGGGAGTTACAGGAGAGTATGTACACATTTTCTCACTTGATAAAGAAAACGCGAAAAATACGTAAAGTAATAATATTTTATAAGTTGTCAATTACCATAAGGTCCTCAAAATCATATTTTTTACTACTCTCAAAGTGCTTATGACAATAAGCACTTTGAGAGTAGTAAAGTTATTGTATAACTTTGTGCTTGCTATACAATAAAAAAAATCTAGATTAATAAATGCTATCGGGCTAAATGGAAATTGTTTATATACATTCATTACCATTAAACTTTCAACAAAACCGTTTTCTCTGTAACAAGTATTCCACTTGTAGAAACGATCACAGAACTTTGCAGTTTTCAGTGTGAAAACAATAGGAAGTGATTTGTTCTATCACACCGATTTTCAATGTCACGGCCAACATCTGCATCCACTCCTTGTCCAGCGCGGAGCCTGCGCGGGGCGGGAACCAGGACCCCGGAGGATGGAGACCTCAGACACAGGCTCCCTTCATTCTGAAAACGCTCCTGTGGATCCTCAAACCAGCCCGGCGTCCGTCCGGCACCTTGGCAAACCCCGTTATGCTAAAGTTCCTAAAACAGGAGCGATGCTGCGCGTCCGATATCCATAAACCACTCACCGTCTTTTAAAAGCTTCTGTAGGATCTTCACAAATATACTGTCTTTCGATACTTCAATGGGATCGTCTTTACCGTCTGCGCCGGACCAGCTGGAAAACAGAAGCGGCACAGGGGGGTGGAGGCATGGCGCCGGTGACACCGACGACGTCACCTGCCGCGGTGGCTTTGACTGCGGGCGCGGGCAGAGCAAACCGGGAGCTCTGCGAGGCTCTCGGACGGCTGAAACGGAGCTTTACACGCTGATGCTCCTGAGACTCTGCGTGAGGTGTAAGGAGCCACACTTAGACAGCCCTTCGCCAGGCGTAACCATTGCGTGTCTGATGTCAAAACCCAGCAGGAGGCATCGTTCGAGGGGGATTTCTGTGGAGTAAACCTGGAGGGACCCCCGAGGAGGACCTCTGGGAGTGCAAGCCACAGTTGCCATGGTTACCGCTCACATGGCACATTCCGCTTCCATAAAGCGAGTTAGGTAACCAGCGCTGGTCCGGAAGTCGCGTTACCTATTGGGACTGTCCACTAGAAATCCCGGCAGAGACACCGCGTGCGGATCGGCAATCATGGATCTCCCGGGTGGCGACCGGCGTGTTTAGTGGGGGGGGGGGGGGGGGGGGGGAGACTCAAGTGGGCAGCGTGGAGGCTTCAGAGGCCGCCCCCAAGACCAGGTGCGACAGCAGTTTTCCCTTCTCCGGGAGTGACTGAGGGAGACGCTTTAGGGGAAGCAGTTCCGCCGCCGGGTCCCGACGCCTCAGAAAAAGGGAAACGGGGGGGGGGGGGGGGGGGGGAGAGGGGACGGACACGGGGGATGGGACCCACACCCAGGTCCTGTCCCTTTCACAAGCCTCCTGCTGGGCGCACTCCATCCCCAGCGGCTTGTTCCGAGTCTCTCTCTGCCGCCATCCGCCCGCCATCCCCGGAGGAGGGGAAAGTGCAGCCAGGTCTCCATCACACAGAACCCTGGTTGGCAAACTCATCCGCCCAGAGCCAAATATCAGCAGGACAACGACTGGAATTTCTTCGGAGAGCCACATTTTATTTTATTTTTTTTTATTTTTTTTTTTTAATGAAATATATTCAATTTTGCTTCTGACATTTTAAAGAACTAAAAAGGAAAAAGGATTCTGTCTTCAGAGCCCTGGCCCTGATTATCAACGTTAGAGAGACTAGATAACGGCAGAGGGCGGGGCCACACACAGGGCTGTATGCGGAGAGCCACATTTTAAAAACTTAAACTTCTAACGTCACTTCTTCAACACAGACTCGCCCGG
The DNA here is from genome assembly GCA_027563665.1 of Antrozous pallidus. Lineage (NCBI taxonomy): Eukaryota > Metazoa > Chordata > Mammalia > Chiroptera > Vespertilionidae > Antrozous > Antrozous pallidus. The sequence goes on along the minus strand of CM050529.1, from coordinate 2,680,962 downwards.
GCCGTGGTGTTTTGTGGGAGAGCCACACTCCAGGGGCCAAAGAGCCGCGGTTTGCCGACCCCTGACCTGGAGGGCACTGAGCCTCAAACTGTAATAACTGCTCATTGGAAAAATATGAAAATAAAAAGTCGCCTCAAGTCACTTGGGAGAACCGAGCAGCCACGCTCTGAAAATGAGCATTATTTCCACACAGACTGACAGCCCACGTGTAAAGTCAGACTGTGGTCCTAGACCCTCGAGCCATGCCTTAATTACCTAACGGAAAATGTAAGATCACTAGTGCGACCCTGCAGTTTCCATAATGTACTCGCACACAACACAATCCGGCTGCAGCATTTTGCTGGGTGACATGACACCCCCCACCCCGAGCGCGCTTCCAACTTACTTATCTCTCTGAAGAGCTTTGCAAAGGATTTCCAGTTTCAGATCGTTTATATTTATATCTTCCTCCTGCGCAGCAAACAACAACAAAATCCTCATTGAGTCCCGCCTTGAAAAAACACAGGCTTAAGTTTGAGATACGCCAACTGCTAATTCTGCATAATTATTACTTTACTTTAATTCATAATTTTAAAAAATTTCCCCTCCTTTAAAACATTAACACCACACAGAAAGTAAACCAGTAATTTGTTTGACTTGGTTTGGATGATCTGATTTTATCAGAAACAGCGAGAGGGGTAAGATTTCTGTATGAGTGTATTTTTAAGTATATTTTTTATTGATTTCAGAGAGGAAGGGAGAGGAAGAGAGAGAAATATCAATGATGAGAGAGGCATTGATCGGCTGCCTCCGGCACGCCCCACACTGGGGATCGAACTCACAAGAGGGTTGAGATTTTGGACTAGGTGATGTAAAAACCGAAACACTGTTTTCTATTCTTTTTCCAGTTTATTTTTCTCTTTAAGGGAAACGTATTGGGGGGACTTTGGTCAACAGCACACAGGTTTCCGGTGCACGTTTCTAAGACACGTGGTCTGTGCCCGCATCCTGTGCCCACCATTCAGTCACGTTCCCCGTCCCAGGCCCTGGACCCCTTCACCCTCTACCACCCCTTCCCCCCGGGAACCACCAAGCTGTGTCTGTGTTCAGGACATTTTGTTTGTTCGGTGTTCACGTTTTGTTGCTTTCAGTTTTATGCCCCACATTTGAGTGCAATCCCACGGCTCCTGGCTTTTCCTGGCTTATTGCGCTTAGCAGGATAGTCTCAAGACCCGCCAAGTTCTTCCCAACGGCTGTTTTCCAAGTCGCCCAAGTGCAAGGCCAACGACCTAGCCCACGGAATTTTCGCTGTAACCTTCTTGGTTTTAAAGGCTGAGAACAGGGTGAATGCCATCAAGAATAAATTAATAAAGCAACACAAATCGAGGAACTAATTGTGACTTAATAAACGAAAGAGAAAAAACTTCCTTCGGACTTTGAACAGCAGCATTTTAAGTCTAGACACAGAAAAAAGGACGCCTGGGCCGAAACCGGTTTGGCTGAGTGGGTAGAGCGTCGGCCTGTGGACGGAAAGGTCCCAGGTTCGAATCCGGTCAAGGGCATGTACCGTGGCTGCAGGCACATCCCCAGTAGGGGGCGTGCAAGAGGCAGCTGATGGATGTTTCTCTCTCACCGATGTTCCCGACTCTCTATCCCTCTCCCTTCCTCCCTGTAAAAAATCAGTAAAATATATTTAAAAAGAAAGGAAGAGGAAGAGGACGTCTGGAAACGTGTGAGAATGAGCGGGAAACGAAACCCCCCTCTTTCTGAAGAGCACACAGCCCCGAGCGAGGGCGCTGAGCCAGTGCTTCCCACGCTTTTAGGACTGGCTGCCGAGGTCTGTCTTCTTAATGGGTCTGGTCCCACAGAAAACCCTGCCTGGACCTGGTACCTGTCTGATGGCTCGCGTGGCCTCACCCACCTCACCGACGTACTCCAGCAGGTCCAGCGCCTTCTTGAAATCGTACTCACTGGCCCTCCGGTTCTCCTCGCAGACGTAGAGCTGCAGCAAGGAAGAGAGCACTGGCTTAGGTGAAGGCACGAGCGAGGCTGCAGGCGTTGTTGGAGAAGTCACTGCCTTGCAGGGAAGTGACAGGTCATTTTTATAGTCAAGAACAGTGTCACGTTTGCAAATTATACGCCATCTCTCTCACAGTCAACTGTCTTCTAAAACATGCATATGTTGCTGAAACCGGTGTGGCTCAGCGGATGGAGCATCGGCCTGCGGACTGAAAGGTCCCGGGTTCGATTCCCGTCAAGGGCATGTACCTTGGTTGCGGGCACATCCCCAGTGGGGGGTGTGCGGGAGGCAACTGATCGATGTTTCTCTCTCATCAGTGTTTCTGACTTGCTATCCCTCTCCCTTCCTACCTATAAAAAAATCAATAAAACGTATTTTAAAACAATTAAATAAAATATGCATATACTCTGTCAGTCATTAATTTGAGTAACCTGGTATATATATTTTTAAAAATGCCAGTAAATGTATATTCTTAGGTTCAAGGCAGTATATACATTTCAGCATTCTTTTTAATAGACTTTTAATAATATGTTTCTATTGGTTTCAGAGCGGGGAAGAGGGAGAGAGAGGCGACAATGAGAGTGAGTCACCGACTGGCCGCCTCCTGCACGCCCCCCCCGGGATGGAGCCGGCGGTCGGGGTGCCCGGACCGTGACACCCTGGGTCCTGGCCGGTGCTCAGCCCGAGCCAGACCAAGACTCTGCCGTTCATCGCTGCCCTCGGTGTTCGGGCCGGCTGTAACGCTGAGGTGTTGCCCTTGAAAACAGCCTTAAAGTTCAGATCCAGGATAAAGCCGGCTGTGGGTCAGTTTACTTAAAAGACATGAGCGTCGACCTAGGAACCAGGAGGTCACCGTTCCATTCCCGGTCAGGGCACGAGCCCGGGTGGCGGGCTCCATCCCCAGTAGGGGGCGTCTAGGAGGCAGTCGACCGATAATTCTCTCTCATCAATGATGTTTTTATCTCTCTCCCTCTCTGAAATCAATAAAAATGTGTGTGTGTATATATGTATGTATGTATACACACACACACACACACACACACACATATATGTATATATAAATATATATATAGACACACATACACATACATACTAGAGGCCCGGTGCATGAAATTCGTGCACTGGGGGTGGGTGGTCCCTCAACCCAACCTGCCCCCTCTCACATACTGGGAGCCCTCAGGGGATGTCCAACTGATGGCTCATCCCCAGCCTGCCCAAGACCTAAAGCCTCACCATCGCCCTGCTCAGCTCAGCCCCGGCTGCCTGTGACCACCCGGCCCCAGGGGCTGGGCGCTCGCTGTCACTTCCCCTCACAGCGCCCGTGGCCAGCGCTTGAGCCACTTGGCCTGCCCCCGCTCCTGATTGGCTGGTAGCATAGCCTATCAGGAGCGCAAGTACGGTCAAATTTGCATGTTTCTCTTTTATTATATAGGATAAAAAAGGATAAGAAAACACAGCAAGATGTTATCAACAGCTTCCCCTGGCTGGTTAGATCACAGCTGACTATACACTCACTTCTGTATTCTACACGTTTCCTGTGACTTTAGAATCAGAAAATACTTATTACTCATTGAGTCTGAACACCCTTTTCTCTCCACATGAGTATCTCTGGACTCGGTGTGGTATCAAATCCGATGGTGACATATGAAATACGGAGTCAGGCTGGCACATTCTCCCTTCTTATGGCACATAAAACAGGGAGGCAAACAGGCAGCAGCAGGATGAATTTTCAGACTGACTATGCTGCATCAGAGCTTGGGTGAGCTCTGTTATAAGAACTCTGCTGCTAAGAACTGCTATGTTTATGTTTTTTAATTTCTTCCTTTTTAAACACAATTAGAGCAAATTCCAGGCAATCCTATGGCATCGTTCGTGCACCTGAAATGCTATCCCAAAAGGAGAGAGGAGAGGCGCTGAAGCCGGGGCGCACATAGCAACAGACCCCTCCCCGGGCTGCGGCGGACCCAGCGGGGCTCAGGGACGGCACGCTGCAGAGCAAAAGTGAGGGGCTGGCAGCCCCGGGCATTAGATCCGGGCCCTCCACACTTTCCTTGGAGGAAGCCTGAGATGTATCTCCTGGCACAGATCTGCCGGGACCGGAAAGGTCACACAGGAAGTGCCGCCGGTCACCAGCACCTTCTGGAACGGGGTGTGTGTGTGTGTATGTGGTGGTGGTGGAGGGGTAGAGGGGTGGGGAGTGACGCAGGGAGGCGAGGCCGGCCCATGGCGCTGCTCACTGGCTTCCGGATTCCAGGGGAAGTCCCCAGGAAACAGGAAGTGGAAGACGGCCACGCTCAGGAACTGCTACCCAGACACTGAGGTTGGGAGACGGAGACAGGGCGAGGCCCGGGGCACGTACGCGGATGAGCTGCGGTGCGGTCAGCACCGGCATGGCGCTGAGGCTCAGCTGCTTCTCCGCCAGCAGCTGCTCCGGCAGCGTCTCCTGGTGCAGCAGGAAGCGCTCCTGCTCCGCCATGTCTGCAACTCAAAACGAGACGGTGAGGGGGGCCGGCTCTCGTCTGCTCCGCCTAAAGCAGCTGTGAACTTCCGAAAGAGAAGGGGCTCCCTCTAAAGACCGCCTCACCCCTGTCCAACCATCTCAGGGCGATTCCATTCCGCTCCTCCCGGACCCTGATTATGTCCACACACATTCCTGGGGTGTCCAAGTCACGTGATTAGCACAGCGACCAGACCAGTTAAAAGGGGGGCGTATGCTCCAGTTTCCCACTGTCCCCAAAGCGCTGGGCGGAACTGTTCTGGCCATCTGGGAGCCGAATCAGGAGCCAGCCAATCACACTGGCCCCGGCCGGGGGTTCAGTTGGTGGAAAGGAACCATCCAGGGAAAGTTCCGGGTTCAGTTCCCAGTCAGGGCAAATACCGAGCTTGTGGGTTCAATCCCCGGGCTGGGCACGTTGCAGGAGGCAACCGATCGACGTCTCTCTCTCTAAAAATCTAAATAACAGCACCCCGCACTGCCTTTGGCCTCATGGCTCCGAGGCCCCTGGGAGGCAGCCCCGCCTTTGAGGTTGCCTCCGAGCTCTGACTACATTGTGAAATGCCTGGAGCCGTCAGCCCCAGGCTGGGCACTGCTGGCAAGCGCACACACAGGTGGGCGCTGTATGCGGGTCACACGCTCCGGGAAGCAGGTGATGCGAGCGTGTCCCACTGCCGTGACGGCACCTGGCGAGTCTGTGCAACGAGACTCCAACCACACGAGGAGACCCGCTTCCCGCAGCCCTGCCTCAGCGGCCCCGGTCCTCAGGTGACCAGCTGTTCACCACGGCTGCCAAGGGGTGCCTTCCCTGTCAATCAGTCTTTCTGGCTAATTAGTTGGCATTCTCCTTTGGTAAGGAAGCATGTCACTGACCCCGCCCCTTTTGGGGATCACTGAGGACTTAGGGATTTTTCTTTTTTAAGACTGAAATACAGTCCTTTAGTACCATTCTTTCTGGTGTTCAAATTATCCCCGAATTGGTTAGCATCTCTACATTAACCTCGCTTTCTGGCCCGACGAGGCTTCCTCGCGTCATTTCTTCAATAAGCCCTCCTTCCCTTCCCTGAGAAATGGCAGCTGGAAACCAAACTACGGGCTCGGGGCCCTCGGGACCCTGGGGCGCCATGGCCCTGTGGTCTCTTCCGTGGATGGAGCCATTTCACACCATCATCACCCGACATTCCATCTCCAATTCAAACAACACAGGCTGCGTCCCTCCATCTTTGTATCTACCTTCTCCTTGGTTCTCAAAAATGACAATTTCTCAAACTACAACACACAGAACAGTGGTGGAGTGGGGACCCCAAAAAGTTTGGGCTCGAAACCAACGACTTCAGAAGGCTCCCCCCCTGCAGCAATCGCCTGAGCGAAGATCTAGCTTTCACTGGGTCCCTCTTCTCATGTGAGTCGCTAAGGGCGCAGGCAGAGAGCCTGGCTCCAATCATTCGAATTTGTTCTTTAGGAATTCTCATTGAAGAGACAGACTCCTTTTCTCTAGAAAGACTCCCAACTACATAACTGAAAGATGACCTAAGGACACTGAACAAACATCCTCTTAAAGGAAACACAGTCTTAATTCCAATGGGGCCAGTAAGTGATTAGAGATGGATCAGTAGAGTTCATTGATGAGTGATCTGTATGTCTTGTTAAAATTCTCTTTTAATGAATGCCCTGACCGGTGTGGCTCAGTGGATAGAGCATCGGCCTGCGGACTGAAGGGTCCCAGGTTCGATTCCGGTCAAGGGCATGTACCTTGGTTGCGAGCACATCCCCAGTAGGAGGTGTGCAAGAGGTGGCTGATTGATGTTTCTCTCCCATCAATGTTTCTAACTCTCTATCCCTCTCCCTTCCTCCCTGTAAAAAAAAAAAAATCAATAAAATACATTAAAAAAAATTCTTTTACCTTCAATTTTTTCCTGCAGAACATCTTCGGAAAAGTCTGACGCTAACGCAGCCAATTTACTCAGGCCCAGAAGGGTTTTTTTCTTTGCGAAGTAGCGCGTTTCCATATTTGCCAAACCCAGAAGTGTTGCATGAGCCTGTAAAAAACCACATATGAAAACCGTGGTCAGACCCTGGTTACTAATTTAAATCGGAATAAACGTGAAGTACAACTCTAACTTTGCCCCTAAGCTACATCAATGAAAAATCAAGTCAATATTAGCAAACCTGAAAACTGATGAGTACTATATACATGGAAAAGTAATTTTACAATAATTATTGGGAAAAGAAACACATAAAATGCATTTGCTTTATAACAATTATATAGTCACTTTTCAACATCTTATGAGGAATTAAAAAAATTAATTTGTGTACCATTTTGACTCGTAATTTAAACATTTTTATTATACATGTTAATCAAATTCTTGTGCTTTTACTGTAATAGTAGTCAAATCACAATGGACTGCATTTTTAATTGAGATTAAGAAGTAATGGCAACACTACCACAGATCAAAAGCATTCAAATTATGCGAGAGAAAAAGAGATGCACATTTTAAATGGTTTATAAGTAGGATTTTAATTCCAAAACTACAATCAAATTAATTAAAGTTACCGAAATCTGCTCCATAGAACTGAATCCTTCTTACCTTTTCCAATTCTTGGCTGTTGATTTCGTGTAACCAGCTGAGATGCTCATGAGCTTGCAAGAAATCCGCCAACTGCCCGTGCTGAGCGATGGGCTGAGACAGCAGCTTGCCCCTCTTTCCCTTCTCCAGATACCAGCGGAAGAGGAAGTCTGAGAAATTCTACAGACAACAAAGCCAAGGACCCAGTTCTGGTTGGTAACAGTTTTAAAACATATGCCTGTGATAACAAAATATTAAATTTCTCCCCAAGGTCTGAGACCCCAGAATAGAAATCTTTTTTTTTTTTTTTTTTAAATATATTTTATTGACTTTTACAGACAGGAAGGGAGAGGAATAGAGAGTTAGAAACATCGATGAGAGAGAAACATTGACCAGCTGCCTCCTGCACACCCCCTACTGGCGATGGAGCCCGAAATCGGGCATGTGCCCTGACCTGGAATTGAACTGTCATCTCCTGGTTCAGAGGCTGATAATTAGAGGCACACCGGCTGGGCAGTGGGAACCTTTTTCTTTTTTTTAAACACCAAGTGTGATTTCAAGCAAGGTAAAACAACAACCTTAGGTGTATGGAAATCTGGGCTCTCTGAGACTGTCATCCTATGCTTCCCCTATTTTCTATTCGAATTTTTAAAACTCTTCCAATATTAATACACCTAAGTAATCTTTCAGTAACACTTCTGTATAACGAGGAGTCTACCCAGCTGTCGACTCTAGGCGTCAGTGTCTTTATTCTGCTCACTGACACTGCAGAGAAGCTATTCCCCATCATGCTCAGCAAAATCACACGCTCACTGCATCATCATCACCTGTACCTTTTCACTGCATTTTCCAGTTTCCTTGCATGATTACAGTGTCCCTGGTTTTTAAGGGCTAGTTAATGACTAAATATGTTAACCATTTCTCATGCATTGCAAATGAAATACCATGTTTTTTGTTACTATTTCACTCCGGTGTTTTACTTTGTGGTTGTATCAAACTTGTGTATTAAATATAATCATGCGCTGTTAAAAAAAATAAAAAGAATAGTCTACCCATTTACAGAAAAACGTAATACATCCATTAGGATATAAGTTAACCAAAGCCCAGGTGAGAGAGGAAATGGTGAGCCCCTCACACAGTAGGCCGTACCCCCACACAGTAGGCCGTACCCCCACACAGTAGGCACGGCCCGGCCCCAGCGCGTTACCTGGTCGGCAAACTGGGTCATGTAGCGCTGGAGTCTGGTCTGGTTGTCCGTCTGCTCGCACATCTGCACTAAGATGTCGAAGTCGCAGTATTTCTCCGCTAACGAGGCAGCCCATGAGTACTGGCCGAGAGTGACTGTGGAAACGAGGCCAGGTGGAAACAAAGCTCGTTAGTGAAAACGTAAAAGATGAAAGAAAAAAAAGTACTACTTGCAATCGTACCCCGGTCTGTATGACATCCTAAGGATAACTAATGGGACAGGAGCCTTTCCAGTGACTGGTGTTTGGTTTAAATTCGTGTAAAATCACGACGGCCCCGCCCGAGAGGCTCAGGGGCTGAGCGTGGACCCGGGAACCAGGGGGTCACAGCTCAACTCCGGTCAGGGCCCATGTCCAGGTCGGGGGCTCCATCCCCGGTGGGGGACGTGTAGGAGGCAGCCGATCCATGGTTCTCTCTCACTATTGATGTTTCTCTCTCTCCCTCTCCCTTCCTCTCTGAAATCAGTAAAAATATATTTTAAAAAATAAATAAGTAACATGAAACCAGTAAAGATGCAAATTCAGCCCCGGGCTTCATCCATGGACGCTATTCCCTTCTTTCTAGTACGAGCGAAACGCGGCCCCTCCCCATCCCCATGGAAACGAGGCCGAGTGAAGGGGCGCAGAGCTAAGGCTGGCGCACTGCCTACATGGCACGTGACCGGACGCCTTCCCTGGCTGCGCCAATTCCAAGGCCACAGCCGAGCTCAGGACCGGGCACTTACGCAGCGGAGACAAGAGATCGGACCTCTTCTGCACGTATTCCGTCTCCAGGTTGCTAAATCGCTCCTGGTCCCTGGATCTGTCCAGAGACTTCAGCTGACAAGTGTAGCCATCCAGGAAGCAGTCGATCAGAGCGACCAGCTGCTCCATGAGAACGTTCCGGAGGCTGCTGTCCGCCTGCGGGTACACCGTCTTCAGCACGAGGCCGTGCTGCCGCAGGATCGCCGTCCGCACGCCCGCAGGGCCGCTGGATGCTGGAGGCCACGGAACGTAAGCCGGTGAGTGGGGTTCCACGGCGCCTCGGGGAAAGACCACCTGCCCGAGAAGCCCAGCGCCGCACCCCTGCTGGGCAAGGACCAAACAGGAGCCAGCACCCCTCTCCCTGCAGCTCAAACCCCGTCTTCTCCACGGAGCCTTCCTCAGCAAGCCAGGTCAACATGGCCACTCTCCCTCCCCCGCTCCCTCCCCCCCAAATTCCGTTCATGCTACTCCACTTACTGTCTTCTATTAAGTCAACATAAAACAGGTCCACACCTCCAGCGCCAGGCCCTGCCTCTATGAATAGCTACACGCACTAGAACCTACTACGTGCCGCCCTGACCAGCGTGGCCCAGAGGACGAGCGTCGGCCTGCAGACTCAGGGGTCCCAGGTTCGGTTCCGGTCAAGGGCATGTATCCTGGTTGTGGGCACATCCCCAGTAGGGGGTGTGCAGGAGGCAGCTGATCGATATTTCTAACTCTCTCTCCCTCTCCCTTCCGCTCTTGAAGTCAATAAAAATATATTAAAAGCCCTAGCTGGTTTGAGTGCATAGAGCATCAGCCTGTGGACTGCAGGGTCCCAGGTTCGATTCCGGCCAAGGGCATGTGCCTTGGTTGTGGGCACATCCCCAGTGGGAGGTGTGCAGGAGGCAGCTGGTCTATGTTTCTGACTCTCTATCCCTCTCCCTTCCTCTCTGTAAAAAAATCAATAAAATATATTTAAAAAGTAAATAAAGTAAAACCTAGTAGATGTGACTTTGCATTTCACTTACAAACCCGCACGAGAGGCGTTACACAGCTTCCCAAAGCGATGGCACATGGGGGTATAGTTTGAGGAGCTGCTAGCAGACCCGTGTCCTCGGGCCCCACGCTCCAAGCTCACCTGTCCACGGAATGTACTCCGGCTCCTTCTCCAGGGGCTCCTCTCTCCTGTACAGGGAGCTTCTGTTCTGCCGGTAGTGACTGGCAGCTTGCAGCATGTCCTGGAGAGGAATGAAACGCGTTAGCAGCCGAAACCGGTGTGGCTCAGTGGATAGAGCGTCGGCCTGTGGACTGAAGGGTCCCGGGTTCGATTCCAGGCAAGGGCATGTACCTTGGCTGCGGGCACATCCCCAGTAGGCGGTGTGCAAGAGGCAGCTGATCGATGTTTCCCTTTCATCGATGTGTCTAGCTTTCTGTCCCTCTCCCTTCCTCTCTTTAAAAAAAAAATCAATGAAGTATATTAAAAAAAGAAAAAGAAAAAAAAGAAAAAGAAACGCGTTAGCAGATGAAGAAAGCTGCCGATTCCCGGGATTTCCCAAAGGAATTCGAAACATCAAACTCTATTTACAGGAAAAAACCCTCAACACAAGCCCGGAGGGTAACTGGCTCTTTTTGCATTTGAGATCTAACTCCAGTTTCTGAAAACTACAGTAACCAAAGTAAAAAAACCCATCATTATAAAGTACATTGCCTAGCCGAAACCGGTTTGGCTCAGTGGATAGAGCGTCGGACTGCGGACTGAAGGGTACCGGGTTCGATTCCGGTCAAGGGCATGTACCTTGGTTGCAGGCACATCCCTAGTAGGGGGCGTGCAAGATGCAGCTGATCGATGTTTCTCTCTCATCGATGTTTCTGACTCTCTCTCCCTCTCCCTTCCACTCTGTTAAAAAAAAAGTCAATAAAATATATATAAAAAAATAAATAAATAAAAATAAAGTACATTGGCTAAAATCAAATGGAAGTTTTAATCAGTAAGTAGTGAGCTTTTGAGTAATTAAAAAATACTTACACAGTTACATGAATATTAATACACTAGAAGCCCATTGCAGCACGAAGATTCATGCAATAGGCTTTCCTTCCCTTGGCTGCTGGCACCTGTTTTCCTCTGGCACCTGGGACCTGGGCCACAGAGGAGCCAAGCCTTCAGCCTTTCTCCGTGCCTGCATATGCAAATTAACCCACCATTTTGTTGGGTTAATTTGCATACACACGTCCGATTGGCTGGTGGGCATCACAAAGGTATGGTCAATTTGCATCTTGCTCGTTTATTAGTGTGGATTTGCAATGTTATATATGTCCTTCTCCAAAGAGAGGTTTATTCCACTAAATAGAACCCAGGACCACAGAAATTTGACATGCACACCCATATATTCCAAACAGCTGTAGACTTATTAATGAAATGACTGATACGTTTCTAACTTTCTGGAATTAACGACAGCAAAGCTCCTATAAATGGCTGGTGACACAGAGCAGGACTAGAGAAACCACTTTCTCCTCCAGCCACCTCTGGGCTGAGCACCGTATTTTGGTACCTTGAGAATGTTGTTCACGCTGATCACCACGTCAGCCCATTCAGCAGACTCCAAAGACGTCTCCTTTAAGGCCTGCTCCTCATGCTCCAGCAAACACTCACAGATCGTGTCTACCTGCGACACCTGCAGGAGAGAGACGTCCGTCAACGGGCTACGCCTTCAGCTCACGAGTCGGAAAAGAACAATGAACAGTGAAAACAAATGCAAACACCAAGAAAAGTTCAAATCTCCGAACTCTGCAAAATCAGAGTGCCCAAATAATTCAGTCCTATAGGTAAGCGGATTCTGGACTGTTAGCAGGCAGATTTTTAAACTTAAATACCAGGTATAGGCAGCCCTTCATAGCTATAGGCTCTGCATCTGTGAGATTCAAAACATTTGGGGGGAAATGTGACATTGTCGCTGACATGCACTCTGTATTAGGGCCGCCATGGCTGCATCTGTACTGAGCATGTGTCTTTTGTCGTTAGAAGGGGAATAACCAATAAATACATAATAAAAAAATAACCCTAGCTGGTTTGGCTCAGTGGATACCGCATCGGCCTGCGGCCTACGGGGTCCCAGGTTTGATTCTGGCCAAGGGCGCAGGCCCGGTTGGGGACTCGATCCCCCAAAGTAGGGGGCGTGCAGGAGGCAGCCGATCAGTGATTCTCCGTCATCACTGATGTTTCTCTCTCTTCCTCTCCGAAATCAATAAAAACATACGTTAAAAACTGGGCTAGAACATCCAGCACGGCCAGGGAGGGCTTAGCCTGCGAGCACCCGGCCTGTGCGGGCGGGCAGCCAGCCCGCGGGGCCCGGGCAGAGCGCGCTCACCTCCCGGAAGAAGAGGTCCGCGGGCGTCAGGCTGGCCGGGACGTCGCAGTCCCGCTTGTGCAGGGCGGTCAGGATGGCCGTGTTCACCAGCTCGGGCAGCCGCGAGTGGTGGTTCTTGAGGACGATGGCGGCCGCCAGCTTCTCCGCGTGCTCACAGAGCAGCCGCCGCGTGGCCATGGGCGCCCCCCTCGCCGGGGAAGTGCGCAGGCGCCCAAACAGGCCGACCTTGCAGAGAGACACACACATGTTCTTGGAATGCATTCGTAGGAACACAAGTCATGCAGTCACTTTTCCACCCAAGCACGTGGGGTGCAGAGCCACTGCCCTAGCGCTCGCCGCAAAGTGCCGCCAGCTGCCTCTCCTTCTGGCTCCTTCCGACACCCATGCATGCATGCACATGTACGCACACACGTGCGCACACACACACATGCACACGCACATATCAGCCAGGGCGGCTAACACCTGTAAGAAATAGAGACATTCTAGTTCTAAGCTTAGGGTATCTCCCGAGTTTCTGTCCACTACTGTTGTCTCCAGATATCTTATTTCTCAAGTTACTGCTTCTAGTTAACCAAATGACAAAGTCATTCTTTCCATGAGCTCCCCTAGAGTCTACACTTCTGTGGGCTATTAACTTAGCAGTTTCCATGTTCGACATCGATTTCAGGAACCCTAACACCAGTGAGTGTGTGTGCGTGTTGGGGGACGGGGGCAAGAGAGGGGGTACAAGAGGGAGGGTTTTTAATCCTTTGCTTGATGCCCGTTTTTGATATGTCACCAGATTCTAGAATTTTCCTAAGTTTCTATTTGCTAAGTCATTACAATAACCCAAACTACAAAAAGCCAAAAGACAGACATCAATAGTAAAAGTCTTCCCATTTTAGGTGTAGCCCGTTTCATGAGTAACGGGCCCAGGTTTTATATATTTATATACTATGAACAGGGAGCTACCGCACTGAACAGCAGAGAGAACCTTCTCGCCCCCACAGAAAGGTCTATCGGGCAGGCGGACTAGACTCTCTAACACGAAGGCTTCCTGATTTGGGGAGAAACAAGCAAAAATGAGATTAGCTTCATGCATGCGGCCACAAGCGTGGGAGCCACTGCTGATGGCAAAACTGGGTGGTTTTGTGTAGCAATTCTGACAGCAAAGACATTTTCTAGTTTCACTTCAGGCTCAGTATAAATGGGACTATCCCTTTAAAAAATACTTTAATGAGAATTCTCATGGCACTTCAAAATTTAAAATCCTCAGGTAAGTCTTATTTTTTATCGCCTTATTCTTCTTCGCTGTCTTTCCAGTAACAAAGTCAACTCAGGAGAGTGTGAGCTCGACAGAGCCCCGGGGGAACTGAATGGAAGGCAGGCTGTCCGAGGACATCACAGAAACCCAAACACACTTCTGCTGAAATACACTCTTCTTGCGCTTCTTATCTCATTTCCAATGCGACTTTTATACGTGGAGTAACAGCTGTCCACACAGCCCTGGACTTATTTACTTTTAAGTTGGAAAAGAGGAAGAGAACATGTAAAATCCACCGGAACGCCTCCCCCGCTGCCCTGGGGAGCAGAGCCGGCCACGGACAGCAGAGCGGACAGCAGAGCAGATAGCAGAGCAGAGAGCAGAGCAGAGAACAGAGCGGACAGCAGAGCAGAGAGCAGAGCAGACAGCAGAGCGGACAGCAGAGCAGACAGCAGAGCAGAGAGCAGAGCAGAGAACAGAGCGGACAGCAGAGCAGACAGCAGAGCAGAGAGCAGAGCAGACAGCAGAGCGGACAGCAGAGCGGACAGCAGAGCAGAGCGGACAGCAGAGCAGAGCGGATAGCAGAGCAGACAGCAGAGCAGAGAGCAGAGCAGAGAGCAGAGCAGACAGCAGAGCAGAGAGCAGAGCAGACAGCAGAGCAGAGAGCAGAGCAGACAGCAGAGCGGACAGCAGAGCGGACAGCAGAGCAGAGCGGACAGCAGAGCAGAGCGGAGAGCAGAGCAGACAGCAGAGCAGAGAGCAGAGCAGAGAGCAGAGCAGACAGCAGAGCAGAGAGCAGAGCAGACAGCAGAGCAGAGAGCAGAGCAGACAGCAGAGCAGAGAGCAGAGAGCAGAGCAGACAGCAGAGCGGACAGCAGAGCGGACAGCAGAGCAGAGAGCAGAGCGGACAGCAGAGCAGAGAGCAGAGCAGACAGCAGAGCAGAGAGCAGAGCGGACAGCAGAGCAGAGAGCAGAGCGGACAGCAGAGCAAGAGCAGAGCAGAGAGCAGAGCAGACAGCAGAGCAGACAGCAGAGCAGAGAGCAGAGCAGAGAGCAGAGCGGACAGCAGAGCGGACAGCAGAGCAGAGAGCAGAGCAGAGAGCAGAGCAGAGAGCAGAGCAGACAGCAGAGCAGAGAGCGGACAGCAGAGTGGACAGCAGAGTGGACAGCAGAACAGAGAGCAGAACAGAGAGCAGAGCGGACAGCAGAGCAGAGAGCAGAGCAGAGAGAGGAGCAGAGAGCAGAGCGGAGAGCAGAGCGGACAGCAGAGCAGAGAGCAGAGCGGACAGCAGAGCAGAGAGCAGAGCAGAGAGCAGAGCAGAGAGCAGAGCAGAGAGCAGAGCGGAGAGCAGAGCGGACAGCAGAGCAGAGAGCAGAGCAGAGAGAGGAGCAGAGAGCAGAGCGGACAGCAGAGCGGACAGCAGAGCAGAGAGCAGAGCAGAGAGAGGAGCAGAGAGCAGAGCGGAGAGCAGAGCGGACAGCAGAGCGGACAGCAGAGCGGACAGCAGAGCAGTGCTCGGCTGCCTCGCAGCGGGCCACGCACCTGGTGAAGGAAGTCCATGAGGAAGGAGTGGGCCTTCATCTTGTCCTCCAGCTGGTGCAGGATGATCAGCGACGTGTTGCTAAACCCGGGAGCTTCTGTGGAAACACAGCAACTGAACTTAAAACACATAACGGACTGGCTTTTTTTTTTTTTTTTTTTTTTAATTGATTTTTTTTACAGAGAGGAAGGGATAGGGATAGAGAGCTAGAAACATCGATGAGAGAGAAACACTGATCAGCTGCCTCCTGCACATCCTCAAATGGGGATGTGCCCGCAACCCAGGTCCATGCCTTTGGCCAGAATCGAACCTGGGACCCTTCAGTCCGCAGACTGAAGCTCTCTCCACTGAGCCAAACCAGTTAGGGCAACGGACCGGCTTTATCGTCATTACTGAGCCGGGAATAAAAAGTTAAGAAACATCCCTACTAAAGGAGAAGACCAACTTTCCCATGTGATTATTTGTAACATCACCCAAGGGTTGAGAAAACGTAGAAAAACGTCGTAGGAGTGTGCTACAATCCACGCGTATTTAAAACATAAGAGAGCATAACCAGGGGACACGCACACGGGGCGGCGGGGGCTTGTTCTGGGGGCGGGAGCGGACAGGGAGGGCCGATGGGAGAGCAGAGTAGACTTGCCCATCGCCCCCTCAGTCTCTGTTCTATCGCATCCATCTGCTTGGCGCCTTCTCACAACCGACTATACGGAAAGCCACGACCTTCCAAACAACGCTGAGCTAACATTAAACCGCCTCATGAACTTAAACCAGGCGCTGTGAGCGGCACTAAGCAAAGCGCCCGGATATTCTCAGAGCAGAGCATCCCCTGTACGAGCCCCAGAGGCTTACCCTCGGGGACGGACTCGGCCCAGCGCGGGTCCGAGGCGGGGTAGTCGTCCACCAGGTCCACGCTGATCTGGGCCACGGCCCTGTCCAGCTCGCTGTCCACGCCCAGGTCCGCGTGGGAGGCAAACAGCTCGTCCACCATCATCTGAGCGTGACCCACGTCCTTCCTGAGACGGGGCCGGGAGCAGACATGAGAGGAGGCAGAGCATGCGCAATCCCCACCGGGAGCGAGTTCATGCGAACTTCAAGCCTCGTCTGCTAGCCCGAAGTTCATTACTTTTCGTAACGTTTAGTGAAATGCATTCATGGATTCGACAAGTTCATGCAGAATGCTTAGAATACGCTAGAATGACAGGACATAGAAGAAGAGCCCACGACTTGTCACGAGGGATCAGCTGATCACAGGAAGGTACGCAGACACCGCGGCTGGGGAAGGACAGGGGGACCGGCACCATCGGAGGGGCAGAGGGAACCTCCCCGGGAAGAGGTGGCCGCCCGCTAATGGGGGGGAGGGGTGCAGGGAGGCCGGGAGCGTGGGGAGGCACAGGGACAGGGAGCGGGTGCTGAGGGAAGGCCTGCAGCCAGGAGACAACTGATGCCACCGACGGGGCTGAGATGAGGCAGGGAGGAAAGTTCCCCGGGCAGACCTCCTAGAAACACTACCCATCAAAGGCCGGGTGAGCCCGGACAGTGTTGCTCAGTGGTGAGCGTCGACCTAGGAACCAGGAGGTCACGGTTTGATTCCCGGTCAGGGCACAGGCCCGGGTTGTGGGTTCCATTCCCAGTGTGGTGTGTGCAGGAGGCAGCAGTTCCAAGATTCTCTTTCATCATGGATGTTTCTCTCTCTCCCCTCTTCCTTCCTCTCTGACATAGATAAAAATGGGTTTAAGGAAAAATAAAAAGGAAAAAAAAAACACCCCAAAAACCTTTGATTTGCCTTAACATCAGACATGAGAGATACCCGGAGCTGCCTTCACGATCACCGTTTGGGCAAGTGCCTGCTTTTCCGGAATGGAGAGGGCGTTACTTCACCTCCCCCAGCGCAGCCGGGACCCTCCCGTCCTGACGGCCCAGCCCAGGAGGACAGAGGAGAGTGTCCAGTTCAGAAAGCTCAGGAGGACAGAGGAGAGAGTGTCCAGTTCAGAAAGCACTTTCTCCGTAACGGCTCATTCCTCCAGCCCGCCCGCTCATCAAATAAGGAGCACGTCAGCAAACGGTGTGCTCAGACTTAACACAGCCCCCCTTTAAGAACAGGCATACCTGCAGAACTGCAGAAAGGCGGCCTTCAGCAGCCTGGTTTTGTCCTCCGGCGCTATGGGCTCCTTCTTGGTAGAGGGCTCAAAAACCACACTCTGTGAACGACAGGCGACCACTGAGAAGTGAAGGCATCAGAGCATTCTTTTTTTTTTTTTTTTTAAATGTATTTTATTGATTTTTTACAGAACAGAAGAGAGAGGGATAGAGAGTCGAACATCGACGAGAGAGAGACATCGATCAGCTGCCCCCTACACACCCCCTACTGGGGACGTGCCCGCAGCCAAGGTACATGCCCTTGACCGGAATCGAACCTGGGACCCTTCAGTCCGCAGTCCGACGCTCTATCCACTGAGCCACACCGGTCTTGGCAGAGCATTCTTTTTTAAATATGTTTTCATTGACATCAGAGAGGGAGAGAGAGAGAGAAACATCAGAGATGAGAGAGAATCACCGACGGGCTGCTGCCGGCACACCCCACACTGGGGATCGAACCCGCAACCCGGGCCTGTGCCCTGACCGGGAATCGAACCCCGACCCCCTGGTTCCTAGGCTGATGCTCAACCCCTGAGCCTCGCCAGCCGGGCAGAATATTCCTAATTATTGAACTAAAACCTGTGCCCACCTATGACAACAACAACGCAGGTACACCGTACTCTCTGTATCAATGGCTTACCTACATAAAACACACATTGAGAAACAAGATAAAATGAACCAAACCATCAGCTGAAGTGCCAAAGGACAGGTGTGTGTATCACTGAGGGGTCACACGGTGAGTGAATTATCTGGGGATTTCACTATAACCAACACACCCCTTCCAAGGCTCTGCTCTGACATCACTCATCACAATGAGTGTTACTGAGCGTAATGGCTGACACCAAGCTTATACAAGGATTTGAAAAAGAATCTTTTTGATGTACTTTATTGATTTTTACAGCGAGGAAGGGAGAGGGACAGAGTTAGGAACATCGACGAGAGAGAAACATCGATTAGCTGCCTCCTGCACGCTCCCTACTGGATATGTGCCCGCAACAAGGTACATGCCCTTGACCGGAATCGAACCCGGGCAGGCCGACGCTCCATCCACCGAGCCAAACCAGCTAGGGCTACCACAATGCTTTTAAAACGACCTGACATCTGAAAACAGTTGTGGAAACAGCCTGATAAAAATGTAAACACGACACAGAACCACATACCTCATTGCTCGGCCCAGCGACGGAAGATGCTAAAGATTCTTCCAGGTCCTCCGCTAACACGGACACATTTTCCCTGGCGGTAACAGACACCAGCCCGCTGTTTCTAGAAAACAGGATCGGGACACCAGCACAGGAACCAGCTCCTAAAATACTGTCCCCTGGAAGACAGCGAAACACACAATTACTTGCACACAAGCTTCGGAAACCCGCCCCCTCGGCAGAAAACCAGCTGGCGCACGAAGACGCGCCTGTGGCCTTCACACCCCTGCTGTGACCTCAGTTCTCTGTCCCAGGCCCAAGGGCAAGAACCGGCTGCTGGCTGAAGTGGCAGCCTGTGCCCTCAGCGTCAGGTCCGTCAACACTAGCCTCGCAAGACAGCAGCACGTAGAAAGCGAAACAGTAAAACGATTCCTTCTGCAAAATTCAAAACACCAGCTTTTATAAACCGAGGGGATCCTTCTGTTCTCTTCGGCCATGACTCACCGAGTGAGCCAGTTGAGGGCAGGGGGTGGGAGGTCTAAGCTTGCTCGGGGCCTTACTTAATGCCATCCTACCCACCCCAGTCAAATCTCGTGCTGGGATCAGGAAATCGAGATTTCATCCTATTGCCTCACCTGCATTCTGCCCTCTGCCCAACCTCTTTATTATTTATTTTTAAAACATTTTATTTTTTTAAAGAGAGGAAGGGAGAGGGAAAGAGAGTTAGAAACATCGATTAGCTGCCTCCTGCACACGCCCCACTGGGGATGTGCCTGCAACCAAGGTGCATGCCCTTGACCGGAATAGAACCTGGGACCCTTCAGACCGCAGGCCGACGCTCTAACCACTGAGCCAACCCCTTTAAATAAAATCCTAATTTAACCATCTGCTTGCCTTTCTTTCACTCCCGGATGGTTTAACCCGCCTCCTCCCCAAGAGTCCAACACCTGAGGGTCTTCTTATCCAGGGTCTGGATATACTTGCTTAAAAGAACAACTCAGAGCCCTAACCGGTGTGGCTCAGTGGATAGAGCATGTACCTTGGCTGCGGGCACATCCCCAGTGGGGAGGGTGCAGGAGACAGCTGATTGATGTTTCTCTCTCATCCATGTTTCTAGCTCTCTATCCCTCTCCCTTCCTCCCTGTAAAAAGTCAATAAAATATATTAAAAAAAGAAAAAAACTCAGAATGAGTCACTCTCAGTAACTAGGGATAAGCAATTACTTCTCACATCAGCCCTTCCCCTCTTGGCGTTTCTGGAGAAAGCGTGACTATTTAGCCTATAAACACGACAGCCGGAACTGCGCGCCCTCTGGCTTCCACAGGCTGTGCCTGCAGCCCCACGGGGAGTGGCACCGAGGTGTGGGCAGCCCCGGGGGCACGGAGTTGAAAAACATCCTGGGAGAAGAACAGAGACGACAGGAATGACGAGCGGGCTCGCTGGCCTCGCTCTCAGCGGCCCGCACCTTGCGTGTTGAAGACGATCTTCTCCTGCGGCGGGGAGAACTTGCCGGAGCCGGTGCAGCACACGAACACGGCGCTCTCGCTGTACAGGCAGGCCGTCTGGCCGGCGAAGTCCGGGACCAGCAGGCGGCACAGGGTCAGCTCTTCAGACTGAGGGGCAAGTTCAGAATCCGTTTCGGGGACCCACACACCAAAGCCTGTCTTACGACGTCGTCGCCCCACGTGGGTGCAACGTGTCACGGGTTATGGAAACAAGAGAACAAGTTGCATTCCCGTGCAGTATTCGGCGTAACGAGTCACACTGAAGTGAGCACGGGGACTTAGCAGGGTTAGTACTACAGGAGGTTAAGTGAAATGAACTTACAGTTGTTAAAGCTGTCCCTCATGAATATCATACTTACTCAACAATATGTCCAACTGCTATTAAGCTTAACACTGGAGATCTTGTCTTTTTAATCGTTTACGTGAACTTTAAGTGCATAACGCCTACAAAAATAACCCTACCCGGAGCGAAAGGGAATTTTTCTGTGATATACAGGGATCAAAGCCAAACTCCGACGTCTACCCGGTTTGTTCCTTATTTTTCCATCAGTCTTCTCCTTCTACTCAACAACGTAAGTGCGAGTCTCCCTTCACAGAGCGGGCGAGAAGCAGCCAACTGCTGGCTGCCAGCGGCTTCGACTCGCATTTCTCTGCCGCTAAGACTGAAGAGCAAGGCTGAGATGGCAAGTGAAACGCGACATCTAAAACGTGGCCCCTTTCAAACACAGGCGCCAAAGTAAATACCACAAACATACCCGAACCCTGCAGATAACTCCAAGCACTTGACCCCGGAACGGTTAGGGAGGGAAAACGGGGCGTCGCTCTGGGACTGAGCTTAGAGGAGATCCTACCTGGAAGGGTGGGTTATACTGAGTGACTTCCACTGTGACCGCATCTGACATCTGGTAGCCACTGTCTTCCACCGTCACCAGGGAGTAATAGACGAGACACGGGCTGTCGGCGGGGTGCCACGCGGCCGCCAGCACCAGGAGCCCGTCGCTGTCGGGGCGGAAGGGAAGGCGGCAGTCACTCCGGCAAACGGCCTGGCAGCCCCTCACGTGGTTAAACACGCACATCCCACGAGCCCACGTTTACCCGAAAGGACACACTGGTTGCTCACAGAAACCTGTGTGTAATGTTCACCTGACATCTTTATTTTAAAAATCTTCATGTTTAAAGAAGAACATGGAACGATTTTAGGTGGTAAAGATGACTGAAAGAGAATCACCATTTAAATATATCCTATCTAGCTGAAACCGGTGTGGCTCAGTGGATAGAGCGTCGGCCTGCGGACTGAAGGGACCCGGGTTCCACTCCAGTCAAGGGCATGTACCTTGGCTGTGGGCACATTTCCAGTGGGGAGTGTGCAAGAGGCAGCTGATCAATGTTTCTGACTTTCTATCCCTCTCCCTTCCTCTCTGTAAAGCATCAATAAAATATATTTGAAAAAAAATTAAATAAAAAAATCCTAATAAAAGAGTAATATGCAAATTGACCACATCTCTGATCAAGCCACGCCCACCAGCCCATCAGGAGCTGGGGCTACGGCCAGGGCCAGGGGTGGGGGTGCAGAGCCGAGGTGGCCGGCGGCGAGCGCGCATGGTCACGGGGGGCCAGGGCTAAGGCCAGGGCCAGGGGCAGAGCCCTGGTGGCCCTCGGGGCTGGGTGGTCACCGGGCACCAGGGCTAAGGCAGGGGCCGAGGCAAGCAGGGCAACGGCTGGGTGTCCAAGGCCAAAAGCTTCTGGCCGAGGCTTTCGGCCTTGGGCAGGCTGGAGGTGACTGGTCAGTAGGACATCCCCTGAGGGCTCCCACTATGTGTGAGGGGGCAGGTTGGGCTAAGGGATCACCCACCCCCAGTGCATGAATTTTGTGCACCAGGCCCCTAAAAAAAATAAAAATAAAATACACACACACACACACACACACGTACACATTACAGAAAGGAAGGGAGAGGGAGAGTTAGAAACATCGATGAGAGAGAAACATCAATCAGCTGCCTCCTGCACACCCCCTACTGGGATATACCTGCAACCAAGGTACATGCCCTTGACTGGAATCGAACCTGCAGGCCGATGCTCTATCCACTGAGCCAAACGGGTCAGGACACGACCTAGATTCCTTGTGACAAAGTAATCACTCACCAGTTTTGCTTCAAATCCAAATACCGAACGATGACCCCCGCTTTAATAGCTTCGTAGTTGCTTTCCGATCCCTAGACGGAAACATCACAAGGTCAGCTCCGCGCGCACAGGAATCATCTTCACCGCTGGGCCCAGCACCGGCTCACGGGCCTCAGCCACGGCGGCTCAGCCACTGAGTGAGCACGCACTTTAAACATTATTAGTCAATCGGTGAGTTACAGTAGATCTAGAGGCTGAATACTTGATTTGTTTATCCGATGGCTAAAAACGACGTTTGTACATTACCTTAACATATGTGCTTACGGATAAAACACTGAAGGAGCAAGCACACGCATGTCACCACAGATGCGAATGAGAGGCGTGTTCCGCTGTTTAACGTAGAGAGCGCCCGGGAAGGCACATGGGCATTCTTTCATTATTGTCAGCTGAACCCAAGGTGACCGGCAAAGCCATGCCCTGGGAACACGCTTTGCCTTCATTTCAGCTCAGGTGTTGGGTAGCGGGTTTTGATGTGTAAAGCCAGTCTAGCACCAGGAATGCTCAGGCCTATTCAAGAACGCAAACAATCTCCTTTGTCTAGACTGTTGGTGAAACGTCCTCGTGTTTGGGGTATAAAATACACACGATGTGTCGGCTCTGGGTCCCTGCCTCTCCTTCAGAAGAGAACAGCAGTCCCACCCGGCCCCCAGCTTTCCCTTCCATTCTGCGCCTTGTCTCTTTCATTTCTCCAGGCCCAGCCCCTCTGTTCAGGAGCTGGACCCGCTCTGGCCGTGCTGGACGCGGGGGAGAGAAGGGCGTTCACGCCGGTTTCTTACCCAAATGGCGTCGGTGATGTTCTCCTTCAGCGTCCGGTTCAGGTCCCAGCTGTGCACCTGCCACTCTGACGACTCGTCCAGCTCCCACTTGCTGATGCTGGCGCTGGTCAGGCTGTAGAGGCTCGAGCTCTCGCCGTCCCACAGCACGCTGGAGAGCTGCGCGGACAAGAGGAAACAGCCAAGCGTACCGGCTCCGTTCCGCGTTCGCACACCGTGTCTCTGGAGCTCAAGTCTCGTCTCTTCCGTGACGCTTGATCACGATGCCCAGCGGAGTCCTCCCCTCAGGACACAGAGGCGGGGGGTCCCGAAACAGACCAGGAAGCGAGGAGAGGCGGATTGCACCGGCAGAAGCGTCAAGGGGAGGCCGACGCGGGGTCAGGGCGGGAGGTGGGTAGACACAGGGGGACTCGAGAGCCGCAGTCCTGTGGCGTGGCATGCGGGTGACAGCCAGAAGAGGGCAAAGAGGAGGCCCAGGGAGAAATCGGGCGCACAGCAGAGTCGGGCAGGTAAGTCTGTAAACCCGGTCGGTCAGCAAGGGGTTTCTACTCAATGGCTTCTGACGGCAGAGGCGTTAGAGGAAAAGGAACTGGGAGGGATTGTGTGTAAACGTTATTTTGCCTTTTAAGCATCTGCTTGCTTATGAAGCATAGATGTGTTTTTTGGAACTGGGTATACAAGAGTGTTTTCTTGTTCATTTTTGCTGAAAAAGCTTGTTCCCAGTTGGTCCAATGCATGAGGGAGGGCTCCAGGGTGACTAGAAGGATGCCTAGAGGTTTTATTGTTTAAATATATTTATTGATTTTTGACAGAGAGGGAGAGGGAAAGTCAGAAACATTGATGAGAGAGAAACATCGATCAGCTGCCTCTGCACACCCCCTACTGGGGATGTTCCCACAACCAAGGTACATGCCCTTGACCGGAATCGAACCTGGGATCTTCGAGTCCACAGGCCAACAATCTATCCACTGACCACACCGGTCTCGGTGATGCCTAGTGGTTTTAGAGAGAGAGGCTCAGGCACAAACCAGACCCCGGGGACGCAGAGGGGCCCCTCGAAGGCCTCTGGGCTCCAAAGGCCCCCAGGCGTGCTGGAGGGTGAGACTTCTGAGGAGCGACTAGCCCCGCCCAGGGGCTGGCAGCCTGTGGGGTGAGGCAGGCATCACCCATCTTCTTGAGGAGTTTCCCCTCCTCTGGGAAGTCAGAGAGGTTCATGGAGGCCTGCAGCTCCAACAGGGCCTGGCCTGGCCCCTCTCCGTGGCCATGGCGGGCGTCCTGGATTTTATCTCCCGCCCCCCGCCCCTTCCGTGGGAAAGGCTCTGGCACGCCCTGGAAGAGAACGCAGCCGCTGAGCTGGGTTTGCATCTTTAAGAGCCGCGGAGCGCCCTCAGGCTTCCCCTTAGCCCACTTGTGGAAGAAGGGGCCGCGCCCCCAGAGCCACACGCCCAGCTGGAGCCGGAAGCCCAGAGAGGGCTTGGGGCATGGGGGCCTGCGGTGCAGGTTGACCAGCGGCTGGCGGCAGGCAGTCTCCCCGCGGTGCTATGATTCTTACAAGTCTGGGAGCTCATGGTTGTTCCGCAATAAGGAGTTAAGGGCAAAACACAACCCCCTCAAACCCCCACAAAACCACGGGGTTTATCCCTGGCCGGGTGGCTCAGTGGCTGCGTGTTGACCCATGAACCAGACCACGGTTTCAGCCCTGGTCCGGGCACACGTTGGGGCGGTGGGCTTCATGCCCGGATGGGGCGAGCAGGAGGCCGCCGATCCGTGATTCCCTCTCCTCATGGGTGTTTCTCTCTCTCCCTCTCCCTTCTTCTCTGACATCGACAAAAATATATTTTAAAACAACAAGCTTATAAAAAAAGTTATTTTATCAACTTACCATGAGGTCGCTGCTCGGCGATAAGATTCCCAGAAGGGACGAGACCTTCCGCCCGAGGCCGGAGAGCACGCCTTGACCTTGGGGCAGGGCCCGCTGGTGGACCTTGCCCAGGGTCTCCGGCGTCAGGCGCAGCAGCTGGCCTCCCGACGCGGCCAAAACAAAGCTTCCTCCCTGGGACCAAATAGTGTGCCATCAGCTCAGTGAAGCAGCGAACCCCGAGAGAAAGTTTACACAAAATGCTTCAATACGCCGCAACCGGTGTGGCTCAGTGGACAGAGCGTCGGCCTGCGGACTGAAGAGTCCCAGGTTCGATTCCGGTCAAGGGCCTGGACCTTGGTTGCAGGCACATCCCCAGTAGGGGGCGTGCAGGAGGCAGCTGATCGATGTTTCTCTCTCTTCGATGTTTCAAACTCTCTATCCCTCTCTCTTCCTCTCTATAAAAATATCAATAAAATATATATTTAAAAAAATGCATCAGTACAAGGGAAAACCATCTAGCCTTAAAAAAGAAGCCTCCGGCCAGACAAAGGCACACTCCTAGTAAAACAACTTCCATAGAAATCCATTCACTTGACTATTCATTCCACATAGAAAAACTTTGGCTGCGGCTTTGCTTTTGAAGTTGTCTATTTTTTCTGGTTTTTAAATTAAAGATCCACCCCAGTGCAGGTTAAACAGACCGAGGGTCAGACCGTATTTCTTTGGTAAGCTGCGGAGTCAACAGAACAAACCGTTCTTCGCAGTGTCCGAGTTCGGACACCACTCATGTGAAATGTTCCTGAGAGAAATGAACACCGGGAGCTTTTCTAGCCCTCGGAGAAGTCCTTTCTCTCTCTCACGGTTCCAATCAGACCCTTGCATCCTTCTTGTCTCTCTTTTATCGCCCCCTGGCCTGCATGGTCTGTTCGAACCCTGAATATTCAGCTGTTCTAACCCCACTTCTAAGCCACGTGGCAGCTCTGCAGTACAGAGAGAAGAAAGTCCGCTGCGTACTATACCTGCACCGCTGTTAGGAAGCTGTAAGTCTTATCACCTCCCGAGTCCACGTAAGTCTCCGTGTAGGTGTCCTCATGGGCAAGACTTGGCCAATAGCGAACGGAGCCTTCTCTAGTGGCCGCCATGACAGCAACAGACTGGAAACGAGATCACCGCACTCAGTAAGATCACCGCACTCAGTAAGATCACCGCACTCAGCAGCCACGGTAAAGGGAGGACGCAAGAACTGGGAGGCTAATGAAACTGACATTAAAAAAACCAGGGCAATTTATGATATGATTAGGAAAAATCAGAAATAAAAAACTCCTTTTGATACTTAAAAAAATTATCATACAGTAAAATTAACTTTTTTTTTCGGTTGTGCAACTGTATGAACTTTAACACACGTACAGACTCAATGTTAACTACTACCACATAGTAAGGATACAGGACAGTTCCATGAGCCCCCCAAAATTCCCTAGAGCAGTGGTCAGCAAACTCATGAGTCCACAGAGCCAAATATCAACAGGACAACGACTGGAATTTCTTTTGAGAGCCCAATTTTTTAAACTTGAGCTTCTTGTAACACCACTTCTTCAACACAGACGCGCCCTGATCCCACAGGGCAGTGGGACATCCCCTGAGGGGTCCGGATTGAAAAGGGTGCAGGCCAGGAAGAGGGGACCCCCCACCCTCCAGCCTCTCAATCAGCACGAGGTCACCCACCTGAGTAGAACGCGCCTCCCCGGGGGCAGCCGAGTAGGAGAGGGCCACCAGGTCGGCGCTCCGCTGGAAGTCGCTGGGAGGCAGCTGCAGCTCTTTGCAGACGGATAACTGCGGAGCAGAGCCCAACAAAAGACCGCTCGCACAAGTCCACTTTTCACACGTGCCCCTGACCTCCCCGTTTTCTTCCTCTGCCTAGTTTACATTCTATGTCACTGCTGGAAATAGCACCCTACAAATACTCTTTCTTCTCACCATGTCCCATCAGGCTTCCAGTGGCTTTAAAACAAAGTTTCCCAAGAGACATAACATCAGGAAGCTTAAGAACTAGACCGCACTCCGACTATCAACCAACCCAATCGCTTCGCGGGCTGAAGAGAGATACTGCTTCAGAGAGGAGTACGTGCTCAGCATTTCAGATCACTACGCATGTGCAAACCCACTAACGCTTCAATACATTCAGATGGTCCTCCCCAAAACTACAGACTTAGGGTAAAAACTAAGGCCCAACTGGTCCCCTCTCCTCTGTCTGCTTTCATCTCCCCAAAGAGCCATTACCTTAGAAATGGGGGACAGAGCAATCTTCCAGATAATGAGCTTGTCCTTGCAGACCAGACAAGCCCATCCGCCTTCATCTATGCGAACGGTCAGCTGGTCATCATCTGAACGGAAATACGAGGGGAGAGAAAACGAGGCACACAGTGCACCTGAGCGTCTGAGAAAGAGCAACTGTTCACATCTCCTTCCACCAAAGTCTTCGCTGCCACCCTCTTTACCACAGAAATTACCACTCGTGAAAAAGGTTAATCTGCAACGAAAAATGGTCTTGCATATGATTCAGGAGTTGTCACTACTGAAAACCAGACATCCATTTTACTCTGATAACCACTTTTAGAAGAAATATACCTGAAAACAAAAAGTATGTGTTGGGCCTAGGTTTAACATCTCTTAATTTTTGTTACAAACAGGTATCTTACTTTCTGTAATACTATTATTGCCAAGATGTACAAGTTCACGTTGATGAGAAATATTCCATCTTCTAGAACGGAGTACTTACTTTAAACTTTTCTGTCATTCACAGTATGAATACATTTTGCATCATGATGCATTTGTAAACAACATAAATAATATAGAACAGCCGAAACCGGTTTGGCTCAGTGGATAGAGCGTCAGTCTGTGGACTGAAAGGTCCCAGGTTCGATTCTGGTCAAGGGCATGTACCTTAGTTGCGGGCACATCCCCAGTAGGGGGTATGCAAGAGGCAGCTGATCAATGTTTCTCTCTCATCGATGTTTCTAACTCTTTATCCCTCTCCCTTCCTCTCTGTAAAAAAATCAGTAAAATATATTTAAAAAAATAATAATATAAAACAAAACTTACTTAACATTACATGAGATGCACTGTGATATTCTAGATTCTACTTTATTTCATTTTTTTTTAAATGCTAGTTCGGAAACACTAAACTGATCTCAGTCACCACCTATAGTTGGAAAAACAACATTCCAGAAAACCACAAAGATCTAGAATTACGTTCTTTCACAAAAAAATATCCTTTTATTGATTTCAGAGAGGAAGAGAATGGGAAAGATAGAGACATCCATGATGAAGGAGAATCATTGACCAGCTGCCTCCTGCACGTCCCACACTGGGGATCAAACCCGCAACCCGGGAGTGTGTCCCGACCGGGGATCGGACCGTGACCTCCTGGGTCATAGGTCGACGCTCGACCCGTGAGTGAGCCACGCCGGCCGGGACCTCAATTAGCTTTTGAAATTGGACTTGAGTGTTGCATCTGCAGTACTCACAACCATGAAAGATCTGACTGTGCTGGGATGAAATCCCGCTTCTCGGATTTATTATATTTCTCAGTGGCTGCGAAAAGGCAAACAGGCGGCCGCTGCCTGTCCATGTCGGCGGAGGGCTCTCGGAGAAACACCCGTTTCCGGCTCCCGGCTGGAGCGAGGCGTCGTG
Source organism: Antrozous pallidus (assembly GCA_027563665.1). Classification (NCBI taxonomy): domain Eukaryota; kingdom Metazoa; phylum Chordata; class Mammalia; order Chiroptera; family Vespertilionidae; genus Antrozous; species Antrozous pallidus. Next base: position 2,652,498 of record CM050529.1, on the reverse strand, counting down.
TGAATTGCAGTCAGAGGCGACGGGAGGGGACACGCACCTTCAGCCAGCGTTAGGACTTCCATGACTTTAACGGGGAGAGACGACCCGAAGGTCTTCACGTCGTAGTTCATGGTCTCGGTGACGGAGTGATGTGGGAACATGCGGGTCGGCGTTCCTCTAGGGAAGAGAGACCCCGTTACGTCACCATCGCTTACATCCCCCAGCACCCGAATGTTCACGCGTGTACTTCCACAGTAAGCAGAAGAGCTTTGATAAACAAGAAATATGAAGTGGAACAATGAAAAAAACTCTGGCTCGTGTCTTTGTAATTAAATGTATTTTTCATTAAAGACTGATGAGATTTAGGACACCTTGGCCTTACACTTTTTAAAAAATATATATTTTATTGATTTTTTTTACAGAGAGGAAGGGAGAGGGAATATAAGGTCAGAAACATCGATGAGAGAGAAGCATCGACCAGCTGCCTCTTGCACACCCCGCACTGGGGATGTGCCCACAACCAAGGTACATGCCCTAGACTGGAATCGAACTCGGGACCCTTCAGTCCGCAGGCCGACATCCATCCACTGAGTCAAACCGGTCAGGGCTATATTTTTTTCTCATTTTAACATTCAGAAAAATAATGGAAAGTCACCAGTTTAAAAGTTACTCTATCTCTTATCCTATGGAGATTAGACGTGGAGACTCAAATGCAGAGTAGTCTGTTGACCAACAGGATAGGGCAACACAGATGTTTCTTTAAAGGACCATCACCTGTCCTGGCCGGTTTGGCTCAGTGGATAGAGTCCCAGTTCGATTCCGGTCAAGGGCACATGCCCTGTTGCGGCTCTATCCCCAGAAGGGGGTGTGCAGGAGGCAGCGGGCCCATGATTCTCATAATTGATGTTTCTCTCTCTCCCTCTCTGAAACCATAAACATATATTTTTTTAAAAAAAGGATCGTCAAGCTATTCAGAAACATGCTGCCTCCTCCTAAAGCCCCCTTGCAAACGGGGGCGTGCCAAGTTTTTATCTGGTAACAAAGCTATTCTCATCTCCCTGCTTACGGAAGCCTTTCCCCTGCTAATTTAGCTACAAGCGAACGTGTGCAGCTGAAAGCCCTTTATCATCCCGATGGGCAGAGTCCCGGCAACTAGCGTGGCAGGTGCTGCCCACTGACGGGGGGCTGCGGGCCTCATCCCCACCATCGCTCGCTATCCGGGTGGCCGTTTCCCACTGACGCCTCGGGCCGGAGGGAGGTGGGCTGAGAGCAGGTGCCATCCCGCTCACTTCACCGACGGGAGAAAAGTCACGCCAGGTCACAGGGCTGAGAGGGGTGCAGTAACCACCGATGCCAACACACTCTGCCCTTCACCTCCATCCAAAGGCAATCCCACGGAAAGTGCGAGAGCGAAGACTCGATCAATGAAGGTGATGCCCGGTAACCAGCCAGGGCAGGGGAGGCCCGTTTCCCCAACACTCGGGCATTTGCCGGCGCCGCCTGACCCCGGAGGCTCTGGAGCCACGGCCCGACGAGGCCCGCCTAGGCCCGGAAGCCCCAGGCGGGGGCGACTGCTTACCGCGAACTCAGCGAGCTGTGCCGGCCGACCGGAGAGAAGAGCGCGGGGGAGCCGCCCGTCGACCCCAGCGACAGACCCTTCCTGCCGGCCGCCCGAGGCGTGGAGCCCGGCCCGACTCCGCCCAGCGGGCCCCTCCGGGAACCCTGCCCCGGGGTCCGCGGAGAGGAGACGGCCGGGAACATGACGGAAAGGAGAAGCTACAGAGCGCGCGTGGGTTCCGGCCGTGGGGCTGCTGCGCTGTCCGCGCGGGGAGCTTGAACGCTGGGCGGGAGGGCGCGCCGTGAATACGTCAAAGCGCCGCGCCGCTGGCTGTGAAGGAAGGCGCGGGACGATGACGTCATCTACGCGCCGCGGGCTGTGTCTGGGCTGGAAAAGGAGGGCGCGGAACGCTGACGTCAAAGCGCCGGGCCGCGCGGCCGGGGCGCTGGGGGGGTGCGCCGGATAATGACGTTACGCAGAGCGGGGAGGGGGACTGGAGGAAAGGTGAAAAGATTAGCCAAAGGACACAGATGCATGACCTATAGACTGAGAATGGTGTGCTGACGGTCACAGGGACGGGGAGGCATGGCAGAGGGAGGCCGGGGGGGGGGGTTGTAGATGGGAACATCAGTAATATTGTCAACAATAAAAAATAAAAAAGGTAAAATGGCTATAGGAAATCTTCATATATCAATATTCACAGATGGCCCTGGCTGGTGTGGTTCAGTGGATAGGGAGACTGCCTGCGGACTGAAGGGTCCTGGGTTCGATTCTGGTCAAGGGCACATGTCCAGGTTGCATGCTCGATCCCCAGTAGGGGGAGTGCAGGGGGCAGCCGATCAATGATTCTCTCTCATCATTGCTGTTTCTCTCCCTCTCCCTTCCTCTCTAAAATCAATTAAAAAATAATATATATATAATTAATGGATTGAATTCATCAATTAAAAGGCACAGAGTAATGGGATAGATCAGCAAACAAAACGCAGCCTTCCCCAGTGGTCACTGCCTTCAGGGGACACATCGTAGCTGCACAGACAGATTCAAAGTGAAGGGTCCAGAGAAAATGGCATCCAGAGAAAAACAGGTATAACTGTATTCATATCAGACAAAATAGATTTCAAGATAAAAAAGCTAACAAGAGACAAAGATGGATATTTCATACTGATAAAGGGGACCAAACATCATGAAGATGGATATGTATGCACCCCAGCAGGCAGCACCAAAATATATAAAGCAATCACTAACAGAACTAAAGGGAGAAACTGACAAAAATAAATTTATAGTAAGGAACCTGAATACCCCATAGACACTGGGGGGCAGATCATTCAAACAGGAAATCGATAAGGAAATATCAGCCTTAAATGACGCATTAGACCAAGTGGACATAATTGATATTTATCAAGTGTTTCATCCCAGTACAGTAGGGAAGATAAACATTCTCCCCTAGCACACCAGGAAGATGCTCAGCGCACACAAAAGCAGCCTCACATGTTTCAGATTGAGGTCATACCAGGGATACTTTCCAACCACAAAAAGAACGCGGAAAAGAACCACAAATATGTGGGGATTAGACACCGTGGTACTAAACAAACACTGGGTCAAGGAAGAAATAATGATCGAAAAGATAACAGGGGCGAATGAGAAGGTGACAGGACACGAAGATTTGAGAGAGGCAGCAAAAGTGGCTCTAAAAAGGAAGTTGACAGCATTACAGACTTACCTCAAGAACAAGAGAAATCTCAAATAAACAACTTGTAACATTTCACCTTGTGTAGCTGGAAGAACAACAGCGTCAGTAGAAGGAAGGAAATAATAAAAATCAGAGCAGAATTAAACAAAATAGAGGAAAAGTACAATAGAAAAACCAGCACCAAGAGCTGGTTCTTCGAAAAAAATACCGAGTTCTGGCCAGTGTTGCTCAGTGGTTGCAGCGTTGGTTCTCACGCCAGAGGGTTGCAGGTTCGGTCACCGATCAAGGGCACACATGCTGGGGTTGCAAGGTGTTGCAGACTTGAAACTTACATAATGCTGCTCATCAGTCACCCCGATAAATGGAATAAAAATAGCAAAAACAAAAAAGAAGCGACAGACACGGGTAAAGTTCACTATAAATTTTAATCCACGATATAAATGTTACCTAAAGACACGCTGAGCATCTTGTTAGAAAACAACACACAATGATCAAGTTCGGTTTTGTGAGTTCGTTCCGTCTGTGGCACAGACTCCCCTCGCGCCCGGCTCTGCAGCTGCTCAGCCACATTGTCGCAGAGCGCTGTGCCAGGACAAGCGAAGTCTGTTCAAATGGCACCAACGCAAAACACACAGTTCACATACTCATGAATAAATTCCCTGATGCAGAAGGAAACATATGTCCCCACGCGTGTCACGGAATCACGGATTCCTCTTCCAGTCTAACCAGGGAGCTAAGGATTGCTTAGTACAGCAGAAAACTTCCATCTAACTTATCTCAATGTAGTTACTCCTTAGTCTGGTGTCACCAATGCAGGAAAAAAAAAAAAAAGCACTTTTTCTTGAGGCAAGAGCACATGATCAGCCCTGACATGAAACTTGGCGAATCTGGTGGTTGTCAGCATTGTTTTATGAATTCTGAGGCATTGAGGTGAATGAAACTATAGTCATACATAGAATAAAAAGTTATTAACGCTCTTTTTCAGAAGACTGAGAAGTTCTTAAGGTTTCTTGGTATTCTGTAGAATAGGAAGAACGTCTCAACTTCCTTCAAATGTTTTAAGATTGAAAATTATAGCTACATGATTCAGATTTTAGCCTCATTAGATGACATTTCAAATGTATTTAAATAACTGAGAGAAGGCTGTAACATTTGGGTTAGGGCTTATACATGTTTAAAATACAATTTTCAGCCATAACCGGTTTGGCTCAGGGGCTAGAGCATCGGCCTGTGGACTGAAGGGTCCCAGGTTCGATTTTGGTAGCCAAGGGCATGTGCCTTGGTTGCGGGCACATCCCCAGCAGGGTGTGTGCAGAAGGCAGCTGATCGATGATTCTCTCTCATCGATGTTTCTAACTTTCTATCCCTCTCCCTTCCTCTCTGTAAAAAATCAATAAAATAGCCGAACCGGTTTGGCTCAGTGGATAGAGTGTCGGCCCGTGGACTGAAGAGTCCCAGGTTCGATTCCGGTCAAGGGCATGTACCTTGGCTGCGGGCACATCCCCAGCGGGGGGTGTGCAGGAGGCAGCTGATCGATGTTTCTCTCCCATCGATGTTTCTGACTTTCTATCCCTCTCCCTTCCTCTCTGTGAAAAATCAATAAAATATATTTTAAAAAAATCAATAAAATATATTTTAAAAAATACAACTTTCAGAACATGCCTCAGGCAACATCATGTAAAATTTGTTTTTACATCTTTCTTGATGATGCCTAGCAGTCCGCCCCTCACTTTCCATGGGGCTCCGGAAAGAAGTATGTGAGTAAGGGGAATCGTTTTCCCGGGCAGAGATAGGGTTGCTTCTCCCCCTTTTCAAACTCATCAGGCTCCCATGGGCCCAGCATGTTCAGACACCACACACACCCACACACACAGCCTCGGCCCAGAGGGACCCGGCCTCCTGAGCTCGCAACGCCCCTGAGCACGCGGGGGAGGGAGAGTGTAAACGCCCCTTCTCGTCAGGGGACAGTCACTAGCTCCGTGAGTGTGACACGCAGGTTCACTCCACGAGGATAAAATAAACAGCGAGGTTTTCATCTTCTAAACAACATTCGGCCCAAGAGGGCAGAATCCTACCGAGAGAATTACACAGTGATTGGCAAACTGGCCTAAAATAATCAGGCTCTTTAATTTATAATTCCCTTTTAAAGCTGTCATCTGACAATAGCTTCCATCTCGAACAGCAGGTAAAAAATATATATATATATATGTGAGGTGGCATGCTGTATGAAAATATTCCAAGATAAAATAAAGTACAAAACCTGAAAATAACTCCAGTGCTATAGACAGTTAGAAAGTTATAATTATTGAAACTCTGACTGCAAAGGTCTTGAGAACAGGTTCATCTCAAAACAGTAGTTTATATACTTTGGGGAAAATAGGCATATTTCAAAGAACTTGAAGTACGATTGACAGATTCCATACCATCTCTAGGAAACCCCCCCCGCAATGCTGTTTTGTTTTAAAGTCCTGTGTTCACTCTGCCAGCCATGGCTTCCTCACGCGGACACAAAGCTCTGTTTGTCCATTAATCTTCTGTAGATCCCGTCTGGGTTGGCCAGCAGCTCTTCGTGCTTCCCACACTCGATGACCCTGCCTCGGTCGAGAACGGCCACCATGTTGGCATTCTTGATGGTGGACAGACGATGGGCGATGATCAGCACCGTCCTCCCCTCCATCAGTCGGTCGAGCGCTTCCTGCACCAGGTGCTCGTTCTCAGCATCCAGGGCGCTGGAGCCGGGGGGGGGGGGGGGGGGGGGGGGGGGGGGGTAGCGGGAAAGCGCACGTCAGTGGCGGGCAGACAAGGCCCGCGAGTTTGCTTAACACACACAGCGGCCCTGCGCCCGCCCTGGATTGTCACTAGGGTCAAGGCGGGAGCTTCCTGGGCCCACTTCACATGTTTCACAGTCTAACGAAACTGTTAGAAGGAAGCGGGGCCCTGGCCGGTGTTGCTCAGTGGCTAGAGCGTCAGCCTGCAGACTGAAGGGTCCCAAGTTGGATTCCGGTCAAGGGCATGTGCCTTGGTTGCGGGCACATCCCCAGTGGGGGGTGTGCAGGAGGCAGCTGATGGATGTTTCTCTCTTATCGGTGTTTCTAACTCTCTATCCCTCCCTTCCTCCCTGTAAAAATCAATAAAATGTGTTAAATTGAAAAAAGGAAGTGGGGCCTCTACATTCCCGCAGAACTTGTCACATAAGTAGAAGCTGGTGGCGCGGATCAGGGTGATCGCACACGGTCTGCACTGGAGCTACAGCCCTCCCCCCAGACTCACCCTGCCCCGCCTCTCGGGCGTCACTCAGTTGGACTCCGTCACTTTAAAGTAGGGAAAGGGCCCTGACCGGGGTGGCTCAGTGGAGAGAGCGTCGGCCTGAAGACTGAAAGGGTCCCAGGTTCGATTCCGGTCAAGGGCATGGACCTTGGCTGCGGGCACATCCCCAGTGGGGGGTGTGCAGGAGGCAGCTGGTCGATGTTTCTCTCTCGTCCATGCTTCTGACTCTCTATCCCTCTCCCTTCCTCCCTGTGAAAGATCAACAAAACATGTTTAAAAACAAAAATAAAGTCGGGAAAGGGCCCTGGCAGCGGGCCCCGGTGGCGTACGGGAAGCCGAGTCTCTGGAAAAGGAAGCGTTTGCTCTGCACAGTCACGCGCGGGACTGAGCGCGCCTCACCTGGTGGCTTCGTCCAGGAGGAGGATCTTGGGGTTCTGAAGAAGGAAACACGTGAAAAAGAAAACGTGTTTGTATTAGAAAAACACCCACTGCCGGGAATGAAGATAAGTGAAGCACCGCACACGATACACCATGAATGAACCTTGAAAACCTTTTGCTCAGCGAGTAAGTCGGACGCGAAATGCTACATGTCGTGTGACTCTACAGGGAGTGTCCGGAGTGGGTCCTGGGGGCTGGGGGTCCTGGGGGGACAAGGCAGGGGTGTGGGTGACTGCGACAGGGGACGGCAAGGCCCTAACACTGCTTCTGGGTCGGATCCACAACACTAAATACACTGAAACCCACTGAGTTGTCACTTCTGACTGGTGAATTGTATCGTGTGTGAATCATGTCACAATGACACCGCTGCAGCAAAGAAAACCACAGACTCGCAGGTGACCCCGCTAAGTGTAGACATGGAAGCCTTAGAGGCGACTTTAAACCAGATCACAGCGACCGGGGGTTGGCACTGCTCTCAGGGCAGATTTTCCTGCTGCCAATCAACCTCAGGGGGAGGCGGGGCTCTGCAGGGAGCCACACGGAGGCCGGGCTCCGAGGGCCCTGCTTGCAACTCCGCTGGGAGAGCACCTCAGACCGCAGTGTGCCCCAGGCCCGCGGTCGGCAAACTCATTCGTCAACAGAGCCAAATACCAACAGGACAACGATTGAAATTTCTTCTGAGAGCCACATTTTGTAAACTTAAACTCCTAACGCCACCTTTTCAAAACAGACTCGCCCAGGCCGTGGTATTTGTGGAAGAGCCACACTCAAGGGGCCAAAGAGCTGGATGTGGCTCGCGAGCCACAGTTTGCTGACCACGGCCCTAACCGGTTTGGCTCAGTGGATAGAGCGTCGGCCTATAGACTGAAGGGTCCCAGGTTTGATTCCGGTCAAGGGCATGGACCTTGGCTGCGGGCACATCCCCAGTAGGGGGTGTGCAAGAGGCGGCTGATCGATGTTTCTCTCTCGTCGATGTTTCTCACTCTCTATCCCTCTCCCTTCCTCTCTGTAAAAAATCAATAAAAAAATATTTAAAAAATTATATAAAACAGTACAAGTCTGCTTGCTGGTAGAATCTGTCATCAGCTGCGACGCTGAATAATACAGACTTGGAATACTGGTCCAAGACTTCTGAGAGGAAGGAAAGCATTTTAGCGGAAGTCAGACATGGTGTGTTCAGGGAGGGACCGTCTTTCCTCTGTTATGCAGCTGCTCTCCTCCGATGGGGAGGTGATTTCAAAACTGCTTGATTGAAGCATAACTTACATACCATGCACTTCCATTTCAAATGCACTTTCAGTCAATGTACAGTCACTCAACCATCACACCATCAAAACAAAACAAAGACTTCTTTTTCATTTTAGACCGTTTACATCCCTTCACTTAAACCCTGAACCCTGTGTCTGGCGCCTTTCCCCGTTCTATCCACTCTATCCACTGAGCCACACCGGTCAGGGCTGTTTTATATTCGGATTCAGTCACGGTTACATTCATTCACTGTATGCGTTTCTCCCTCTGTGAGTGCCAGCGCGGACTGGCCTCCTAGTACCCCCAAACACTGGTTAGGTTTGGACAGCGTGCGCTCAGGGGAACGCCCCACTCACCTTTCACCAGAACTGTCAATCATGTATCTACCCTCCCCTCCAAGAGAAAAAGGAAGAACAGGGGAAGAAAAATAGGAAATGAAAGGTTACAAGGTCGCGAGGGAAAAACTGTCAGACAAACACCCGCGGGGCGGCAGACTCACCTTCAGCAGGGCCCGCGCGATGGCGATCCGCTGCTTCTGCCCCCCTGCCAACGACAAGGGGTTTTAATGCAAAGCCGGACCAGCCCTGGTCACAGGCTTTTCTAAGGAGGTAGCTTCTCCCAGGGAGTCCTCGCGGAGAGAGATGGCAGAACAGAAACCTGTTTCCAAATGCACTCACTCCTCATTACCCTCAAAATTCATACAACGCCCTAACCGGTGTGGCTCAGTGGATAGAGCGTCGGCCTGCGGACTGAAGGGTCCCAGGTTCGATTCCGGTCAAGGGCATGTGCCTTGGTTGCGGGCACCTCCCCAGTGGGGGGTGTGCAGGAGGCAGCTGATCGACGCTTCTCTCTCATCGATGTTTCTGACTCTCTATCCCTCTCCCTTCCCCTCAGTAAGAAAATCAGTAAAATATATTAAAAAAAACTCACAGTAACAAATATTGTCCTGGCTAACGGTAACCGAGGCGTTTAATGCACCAGGCATTTTTCTTTTTAACTCCTCACCGAAGGGTGTTTCCCATTGATTTTAGGAATGGAGGGAGAGGAAGAAACACCAATGTGAGAGAGAAACATCAATCGGTTGCCTCCCGCACGCCCCCACCGGGGCCAGAAGCCTGGAATCGAACCCGGGACCCTCCAGCCTGCAGGCCGACGCTCTAGCCACTGAGCCAAAGCGGCCAGGGTGTGCCAGGCGTTTTCTAAGTGCGCTACAGGTTTTGTTTCGTTTAATCTTAAAAAACCCCCATGAAGTCGATGCTCTTACTATCCCCTTTTTCACCGGGCACAGAGAGGCTGTGCCAGCTGGCCCGTGGAGAGCTGAGGCCTGTGCCCGCAGGGAAGCCGGGAGCCCGGGACCCTCAGGTTTCTGAGCAGAAGGTGCAGAGGACGGAGCTAAGAGCAGGGGAGGTGCTGGGCTGCCGTCCACGGTCCCATCTCCGAGCGTCACCGGCCCCTTCCTTCCTCGTGTCGCTCTCCGCTTCTCCCGGCCGGAGGAGAAACCGGCACAAACGGGTTTGTGAGCGCGCGAAACTGGAGGTAACAGAACCAACCACGATACCCCCCCCGACCCCCGTGTTTAGCCCTGGCTGGTGCGGCTCAGTGGATAGAGTATCGGCCTGTGGACTGAAGGGTCCCGGGTTCGATTCTGGTCAGGGCACAGGCCCGCGTTGCAGACTCCATCCCCAGGGGGCGGGCGTGCAGGGGGCAGCGATCAGCGACGATGAGTGACTCTCCCGTCACTGGTGTTTCTCCCCCTCCCCTCCCCGGTCCCCCGAACTCGATGGGCACATCCGCACAGGGAGCAGCGGGCACCTGAGAGCAGCACGCCCTTCTCGCCGACCACCGTGCCGAAGCCGTGCGGGAAGCTGCGGATGAAGGCGGTCGCGTTGGCCGCCTCCGCCACCCGCTCCACCTGCTGGGCCGTCACCGCGGAGGGGTCCTCCGCCCCGTAGGCAATGTTCTCGCCGATGGAGCAGGAGAACAACACCGGCTCCTGCGAAGCGGAAACGCGTGGATTCAGATTGCGAAGCAGACCGCACGCCCAGCCAGCACAGCGGAGCCCCTCAGCGCAGCTCCTCCACCCGGGTGTCACCCCCCCAAGAGCACATGCTGCTCCCCGGCTCCTCCTTCATTCCGCGTGAACCACCGGCACAGCGGTCGGCAAACCGCGGCTCGCGAGCCACAGGCGGCTCTTGGGCCCCTGGAGGGTGGCTCTTCCACAAAACACCACGGCCTGGGCCAGTCTATGTTGAAGAAGTGGCGTTAGAAGAAGTTGGAGTTTAAAAAACTTGGCTCTCCAAAGAAATTTCAATTGCTGTCCTGATGCTATTTGGCTCTGCTGACTAATGAGTTTGCCGACCACTGACCAGCAGGACTGGCCTCACCATCTGTAGCTCCCATCCCACTGCAGGGAGCAAGATCCCAAGGCAGATTCCTGCACGGCGCTCGGCACACAGTAGGTGCTTCATAAATGCAAGCTCCCTCTTCTCGGGAGTCGTGAGGGCCGGGGAGACAGCCCCTCTGCCTTGTCCGCACCTGCCTTCCCCCGAGGACACTGCCTCCGACACGTGCACAAGCCAGCCTGGCCGCCTGCTCAGTGGATAGAGCATCGGCCCGGACTGAAGGGTCCCGGGTTCGATTCCAGTGCAGGGCACAGTCCCGGGTTGTGGGCTCCATCCCCAGTGCGGGGCGCGCGGGAGGCAGCCGATCCATGGTTCTCTCTCATCGCTGATGTTTCTCTCTCCCCCTCTCCGTTCCTCTCTGAAATCAATGCAAATACGTTTTAAAGATAAATAAAAAATGCATTTAGGAAAAGTCAGTGCTCCAACGGTTTAAGTGCATGAGGTCCCGAGGAGCAGGGCTGCTCACAGCCGGCGCCATCGGCCACGTGCGACCCTCTCGAGGCGCCCGGAAACCGCGCTCCTGTTCCCGCAGACAACAGGCCACGCAAACAGCGAGCGACGAAAGCGGCTTTAAAAGAAAAGGCGATGAAAACGCCCCTTTCTCCTACCTGACTCACTGTCCCCATCCTGGACCGCAGCCAGACTGGGTTCAGCTGGCGGATGTCGCGGCCGTCCAGGCTGATGGTCCCTGTGAGGAAGGAGAGCACTGGTCAGGGGGCCCGACACGTCCACACACGGGCTAGCAGGGCAGCGGTCGGCAAACTCGTCCGTCCACAGAGCCAAACAGTAACAGCACGACTGAAATGACTCTGGAGAGCCACACTTTTTAAACATAAACCTCTTCTGACGCTGCTTCTTCAACACAGACTCGCCCGGGCCGCGGTGTTTTGTAGAAGAGCCACACTCCAGGGGCCAAAGAGCCGCCTGTGGCTCGAGAGCCGCAGTTTGTTGACCACTGCCCTAACCGGTGTGGCTCAGTGAATAGAGCTTCTGCCTGTGGACTGAAAGGTCCCGGGTTCGACTCCGGTCAAGGGCATGGACCTTGGCTGCGGGCACATCCCCAGGGGGGGGTGTGCGGGAGGCAGCTGATCGATGTCTCTCTCTCATCGATGTTTCTAACTCTGTCCCTCTCCCTTCCTCCCTGTGAAAAATAAAGTCTCTCGAGCGTTTTAAAATGGAACTAAGTCCTCACCCCCAGCTCTCTGCACAATGGAGCCTCTTGCAGGGCACAGGCTGAGACCGGCTAGAACCGCCCGCCCGCCTCCACGGCGAGGACCCCTCACCTGAAAGGGGGTCGTACAAGCGCAGCAGGAGGGAGACCACCGTGGATTTGCCGGAGCCACTGGGGCCCACCAGCGCCGTGACGGAGCCCGGGGGGATGGCGAGGCTGAAGTCCCGGAAGATGGGCACCTCGGGGCGGGCCGGGTAGGTGAAGTGCACGCTCCTGAACTCCAGCGCTCCCTGGAAGCTCTTCTCGTTCAAGGTCAGCCCCTCTGAAGCGGAGACGGGCATGTCTCAGCGCGGAGGCCGTCCCGGGTGTCTAACGCCGCCCCTGCGGCCCGAGGGGGGCTCCCCGGAAAAGTCAGGGAGAGGCCTGTCTCCCGAGCCTGCTCCGCACGCCCCCGGCCAAGGCCACGCACAGGCCGTCTGCTTCCCGCAGCCCGAGACGGGAGGTCACCGTCCTAGCTGCCCCGCAGGTCGCTGCGCTCAGTGACCCCGGCCTGGACGTGGCTCCCGCCGCCCTGCCCTGCGTCAGCCTCTGTCGCTCCCTTGTTCCCGGGTTTGTCTGATCTGCTGGCAATCCGTGTTCCGAGAGAATGGCGACACGCACCAGCCACGGAGCCAGAGGGGGCAGGGTCCATGCTGCCTGGTGCCATCTGGGTGAATCACCCCCCTCCCACCCCCCGTCCTGGTCCTGGAGGATGCTGGGCAATCCTGGCATTCACCAGCAAGGTCCCAGGAGGGCTTGGGACGTCCCAGCTCACGGCCACCTCTCCTGAGCCCCGAGAACTGGCTTCCAGGGAAAGACAATCCGCACCAGCATTCCTCACCCACCCCCAAAACCAGTACACGCAGAGGCTTTTACGTGGATGATGCTTCTTCCTTTCCTCCTGCGCCCCCCCCCCCCCCCCATACACGCATCACAACCACCAAGGAGAACAGATCGGGGGATGGGCAGGGCCCTGCCCGCTGGCACGCAGGGCTGCCACCTGCTGTCTGACAGCAGGCCCAGCAGGGAGGTGAGGGTGGGCAGCACACCCCGTGGTCAAGCCTGTGTTTCCAGGGACATCCCTGCGCCCTCCAGCCGCCCCTCCTCTTCCCGCCCGCCCCTGTGCTGACCTCCCTCCCCCGTGCCCCTCCTTCAGGCAGGACAGGGCACCCCTGGTGACCCCGAGAGAAAGGACAAAGGTGCGGCACACCCACCGTTGAAAGGCAGCGCCGGCTTCCTCTCCAGGAGCTCCCAGAGGCGGCCCCCGGCGCCCAGGCCTTTCATCAGCTCCGAGTAGAACGAGCTCAGACCTGGGGGGAGACGCTGACGTCACCACTGCTGCGGCCACAGCCGCCGCTGCTCCCGTCCCGCTGGGCGAAGTGACCGCTTCTAACAGGAGCCTGCTGCTTTCAGAGGAGGACCGCAGGCAGCTGCCCGGGAAGCCAGTCAGCTCCCCTGTCTCAACCCCTCGCTGTCCTTCAGCTTCTCCTCCTCCGATCTCACGGACTCTAACAAGGACTGGTCAGGGAACTCACAAACACATGTGGCCGAACGAACCAACCACTCGATTCAAAGCACAGTGTTACAGAGGAAATGCTGCCTAGCCAAAAACACAGTAATATAAAGGAAATACAAGCCTTAGCCAGTGTTGCTGAGTGGATAGAGCGTTGGCCTGCAGACTCAAGGGTCCCGGGTTCGGTTCTGATCAAGGGCACGTACTTGGGTTGCGGGCACATCCCCAGTGGGGGGTGTGCAGGAGGCAGCTGATCGATGTTTCTCTCTCATTGATGTTTCTCTCTATCCCTCTCCCTTCCTCTCTGTGAAAAATCACTAAAACATATATATATATATCTATATATATAAAAAGAAAATATAAGCTTATCCTATACTTAAAAGGAAACAAAGTACTGCAATATTCACTCTAAACGCAGACCTACAAAAACCACACCTCCCTTTTAGGCATTCAAAAATGCAACTTTTACTAGGCTACAGACTGAAGAGAAACCCGGCAATCTCTTCTTAAAGACCCTGTCCCACCCAGCCGCTGTTTTCGTTGTGCTGGTGGCCTCCTTCACGGGGCAGAAACTTTTTAATCTGAGGTAGTCCCGTCTGTTTTTTCCTTCTGTTTCCTTTGCCCAGGGAGAAGTACCCCAAAACACACTGCTAAGACTGATGTCCAAGAGAGTTTACTGCCTATGTTTTCTTCGAGGAGTTGTATGGTGTTAGGACTTCTGTGTATTTAAATCTGTCATACGTTTTGAGTTTGTTTCTGTATCTGATGTAAGAGCGTGGTCCCGTTTCCTCCTTTTTTCCTGCCTGTACCTGCCCAGTTTCCCCACACCACTTCCTGACGAGACTGTCACTCCCTCTTGTTTTCCTGTAGATTAACGGACCATCCGACCGTGGGTTGTTTCTGCCTTTCTGACTTGGGTAAACGTTTCTCCAGAGAAGACGCACGGACGTGAAGAGAGACTCAGCGTCACTCATCATCAGGGAAAGCCGGGTCAAAACCACAGCGACAGCCCATCACAGCCGTCAGAACCCAACCAACAGTAAGTACTGGCCAGGATGTGAAGAGATGGGAACTGGGGAGTGGGGCAGCCACTACGGAAAGCATTATTGGGGCGGGGGCGTCCTCGGGAGATGAAACGGTCGAGTTCTTTCTGGTGCTGAGAGATGGACCAATAGGAGTGAAGTTTCACCTTCAGGAACTGGACCCCGGTTTTCCACGCTGACGCCCACGCCTGGCCGGATCACGTACCTCCGATGCTCACGCCGACCCAGAAGGCGTACATGAGGAAGGAGGAGAGCTCGCCCACCGTCATGTGCGCGCCGCCCATCAGCAGCCCGCCCTTGTACAGCACCGACAGCACGATCAGGTTCCCGGAGAGCCCGGTCTGCCGAGGGAGGGACACGGCGGTCAGGGGCGGGCGGAGACCCGACAGCAGACAGCCAGCCTGCGGCCTGTAACCCCCTCCTGCACCTCGCTGTCAGAGCCAGGCTCCCCAAACTATGGCGTTTTCCTCTGAGCTTCAGATGAAGACGTGCTTTCGACAGATTGCAGTATCGAAAGACGTCATCTCGTCCGCACGGGACTCTAAGGCTGAGTCACCCTCAGGTTCCTGTTCTACTCCGCCTACTGTGTGCGGAGGGAAACATGACGTGAGGATTCCCGCTACCTGGCGGCAGTGAGCACGTAACTAACGTGTACTCACACCGCCTGCCCGGCGCCCGGGGCGCGGAGGGCCGGGAGACCGGGGCCGGGACCTCGGGTCCACCTTGACCGGTCGGATGCGGGGGTCTCGGGTGGGCGCTCCTTCTCGGAGCCTGCTCCTCACCTGTTGAGTCCCAGCCGTTAGGTGTCACCTGTGAAGTTCTATCTGCGCGGAGCGTGCTGGGAATCTACCTCCACGGTGAGCTTCTAGTTCCGGTTCGGCAGGTCAGGAAGGAGCAGACAGTCTGCCTGTCTGAGTGGCGCCCGGGGGACGCTGAGAACCAGTGCCCGATCCCCCGGGCCTGGCCTCCCTGCCCACTGCCTTTTCCTTCATTGCACTGACCGGTTTCCCCCTTTCCCTAAAAACACTCAAAGGAGGACAATTCATAGTCTAGAGGGAGAATGGACTAACAGACTCGCTTTCTACTGACGGCCACAGTCCCGGAATGGAAACCTCTCCCAGCGATCCCAGCCCCCTTCCTCACTGTCCCCCGAGGGGCACTCACTGCTCCGAAGAAGCCGGCCCGAGCAATCGCCTCCTTCCTGGCTAACTG
>CM050529.1:2529438-2631938 GCA_027563665.1 Antrozous pallidus | reverse complement strand
TCAGTGGATATAGAGAACATCGGCCTGCGAACTCAAGGGTCCCAGGTTCGATTCTGGTCAAGGGCATGTACCTTGGTTGCAGGCACATCCCCAGTAGGGAGTGTGCAGGAGGCAGCTGATGGATGTTTCTCTCTCACCGATGTTTCTAGTTCTCTATCCCTCTCCCTTTCTCTCTGTAAAATATCAATAAAGTATATAAAATATATATTTGTATTGATGTCAGAGAAGAAGGGAGAGAGAGAGAGAGAGAGAAATCAATGATGAGAGAGAATCACTGATCAGTTGCCGAACCGGTTTGGCTCAGTGGCTAGAGCGTCGGCCTGTGGACTGAAAGGTCCCGGGTTCGATTCCGGTCAAGGGCATGTACCTTGGCTGCGGGCACATCCCCAGTGAGGGGTGTGCAAGAGGCGGCTGATCGATGTCTCTCTCCCATCGATGTTTCTTTCTATCCCTCTCCCTTCCTCTCTGTGAAAAATCAATAAAAAATATTTTAAAAAAGCATCACTGATCAGCTGTCTCCTGCAGGCGCCACCCTGAGATCGAGTCTACAGCCGGGCCTGGGCCCCGACTGGGAATCGAACCCTGACCTCCTGGTTCATGGGTTGACACTCAACCTCTGAGCCCCGCCGGCAGGGCCCCTACTGAATGTGATGCAGGAGACAGGAAAAGCCCGCAGCACACACCCCCCCCCCCCCCCCGTGGTTCCCGCCACGTCCCCCGGGCCCGGGGCGGAGGGTGCTGACCTGAGGTTTGCATGAGGTAGACACGGACGGCGTTGGCCGCAGCTCCGCACAGGAACACGCCGCTGAGCGCCAGGCAGAGGCGGGTCAGGCTGCTGGCGTAGTCCCCGCCGGGGTTGGTGTAGATGACGTCGATGATCTTCCCCAGGAAGAAGGGCGCCGACATGGTGATGACGCTGGACACGGCCAGGAAGCCGACCGCCGCTGGAAGACACGGCAGCTGTCAGCTCACGGCGCCTCGGACGGGGCGGGGGGGCGGCACGGAGACAGTCGTCCCTTCCCCTCCCGATCTGTCTGCAGGGTCCCTCACCTCCCGATCTGTCTGGAGGGTCCCTCCCCTCCCGATCTGACTGCAGGGTCCCTCCCCTCCCGATCTGTCTGCAGGGTCCCTCACCTCCCGATCTGTCTGCAGGGTCCCTTCCCCTCCCGATCTGACTGCAGGGTCCCTCCCCTCCCGATCTGTCTGCAGGGTCCCTCACCTCCCGATCTGTCTGCAGGGTCCCTCACCTCCCGATCTGTCTGCAGGGTCCCTCACCTCCCGATCTGTCTGCAGGGTCCCTTCCCCTCCCGATCTGTCTGCAGGGTCCCTCACCTCCCGATCTGTCTGCAGGGTCCCTTCCCCTCCCGATCTGTCTGCAGGGTCCCTCACCTCCCGATCTGTCTGCAGGGTCCCTCACCTCCCGATCCGTCTGCAGGGTCCCTCACCTCCCGATCTGTCTGCAGGGTCCCTCACCTCCCGATCTGTCTGCAGGGTCCCTCACCTCCCGATCTGTCTGCAGGGTCCCTCACCTCCCGATCTGTCTGCAGGGTCCCTTCCCCTCCCGATCCGTCTGCAGGGTCCCTCACCTCCCGATCTGTCTGCAGGGTCCCTTCCCCTCCCGATCCGTCTGCAGGGTCCCTCACCTCCCGATCCGTCTGCAGGGTCCCTCACCTCCCGATCCGTCTGCAGGGTCCCTCACCTCCCGATCTGTCTGCAGGGTCCCTTCCCCTCCCGATCTGTCTGCAGGGTCCCTCACCTCCCGATCTGTCTGCAGGGTCCCTCACCTCCCGATCGGTCTGCAGGGTCCCTCACCTCCCGATCCGTCAGCAGGGTCCCTTCCCCTCCCGATCCGTCTGCAGGGTCCCTCACCTCCCGATCCGTCTGCAGGGTCCCTCACCTCCCGATCTGTCTGCAGGGTCCCTCACCTCCCGATCTGTCTGCAGGGTCCCTTCCCCTCCCGATCTGTCTGCAGGGTCCCTTCCCCTCCCGATCTGTCTGCAGGGTCCCTCCCCTCCCGATCTGTCTGCAGGGTCCCTCACCTCCCGATCTGTCTGCAGGAAGAACCGATGGGTCCCGGGACAGAGCAAGGAGGGTGACCGCAGGGAGAGGCGACCATGCCCTGCACCACCCTGACCTGACCGCCCCCCCCTGCTAGAACCCCCGCGCTACCCCCGGCCCCTCCTTCCTGCCTCTTGACGTGGGTGTTGTCTCAGATGGCATTTTCTCCTACACTCACACTATCCATTGCCACTCCTTGGCATCCACTTGTATCTCAGTTTCTAGCTCCAATGTGCAGGGAGAGCTCTAGGCGAGTCTGGAACGCCGACACTTTAAATCAGCGGGGAAAGGCAGCGACGGGCACTCTACACACGGGACAAGTCCTGTCTCCACATTCCCGCCTGGGTGACCACACATGGAGGGAAGGAAGTGAAGACACAGGGGCTGAGAGGCGAGCAGGAAGCAGAGCGCCGGGCGCTGGGCAGGCTCAGGGCGGCATCGGCGGGACAGAGGTTGGGGCCCGGGCCTGGCAGGTCTGGCGCCAGACCCAACCGTGAGCGTGTGCCGGGGGGCGAGGCGCCCGTGCCGCGGTGACCACAGAGGCCCGCCTCGGACCCAGCGCCCACCGGCCTGCAGGCGTGTCAGGGAGCCCGGCCAGGTAACTACCACGCTCTCGCCACACGGAGAAGAGCGTGCCTGCCACGCTGTCTTATGGCGGGTCAATGGGGGGCGGGGGGGCATATACTAGTAAGAAAGGGCTTTTAACAATAAAGGTTTTCTTCAGCAATAAAGATTTTAAAAAATAAAAAGAGTAAAAGAAAAGGTAAAGTTAACTTTAGCAATACATTTTATTTGACCCAAGCTATCCAAAAATATGAATCAACATGTCATCAAGATGAAAAGCGACGGTGTTTTTTGTTCCGTACTAAGTCCTCTCCAAACCTGGTGTGCGCCCCACTGAAAGCAGGGCCCCGAATGTCCGTGTGCCTTTGAAACACGCGCTTCCCCGGCGGGCAGGCTCGCCCGGCTCTCCGAGTGGCCTCCACGCCCGGTGCCGCCCTCCCGCCCGGCCCCGAACGGCCGCTCTGAGCGCGCTCGCCACCCCTCGCTCACGGCACCCACAGGCTCGGCCTGTGCGTTTTGGTGACTTCGGGGTCTGTCTCGGTAAAACCGAACCACAGAGGCAGCAAGAGCTCCTGGCGGACACCGGGTTCCAAGAATGGCCCTAATCTAGAGCCACACACACAGCCCTTATCGGAACGAAAGCCAGAGGCCCCCGCCCAGGCCTCCCCGCCCCCCGCCCCCCAGAGGTCCCAAATTCACAGGTGGGGAGGGGGTTATGTGACTAGGAACTGGCCTGGGAAGTATGGGAAGGCAGCCGCTCTGCACACAGCGGCCATCACACCAAAGACCCCCCCACCCCGGGCTGCAGCCCCATTAGAATCTCCCCGGAACCCACAGGCCCGAGGCTCATCGAAGGCCCAGCTCGATGCCCCTGCTCACCGCCCGGCTCACTGGACGGCTCTCCTATCGCCCAGGTGCAGCCGGGGGCTCGGACCCATGACTCCTATCCCATCAGCCCACGGGGGCCCCTGGTGAGCCCTGCATCTAAGAGTCCCCTGGCAGCTGGGATAAGATGAGGGGTTATCACTGGGAAATGGCTGGAGGCCACAGCTGGAGAGAGATAGCTGCCAGCCCACACCCGGAGGGCTGGGCAGGGAGGCCACGCGAACACGCCTCCACCACGTCTCTCCGCCGTGTCAGACAGCTGGTCCTGCACCGATGACTTAAGATCAAAGTGTGCCGCCGGTGGCATTTTCGCAAACTGCTGCAAACGGTTGAAAATACCGTTACTCGAGTGGGTAGCTGAATTTTTAAAATATTTTTTAAAAATATTTGTTTTTCTAAAAATTAACACAAACACAGTGGAATTCCTTCAATTCAGCTTTCTTTGGTCTTGATTAAAAAACAGACAGACAGACAGACAGACACACACACACACACACACACACACACACTGCTCTTTCTCTCCAGCCCCTGAAAGACATGTGCCGACCTCTGGGACTGCTCTGAGGAAGGTAAGTTACAAATCGATGATGACCCCTCACTTCCTCTGAACCCCAATAATGCTAACATCCAGGCTGGCTTCCATATATCTTATCGGATGAGTTCTGAGGACACCAGATGTTCTAAGAGGCGGTTTTTGTCAGATTCCCTCCTAAGATACCACATGTATTGATCATGTTTAAAAGCATTTTTTAAAATTGGTGTACAACCCAATTTGCTCCCTCCAATTCTATGTGGACAGCTATTCAAGGTGGCGTATCAACACAGCCCCCTCTCTAAACAAAAGGAGGGACAGCTCTCGCCATGGCTGGGGCTGTCTTAACACACCAGCGTGGCGGGCGTGTGGGAACACAGTAGAGGGCACAAGAAGGAGGGCATCAGGAGGGCAGGCTGGCTTTCCCACTGGGCTGAGCGCGTGTGGGCACCAAACACCCCTCCTGACATGGACTATACCTCAGAAACAATTAAAACAGGGCTTCCATGGGCCTGCTCCACGGTGCATGGAGAAAAGGGGGGCACTCCCTGGAGGGCTCGGGGTGTCTCCATTTAGGCCTCCACCTGGGCCTGGTCCCACCGGCCGTATTCCGTTGTCGAGGGGACTCTGCGCCCCTGCTCTGGGCCCCACGCTGAGAACTGAGAGGGACAGAGGGTGGGACAGCCGCTCGCCCAAGCAGCTCAGCTCACCAGAGCTCGTTTCAAAATGTTCCCTTTTAAAAATATTGTTATTTATTTCAGAGAGAGAGGGAGGGAGAAGCATCAGTGATGACAGAGAATCATAGGTCGGCTGCGTCCTGCACGCCCCACACTGGGGATGGAGCCTGCAACCCGGGCCTGTGCCCTGACCGGGCATCGAACCCCGATCTCCTGGCTCCCAGGTGGAGGCCCAACCACTGACCCATACTGGCCGGGCAAAAGGATCTCTATCTCCATCAAAATCTACATCGACCAAGGTAAGAACGAATCCTCTTTGCACCTTGGTGAGACCAAAAATGCCCCAAGCTTCAACAGGGAGTTGGGGGGTGGGGGTGGAGGTAAATGTTCCCCCCGGGACTTCCCGTCTCCCCAGCACCAACCCTCCCCCCCCCCCCAGATCACAAGCCACCGTTTGGAGGACCCTTGCTAAGGTGATAGTTTTTCAGCAAAGAATGTGGGGTGCTCACCCATCTCAAGTGTTTCCCCAAGAGTCTCGAGGGCCTCTTTCCAAGCCCTGAGCACAGGGGCATTTCCTGGGGAGCCCCCGCAGGGACAGAAACCACGCCGCTTTCTGCTCACCGAGGGAACCCGCAACTACAGGAACGGAGACTTCTGCCCAACCAGCGTGGCTCGGGGCTGAGCACCGACCTGACCTGCGAATCAGGAGGTCCCGGCTCGATTCCCAGTGTCTGGTTTGTTGGCTCAAATCCCAGCAAGTCTCTTTCATTCACGTTTCTCTCTCCCTCTCCCTTCCTCTGTGAAATCAATTTTTTAAAAAAAGGACAGAAAGGAAAGATTTAGAGAAACCTAAAAAATGTGCATTTAAAGCTTTCTCTAATTCTCTGACGCCTAAAAAACGAGGAGCTACAGAAAATCGTCTTGTTTATCTGGATTTTGTTTTCTAAAAAACGTTCCTTCTCTTCGTAAAATTTACTCTTGATTTAGTTGGATTGTGATCTATCGTTTCTCAAAACTTCTGGGGCTTATTCATTTATCTTTTATTTTTGTTGTTAATCCTCACCTGAGGATATTGTCCCATTAATTTTTAAGAAATATATTTTATTGATTTTTACAGAGAGGGATAGAGAGTTATAAACATCGATTAGAGAAACAGCGATCAGATGCCTTCTGCACACCCTCTATTGGGGATGTGCCCGCACCCAAGGTACATGCCCTTGCCCGGAATCGAACCTGGGACCTTTCAGTCTGCAGGCCAATGCTCTATCCACTGAGCCACACCGGTTTCGGCTGTCCCATTAATTTTTAGAGAGAGAGAGAGACACACACACAGACAGACAGACATTGATTGGCTGCCTCTGCCCAAGCCACAACCAGAGCTGGGGATCCAGCCTGCAACCGAGGTACCTGCCACTGACCAGAATCGAACCCGGGACCCTTCAGTCCCCAGGCCCACGCTCCTCCCGCTGAGCCTGACCGGCCAGGCCAAAACTTGTAGAGTTTATACATCAGTAGTCCGGGCCAGGGTTGACTGCTCTCAACATAGCAAAGCAACTTCCTACCCACCACCCCAGGGGCAAAGGCAGCGAGAGGCACAAACGGGAAAGAAAGGCTTAAATGTTCCGCTTCCCGTGGCCCCACGGACTGCTTTGGGGACCCTGCCTCATAAAGCAACCACGTTTTAAAAACCAGAGTAAGTGCATCATACAAAATACAAGTTTTTGGCTCGAGTTTTAATTTCTAAAAATAAGAGCTGGGGACCCAACTTTCTAGGGAGGGAGAGACCACGCCGAGTCCCTCGGATAACGTGGGTCCGGCGACCAAAAACGACCGTAAAGCGGATCTTGAAGCAGGTGCCCCGCTAGCCCGACACCCACTGTGGGTTGAGCGGCTCCGTCCAGCACTTCTGGGTACAAAGCCCCCCAAAAGAGGTCACCCTGCCCTTCTCAAGGGGCTGCAAGCGGCCGGGGGTCCCGCATGCTCGGGGGCCGGGACCACGCGCTGGGAAAGGTGCGCGGGCGGGCAGGGGCGGGAAGGGGACAGGGTGGGAGGGGAGGTCGAGGGGGACCTACCTGCTAGTCTCCAGCGCTCGGGGTACGCCAGCCCCAGCAGCTTCTTGGCCTCCGAGCGCCCGGCCGCCGCGGGGCGCAGCTGCGAGTCGTCCCTCGGAGCCGCTGTGGTCGCAGGTACCGTCGGTCCTCGCCGCCAGGCCTCGCCCCCCGCGCGGGCACCGCCGGCTGGGCCCCCGGAGAGCAGGGCACGCTGGAGACTGGGGGACGCGGGGAGCCGCGCCCGCAGCTCCAGAAGCCGAGCCAGACCCGCTCCGCCGCCGCCGCCGGGACCCCGGCCCGGGCAGCTGCTCGCCCAGCAGCGCAGGCTGCGCGCGGCTCCCGCAGCCCCCAGGGGGCCGGGCCCGGCGCACCAAAGCCGCGGTGGCCCCAGGCCGGTCGGCAGCGGCCGGGACACGGGGGCGCGGGCGGCCCGGGTCCCCGCGAGGGCGAGCGGGCCTCGCCTCACCAGCAGGCGCAGCGGCCAGGCAAGCGGCCCGCACATGGCGCCGCGTCCGAGGTGAATGTCTGCGCCCGCCCGGCCGGCCGCGCGCGTACGGTGCCCGAGGACCCTCCCGGCGGCCCGGCCGAGCGGAGGGCGTGCACTCGGCGCCGCCCGCCGCCCCGCCCGCTGTCACCCGCCGTCACCCGCGGCATAGGGCCGGCGCCTGGGCCGCGCCCCTCGGCCGTGCACCCCGCCCTCCAGGAAGCCCGCACCGACCCGGGCGCCCTCCTGGCAGCGCCCCCAACCGGGCAGCCGTGGGCCCGCTCACCACCCGCGAGGTCCTGGCAGGGAGCCGGCCGGGCAGTGGTGAGCACCGCCACGCCTGCGCACTGGCGCGCTGGGAGCGTTTTCACGCTTTTTCATCCGCTCAGGTCAGACCCCAGAGCGGCGGGAGCCCTTTCGCACGCTGGCGGAAGGGGCGTGGCGTGGCGTGGCGTGCCGTAACGCGCAGGCGCGATCACAGGAGGCCCGGCTCGAGGATGCACCTGCTGGACCGCGAGCAGGGCTGAGCTTGCAGCGAGTTCCGGTCCTCATGGGGCCCAGCGGGGACCGGTCCTGTCACCCCGCGTTCCGGGGCGGAGCCCAGGGCCGGGGCGCAGGAACGCTGCTGGAGGGAACGTCGCTGCGGGGCGGCTCCGTTCTGAAAGGTGTTGTGGATGGAGGAGGAGATTGGCGAAGAGATCAGTGTGTACATAACCTGAGCTGAAGTGCAAACGCACACGTGGTCGAGGCATTCTGGCTGCTCAGAATGGAGACCAGTCCGAGTGCCATGTGTGTGAACACACACGCCAGGAAAGCTGGAGGAGACCTCGAGGTGGGGGCGTCTGTAAGCTGAGGGGTGGTCGCGGGGCAAGCTGGTTCTTATTTCAGGGTCGTGGTTCTGCTGTTCTAGTAATGCGAATTACTATTCCCACTTTAAAATAAGGATTACGTCTCACTCCCTTTTTTAAAATTAGGATAAAATTGCCTGGCCAGGGTGGCTCCGTGGTTGAGCATCGACCTATGAACCAGGAGGTCAGCGTTCGATTCCTGGTCAGGGCACAGGCCTGGGTTGCGGGCTCGATCCCCAGTGTGGGACATGCAGGAGGCAGCCGATCCATGATTCTCTCTCACCATGGATGTTTCTCTCCCCGCCCCCTTCCTCTCTCTTTCAAATCAATAAAAACATATTTGAAAAAATTGCTTGGCCACTGAGAAGGGCAAGAAATGCTCTAAGGTGTGTTTGGGGAAGAAAGAAGCAAAGCACTTAGATATGAATGGATTCCTAGTTAAGAAAGGTTGCATGTTAATTCTGAGATTGCAAGCAGAACCTCAAATCCTGCCCCCCCTCCCCCAAAGACAGAGAGCCCAGGGCGGAGGCGTGGTTGCACCAAGCAGTTAAATCTGGCCCTCGGTGAATAGAGGCTTCCTAGGTTTGTTTAGATGCCGACAGGTGTCAAGTTCAGAAGGGACTTCTTTGGATGGAAACTTGAGAGCAGCTGGGATTGCTTCCACGTCAGTTGCACCTGTGGGTTCCTGTCCTCTCCAAGGGTGGCAGGGGAGCTCGTGGGGACAGCAGTGCCGGGAGGGAGCACACAAAAGCCTAGCTAGCCCGAGGCCCAGCCACAGACTCAAGGAGACACGTTTCCAAAACATGCACTGGAAGCCAAGTTGAAGTACAGACTAAGGTTTTAATCCATATACTTAAACACCAATCTGGGCAACAGCAAAATGAGAAACCTACATACTAAAAAAAAAAAAAAAAAAAAAAACCCTTTTAAAAATATACAACCAAGACATTTTTTGTAATACACGAATGAAACAAATGAAAAGCTAGTCTCCTTAGAAACTAGACCTTGACTTTAAGAACTTCACTGTTTCCCGTTTTCTCTGTTCAGGACTTTCCTTGATCATAATTCTTTCTTTTCTTTTTTTTTTTTTCTTCCTTTCGGCCAGTCTACGGCGAAATGAAAGTTTACAATCAGGTTTACTGAGTCTGTCCGTGTAAGATATTTCAGCTGTCCCCCTCCCACACCATAGACACATCACAGATTTATCATTGTGGTTCAAAATAACTGGATATTCTAAAGTTTATTTACTCCAGAAAAATAAATTATATAGCTTATTTATTTATTTACTTATTTATTTATTTAGGCTTTAGGTTATTTTCAATACAAAATGGTGGTAGCATCACCCGTCCTGTGGTGATGGGACTGAAGAGGAAATAAAACTGCAGACAGCGACCCCCCACATTCTCTGTACACCCGGGTGGACGCACAGACACCTCCCCTGCCCCCATACTATTTCCAAGATTTGGGGGGGGGGGAGTTGTGAGGGGCATTCTAGAAAGTTTAACCCCACAATAAAATGAGCTCACAAAAGAAAATGAAGGAGAGAGAAGAGAAAAAAAAAGGCCAAATATGCAAATCATTAAGAGCTTCCATTGAAATCACAAAGTATATATACATGATCGAAAAGGGGAAGACGGGCCAGCCTATACATTTCTGCGTGTAATCAAACATATTCTGCATTAAAAAAAAAAAAAAAAAGCCAAAACAAACGCCAAAGCTTCCAGGTGATGGATATTTCCACTTCTGAGAATGATCGGGTCCCACTGGAGAATTTCATTCTTTCTAGCAACACGCCGATCCGGCAGAGGGACCCCCTCGGGTCATTCTAGGCTTTTCCTGCAGGCCACGTGGGCGGTGATACTGTCTCAAGTTGCCAAAGGATCCTTCTTGTAATGTCTCAAATATATATTTTTATCTATAAGAAACATGTCCTGTTAGTTAGCACCTTGGGCTCAAGTAAAAAAAAAAAATTTTTTTTTGGCACAGAATTCTAGAGTCTTCCCTCTACAACCTCCTGATAATCCGTGGGTCCTGGCCAGAAAGTCGCCCACTCGGAAGCACGCTGTAGAGACTCTGGCCTCACCGACGTCTTGGACCGAGTCCTTTACCTGGAAACGGTTCAATAAATTAGGTTTGAGTTCATTCAACGACGCCCCTCGGCGATGTCATGACGGGGTCTTCAGGGGGGAAACGGCGTGGGGTCTCACCGGGCGGCTGGACGGCGACACACACTGTCGTCTCGGGGACCCACAAACAGCGTGAAAGGCGATCGGCGGTCCACGTGGGTGACAGGGAAGCGAGGTTCGGAGCAGGCTGAGCAGCACGGTGCCAATCCGGGTGCCCCCACCCCCCAGGGGGCGTCCGGCCTCGGGTGCTGGGGTCCCCTGGAGAGAGCCACACCCGCCTCTCCTCACAGCTTAAATGAGATGCCAACACTTTTTCTTTTTTTGGGAAACTAAATACATTTTAATAGAAAACAAAATACAAAATAACTCTTTTCAGAAAAGAAAAAAAAAAAAAAAGCCAGAAAGATTTAATCCTTTTTTCCCACCATTCAGACCTCACGTTATTCTGGGGGGAGGGGGGGTTTCAGATGCGTGCACTCGTACTTACAGTCTGTCTCACTACGTGTTCATCAAGCTGCTGTTGGGGTGCAGGAGGCGGGAGCAGTGACCTCAAGGAGCCAAAGGCTGGAAAAGCCACACCTCCGCCTCTGCACTGATCACCTCACATTATTTCCATCTCTTTCCGACATTTCGGGGGCACGGGGCGGGGGGGCTTTCCCGCCATCACCGCAGGAGCCCGAGGCTTCCTCCAGGGGATGCACCCACTTCTGAGAACACGTGGGGGGGGGGGGAGTGGGGTGACCCGCCTGTCGCCCAGAAGCCCTCCCTTTCCCACAAGACACTGCGCTCCCAGAGAGAGCCCCTCAATTCCCTGAACCTCAAAATGCCAAGCATCAGAGCCAGTGCCGGGAGCCAGACCTGAAGGTGGAGAGCAGAGAGGCGCCTGTGCCAGTGCTAGGCTTCCCCTTCTCCATAAAAATAAAAATAATAATTACTATAATTATAATAATAATAAAAATCCTGCTCTCTGCGGGGTCAGGGGAAAGGAGAGGCCTTCCCCTCCCCCCCCCCCGGGAAGATCCTCGCCCCCTTCCTCGTCCCTCGTCCCCACCCCTGCCTTCCAGCCAGCGGCTGTGACTGCGCCCCTCCTGGGACCAAAGTGGGGGCCCCGGTCGGGTCAGCAGCATCGTGGCTCTGCAAAGCAGGGGTGGGGGTGGGGGGAAGGAGACAGACGGGAGGTGCTCTCGAGGAGACACAGGTGTGAGGGGGGCATCTTTGGAAGAATGTGCCCCCTCACCTCCAGAGCATCTCAATTCTTGATCTCGAGTCCGCTTATCACCAACCCCTGGCCGTTCCCCTCCCGCCCCTGCGTCCTGGACACTGGGGTGGGGAGGGAGGGGGGCGAGGAAGGGGTGACAGGTAGAGAGGCAGGGGGCGAAGTGGGGGTGTCTCTCACAGTCATTCCGTGATTCGATTGGAGGATGCAGCCCGGAGCCCTCACCCCGCGGCCGCCCGGGCCCGTCACCACGAGGGTTAAAAGAAACAAACAAACAAAATCAATGTTCCTGATTCTCCTGCGTGATCCCCGTCACCAGGAGGAGGTTGCAGGCCATGAACTGCACGCTCAGCACGCTGCTCATCTGGCCCGTGTACACGCCCACCAGCTCGCCCGAGGAGCCGTCGGGGGCTGCGCCGCAGGAGCTGCCGCGCACGTCCCAGAGGCGCACCGAGTTGTCCATGGACGCCGAGGCCACCAGGCTGCTGTCGGGGCTGAAGGCCAGGCCGGTGATGTTGTCCGTGTGGCCCCGCAGCTCCTTGTACAGGCTCCCCGACGCCAGGTCCCACAGCTTGAGCCGCTGGTCCTCGCCCGCCGACGCCAGCAGCTTGCCGTTGGGCGAGAAGGCGAGCGCCAGCACGGGCCCCCGGTGGCCGGTGAAGAGCCGCACCGAGTGGCCCTGCTGGGCGCTCCACAGCCGCACCGTCTTGTCGGTGGAGCCCGTGGCCAGGTAGTTGGAGTTGGGGTGGAAGCGGACGCAGTCCACGTCCGCCAGGTGGCCCGCGTAGATGCGCAGCGGGTACGTCCGGTCGAAGGACCACAGGCGCGCGGTGCGGTCGTGGGAGCCGCTGGCGAAGTACAGGCTGTAGGGGCTCACGTCCAGGTCCCACACCGGGTAGGCGTGGCCCCGGTACAGCACGGTGTTGGTGAAGGTGCCCAGGTCCCAGTAGCGGATGGACGTGTCCTCGGAGCAGGACAGCAGCCCCGAGCCGTCGGCCAGGAAGCGCGTGGCGTACACCGGCCCGCAGTGGCCCCGCAGCGTCTTCGTCTCGGTGCCCGCCGCTGCCTCCTCCTCCTCCTGGGCCCGCAGAGGGGACGGAAGAAGAGATGGTCAGTGCTCCCCGAGGGAAACAAAACCCCCGGCCAAAACCGGTGTGACTCAGGGGATAGCGCATGATCTCTCTCATTATCGACGTTTCCATCTCTCCCTTTCTCTCTGAAGTTAATAAAGTATATTAAAAAAAATAGCCCTGACTGGTTTGCTCAGTGGATAGAGCATCGGCCTGATGACTGAAGGGTCCCAGGTTCGATTCCGGTCAAGGGCATGTACCTTGGTTGTGGGCACATCCCCAGTAGGGGGTGTACAGGAGGTAGCTGATGGATGTTTCTCTCTCATCGATGTTTCTGACTATCACTCTCCCTTCCTCTCAGAGATCAATAAAAATCTATATTAAAGCCCTAACTGGTTTGGCTCAGTGGATAGAGCGTCGGCCTGCGGACTGAAAGGTCCCAGGTTTGATTCCGGTCAAGGGCATGGACCTTGGTTGCGGGCACATCCCCAGTAGGGGGCATGCAAGAGGCAGCTGATCGATGTTTCTCTCTCATCAATGTTTCCGACTTTCTATCCCTCTCTCTTCCTCTCTGTAAAAAAATCAATATATATATATATATATATATATATATATTTTTTTTTTTAAAGAAAAAGAAACAAAACCCTGGGGTTGGGGGTGGAGGAGCACTGCTTGGGAAACAGCACCTCCCCGGTATATGACGGGGTCTCGCTCTTAAGGGGCACCCCAGGAAATCGGCCCATCACTGCGTGACCGAGTGAGAAGTCCCAGACAGCTCACACCCCCTGCTTTCCTTCCATTCGTTTTGCAGCCTCGCGTTCAGCAAACCGAAAGCTGCAGAAACGCGAGGCCGTGTATGGAGTGATGCCTGCGGGCCTTCTCCGAAACCAACAAACATGTATTTCAAAAATACGTTTGCATTTGGGAGCTTACGGTTCTACTGTGACCAAGAATATGAGTGTTTTCCTTTCCAAAGAGGTTACAACGCTTGACCATTTCAAGAACGACTCTCGGCTCTACCCCGGGAAGTTTATTCAAGAGCGAGGCGTGCCCAGCGGGGGCTCGGTGGCGGAGCGCTGACTTCCGAACCAGGAGGTCACCACTCCATCCCTGACCAGGGCACAGGCCCGGGCGGGGGCTCCATCCGACAAGGGGGCGCGCTGGAGGCCCGGGCGGGGGCTCCATCCGACAAGGGGGCGCGCTGGAGGCCCGGCTGGGGGCTCCATCCGACAAGGGGGCGCGCTGGAGGCCCGGGTGGGGGCTCCATCCGACAAGGGGGCGCGCTGGAGGCCCAGGTGGGGGCTCCATCCGACAAGGGGGCGCGCTGGAGGCCCGGGTGGGGGCTCCATCCGACAAGGGGGCGCGCTGGAGGCCGCCGGTCCATGATCCTCTCTCCCCCCCCCGCCCCTTCCTCTCTGACATCAATAAAAATCTATATTAAAGCCCTAACTGGTGTGGCTCAGTGGATAGAGCATCAACCTACAGACTGAAGGGTCCCAGGTTCGATTCCGGTCGAGGGCATGTGCCTTGGTTGTGGGCACATCCCCTGGGGGGGAGGGGGGGCGCGTGCAGGAGGCAGCTGATGTTTCTCTCTCATCGATGTTTCTGACTCTTTATCCCTCTCCCTTCCTCTCTGTAAAAATATCGATAAATATATATTTTAAAAAAATCGATATTAAAAAAACAATAATAATTTTCATCCCTGCCCAGGTTAGGCATGGGCGGAACTCAATGTCCGCATGAGCCTGCTTTGCTATCGGATGACGGTTCTAAGTCAAGAAGCCCCTTGTCTGTAAGATCAGTCCCGTCTGGAAAGAATATTCTAAGCCGGCGGTCGGCAAACTCATTCGTCACCAGGACCAAACAGCAACAGCGCAACGACTGACATTTCCTGGGAGAGCCACATTTTTCACACGGAACCTCCTTCTAACGCTGCTTCCTCAACACAGACCCACCCGGGCCGTGGTACTTTGTGGCAGAGCCACGCTCCGGGGCCAAAGAGCCACGCAGGCGGCTCGCGGGGCCGCGGTTTGCCGACCACGGTTCTGAGCAGGCGCGGGGGAGGGGGGCGGGGGGGGGGAGCGGGACACCCACATACCTCCTCCTCCAGAACGTCGCAGGCCAGGCGGACCCGGGACACGTCCACCCGGTGGGGCCCGGCCCTCAGCTTCTTGGCCCGCAGGCTCCAGAGCCTGATGCTGGAGTTGTCGAAGCCGGCGGCCAGCAGCTGGCCGTCGGCGGAGATCTCGGCGGCGTTGAGCAGCTGCTCGGCGTGGGAGAAGGCGTAGAAGCAGATGGTGGTGAGCGAGGGCGGTCCCTCCCTGACGCGCCGGATGCTCTCCTGCAGCGCATCCAGGGCCGCCTCGTTCTGCAGGAGGGGGCCCGGCACGTCGGGGGGCTCCAGGCCGCCGCCCTCGCCCCGCGAGGAGGAGCCGGAGCCGCCGCCCCCGCCGGCCCCCCCGCCGCCGGCGTAGAGCTGGTAGTCGGTCCTCCGGACGGGCTGCACGTCCAGGTGGATGTGCAGCGCGAGGACGCGGCACAGGGCGGCGTTGTTGTCGCTCTGGAGGTAGCGGGTCAGGTAGTGGTAGCTGTCCTCCTGCAGGCGCACCACGTACTTGTGGTCCAGGAAGGCGCGCAGCTTGAGGTTGGCCAGGACGTCCTGCAGCGTCTGCGTGGCCTGCAGCTGCTCCACCACGTCGCGCTGGCCGGCGTTGTGCAGGAACATGCCGTGGAAGCGGCTGAAGAAGCTCTCGGCTGTGCTCTTGGGGCTCGTCTGGACCAGGTGCAGGTGGAGGTAGACGAAGAGGGGGTACAGCAGGGGCATCACCTCGTGGCTGTGCTGGGAGTCGGAGTCTGCGGCGGAAAGGGGGGGGCAGTCAGCATCGTCTCAGAGCACGCTCCCCCCCCCCCATACAACACGCTGTCAGGATTCTATTTTCTTTCTTCATTTAAAAAAAAATACATGTCATTGATTTTTCACAGAGAGGGAGGGAGAGGGATAGAAAGTCAGGAACACCAATGAGAGAGAAACATTGATCAGCTGCCTCCCGCACACCCCCTACTGGGCATGTGCTTGCAATCAAGGTCCATGCCCTTGACCGGAATCGAACCCGGGACCCTTCAGTCCGCAGGCTGATGTTTATCCACTGAGCCAAACAGGTTTTGGCTTTTTAAAAAAATATATACATTTTATTGATTTTTTTAGAGAGAGGGATAGGAAGTTAGAAACATCGATGAGAGAGAAACATCCATCAGCTAGCTGCCTCCTGCACACCCTCCACTGGGGTTGTGCTCGCAACCAAGGTCCATGCCCATGACCGGAATCGAACCCGGGACCCTCCAGTCCGCAGGCCGACGCTCCATCCGCCGAGCCGCACCGGTCAGGGCCGCACGGCCCGTTCTGGCCCGGAAGGGGCCCCGGCGCTCGTGCTCACCGGTGAGGAAATTCCGCAGCCGCCCGAACTGCACCTCACACTGCTGGGGCTCTGCCTGGCACGGGCACGCGGACACGATGTTGGCACAGCCGGACTCTGATTGGACTGCGGAGAAGGCACACGGGTGGGGACGGAGAGAGAATTATTATTATTCTTTTAAACAAATATTTCCATTGACTTCAGAGAGGGAGGGAGAGGGAGGGAGAGAGATACATCAATGATGAGAATTATCGATCGGCCTCGTCTTGCACGCCCCGCACTGGGGATGGAGCCCATAACCCGGGCCTGTGCCCTGACCGGGAATCGAACCCTGACCTCCTGGTTCATAGGTCGCTGCTCAAGCACTGAGCCACACCGGCCGAGCAATGGTGGTATTTTTAAAAATATATATTTTAATGATTTTTTACAGAGAGGAAGGGAGAGGGATAGAGAGTTAGAAACATTGATGAGAGAGAGAGACATCGATCAGCCGCCTCCTGCACACCCCCTACTGGGGACGTGCCCGCAACCAAAGTCCGTGCCCTTGACCGGAATCGAACCCGGGACCCTTCAGTCTGCAGGCCGATGCTCTATCCACTGAGCGACACCGGCCGGGCAATGGTGACATTTATAAAATATATATTTTCGTTGGCTTTGGAGCGGAAGGGGCCTTGCATGCGCCCCCCCGACCTCCACCACCGCTGCTCGCCGGGAGCGGCCCGCACCCACCGGTGAGGTTGGCCGCCATCTCCTCAGGGGTCTGGGACAGGCGCAGGCCCTGCTTCAGGGGCCCGTCGGTGTCCACGTACTGCCGGCGTTTGAGGTAGCAGGACACGGCCATCTGAATCTGCTCGGTGCGCACCCGTTTCATGACCTGGGGGAGGGGAGACCGGAACACGGCACCGTCAGGGATCTGGGGGCGCATCCCGTCCCGCTCGCGGAAAATCGACGCCAGGAAGGGACCAGCTGGGAGCAGCTGAGAAGCAACACCGACGCCCCGAGTACCAGCCGGCGCTCGCGTCCGCCTCTACGTCCCTGTGCCGGCCGCCCTCCGGGGTGGAGCCCCACGATCACCCCGACTCCACGGAATGCCCAGGTTTCCACACCCCCACCCCCCGATTTCCTTAGAGCCACATTCAACGCGCACACTGGACCAGCGGGATGCCGGGCCCCTCACGTCTCCTGCCGGCTCCCCCGGGCGAGAAGCAGGTGGGGGGCGGCACCAAGCAGAGGCCTGGGCAGTGGTCGGCAAACTCATCAGCCCACAGAGCCAGACATTAACAGCACGACGACTGAAATGTCTTCGGAGAGCCACATTTTTTAAACTGAAACTCCTTCTAACGCCACTTCTTCCACACAGACTCGCCCGGGCCGCGGTATTTTGTGGAAGAGCCACACTCCAGGGGCTGAAGAGCCGCATGTGGATCGAGAGCCGCGGTTTGCCGACCACAGGGCTAGGGCTTCGATTTTTAAATAAAGATTCTGTAATTGCTAATGTAAGGATTCTGATACTTTGAGAGGGGGGATCCCTGCTTCGCCTTCACCTGTCCATCAGTGAAGACACATCACTGCTTCTTTGTGGTTCCTTACTGCATCAGTTCGACGGCTCCAAAGATCCTCCGGGTCCCTAACCTGGCTACATTAAGCATCGTGTGTGTGCGTGTGTGTCTGTGTAAATACTTTCAGCCCTAGACCCTGACTCAATGTTATATTTAGAAAAAAAAAAAATTAAAGGCATAGAGAGATGGTGACAGTACCGTCCTGTCCCAGTTTGGCCCAAAGTCAGGGCTATTCCGTCAACCCCCCAGCATTGCTCCCTCACCCTCACCTCCCCCCGTGCCCCGCCTAAAGCTGGTTTTTGTTTTTAAATATCTTTATGGGTTTCAGAGAGGAAGGGAGAGGGAAAGAGAGGTAGAAACATCAATGACGAGAGAGAATCATTGGTTGGCTGCCTCCTGTGCCTGCCCCAGTGGGGATCAAGCCCGCAACCCAGGCACGTGCCCTTGACCGGAATGGAACCCGGGACCCCTCTGTCCGCAGGCCAATGCTCTATCCACTGAGCCACACCAGCTGGGGCTAAAGCTGCTTCTCATCTAACTTCAGGAACTCTTCGTCTCCAACTCCCCCAGAGCAGCCCCGTTTCCTCGGATTTTAGCGGAGGCTAAAACTTTTCCAGATTTCCCACTGCCCGCCTCGTGTTGCCATGGAGACGCACCTTGTATGGATGTGTGTCCCTTCGGGTCCCAAGGAGGGGGGGAGTCAGGGAACAGATCTCTAAAGAAAAGCCCACGTGAGAGACAGGAAAACCAAGACTCGAGAACAGGCCTGCGGGGACAGTGTCCTCCAGCCGCAATAATGTGTGCAGGTCTGAGGAGGAGGAGGAGGGAGGGAGGAAGACAGCAGAGTGGAAGGGGAGGCCACAGCAGGGCGTGAAAAGGAAGCCATGTTTACAAAACTGGTTTGTAAACCCTCATTTTAAAAAAACCTGCCTAAGCCGAAACCAGTTTGGCTCAGTGGATAGAGCGTCGGCCTGCGGGGTGAAGGGTTCGATTCCGGTCAAGGGCGTGTACCTTGGCTGCAGGGGCATCCCCAGTGGGGGCGTGCAGGAGGCAGCTGGTCGATGTCTCTCTCTCATCGATGTTTCTGACTATCCCTCTCCCTTCCACTCTGTAAAAAATCAATAAAATATATATATTTTTAAAAATGCAGCTCTCCAAAGAAATTTCAATCGTCGTACTGTTGATACTTGGCTCTGTTGACTAATGAGTTTGCTGACCACTAAGCCAGGGAAAAATGTCTTTCTTCTGTTGTAAATTTATGCTTCAAAACAGACCACGACTGCTTTGTGACTTCTGTTAAGTGGGATGGCATGTAAAGTGCCTGCGAGGCACGCAGATATCAGCTCGCTCCCCACCTTTCGCCCGCAGTCCTCTAAGTGGCCGAAACAGCCCTAACCGGTTTGGCTCAGCGGATAGAGCTTAGGCCTGCGGACTGAAGGGTCCCGGGTTCAATTCTGATCAAGGGCATGCACCTTGGTTGCGGGCACATCCCCAGTAGGAGGTGTGCAGGAGGCGGCTGATCGGCGTTTCTCTCTCATCGATGTTTCTAACTCTATCCCTCTCCCTTCCTCTCTGGAAAAAAAAAATCAGTAAAATATATTTAAAAAAAAAAAAAACAAACACCACACTGTAGACAGAAAGGGTAGGAGGCGTTACTCTCGGAGCATAAGGGTGACGAGGGCTCCCTAGGTTCAGCGTTCTCCCAGAGTTCAGATGCAGCAAGCAAGGACTGGGGGGTCTCTTAATGATAATGGGGGGGGGGGGAAGGAGAGAGAATGAATAAACCTTCAATTTCTCGAGTAGGACTGTCCAATTCGACTTCCTGCCCCGACAAAGCGGCTCTAGGTCTAACTCTTTAGTCTGCAGCCCCAGCCCCCAAGCACCATTGTAACCAGGGAGCCCAATGGCGGATTTTAGTTACATTCCACTTAAGTAACCGCCTGGGGCCTGGGGCCTGGGGCGATGGGTGCTGGACGCCAGCACAGATCTGGAGATCGGCTGTTACTGTTTGAAACGATGTATCCCTATCAGCGCCCTCCGCTTACAGAGGCCAACTCATCAAGTATCCAAAACTTTTCTGATGACTAAAAGCTAATACTTTGTTAGAGAAGATAAAAGAAGAGCTACTTTGTCTCACTGACAAAACACTGTCTGATTACTAAGAGAGAGATACATTTCAATACATCTTCCCAGAAGGAAACTTAATAGCCTGCTAAAAACAAATACTTCTGAGTGGAAGTTCTCCGTGGTGTTTTGGAAATCTCACCAGCTTGTCTTGTCTAAGGGGTTTTGCTTCAGCAGAGCTACTGAGCAGCAGGGAATGTTGGTAGAGATGTCAAAAAGGTGACCTTGGACCTAAGACAACCTTCCTCTTGCAATGAGAAAATTAAAAAAAAAACTTAGGGCTGTAGATAAAGCCCAAATGTCTGTTAATAATCTTTACTTTACATATATACTGAGCGGCCAGATTATGATGATCTCTGAACGCATAATAATCTGCCCACTCAGTGTGTGTGTGTGTGAATTCGTGCATGGTTGGGGTCCGGCCAGCCTGGCCAGGGGGAGGGGACATGGCCAGAGTAGGAAGGGGGGACAATTTGCATATTAGCCTTTTATTCTATAGGATACACTGAGTGGCCAGATTATTATGCATTCAGAGGGGACAATTTGCATATTAGCCTTTTATTCTATAGGATACACTGAGTGGCCAGATTATTATGCATTCAGAGATCATCATCCCGACACTCAGTGTGTATACACACACACACATTTAGACAATAAGGACTCCTTCACGCTCCTCCTCTAAGCGCTCTTTAGGCCTCTGCACTCTGATTAAAATGTCTGTCTCTGGTCCGGCCGCTGTGGCTCAGCGGCTGAGCATCCACTTAGGAACCAGGAGGTCATGGTTCAATTCCCGGTCAGGCCACATGCCAGGGGTGCAGGCTGGATCCCCGGGGGGGAGGGAGGGGCGTGCAGGAGGCGGCCAACCGATGATTCTCTGTTGTCATTTTATGTTTCTCTCTCTCCCTCTCCCTTCCCCTCTGACATCAGTAAAAAGGTATTTAAGAAACAAAACACCAACCACATACAACCGCCTCCCCCCAAACACGCACGCAGCTCCGGAGCGGTGAGGCGAGACCTGCACCTCGTTTCAGAGGGAGAAGCGCACACGGCCTCGTGCTCAGAGGCAGAAACCACCAGACGCCATCGCTGATCACAGAGAAAAACCGCTTTGGTTTTTCGAGCTCAGCGGTGGGCAAACTCATGAGTCCACAGAGCCAAACAGCAACAGGACAGCGATTGGCGTTTCTCTGGAGAGCCACAGTTTTTACACTTCAACTTCTCCTAACGCCACTTCTTAAAAATAGACTCGCCCAGGCCGGGGTATTTTGTGGAAGAGCCACACTCCAGGGGCCAAAGAGCCGCATGTGGCTTGCGAGCCGCAGTTTGCCGACCACGGTTCTAGTTTAACAATGATTCTCAAGGCAGCAGGAAGGCTGGGGAGGGCCTCAGAAAGAAAACGAAAGTTAAGTCTGCTTCACATGTCACCCCAACAACCTCAGGCCCACAAAGCCCCGGGGAGGCATTCTGACAGAAAGGGGAGGGTGACAGCTAACAGTTCGTGGTCGCAGCGAGCTGTCCCTGCACCAGGCATGGTCGCCTACCCTATTCCTTCCTCCGTCCCCTGTCCCAGCTCCACCCAAGTCCCTCCGTCTGACAGAGGAGGAAGCAAAGAACACACACGGTTTCCATGGCTGCAACCTCAGGCCTGTGTAGTTCCCAAGCCCCCACCCGCCACGCCGAGTTTCCCCAAGTTTCTCCCAGCTTACAGGTGTGGCGCAAACTCCCCTTCCCACTCTCGTTTCCAAGATTTAAAAAATATACACATTTTATTGATTTTCTTACAAAGAGAAAGGGAGAGAGAGAGTTAGAAACATCGATGAGAGAGAAACATCCATCAGCTGCCTCCTGCACGCACCCACTACTTAGGGATGTGCCCGCAGCCAAGGTCCATGCCCTTGACCGGAATCGAACCCGGGACCCTTGAGTCCACAGGTCGATGCTCTATCCACTGAGCCACACTGATTAGGGCATTTTCAAGATTTTTAATCAGAGCCCGGACCTAAGCTGGGGTTCAGGGGCATCCTCACGCACCCCCATCCCCCACCTCAGGTACAGGACACAATTGTATGGCCATACAGCCCGCGACCTCCACCCCTGCGCTTCCTCCCCACCCAGCACCAAATGCTGTTCGTGAGCGGGAGGGAGCACTCCCAGGCCCCCACCTGCAAGGTCAGAGGTCAGCCCTTGGAAGGCCAGCGCTGCGTGAGGCCGGCACCTACCTGGTTGGGTCCTAGGAGCCTTCGTGCCGCGAGATGCGAAGGATCAAGAAGACACTTACTTGCCCAAGTGCCGGAGGGTGCGGCCAGCTCTCCCGGGCTCCACTTCCGCCAAGTCTAACGGGACACCCTCTCCTCACCTCCCAACAGGACACCCCCGTCCTCACCTCCCAACAGGACACCCCTGTCCTCACCTCCTAACAGGACACCCCTCTCCTCGGCTTCTAACAGGACACCCCTGTCCTCGCCTCCTAACAGGACACCCCTGTCCTCGCCATCCCCTCGCTCCAGACCACGCCTTACCCAGCACGCGCCCAAACAGCCCCGAGATGGCGAGTCCCGCCTGAGCGCCCCACGCTCCCGCGGCTGTCAGGCGTGAAACCCCCCGCAAAAGGCACAAACCCCCCTGCAGGTCGGTATCCACCGGCAAGAACCCCGCCACCTGGCTCCCTTCGATCGCCCTCGTCCCCGGCACAAGTGCGTGTCGCCTCCTCCGCCCACCGTCACCATGTGCCAAGTTAAACCCGGAGTTCGCCCCCAAAGACATTTCCTTTTTCCTTCCGCCAGAAAGAGATGGGGAAACCGGTATCCCCCTCCCCACGCCCGGCGGGTCTCCCGAGCCGATCGTCCGGCCGGCCCCGGCAGGACCCACCCCACCCCGCGCGGGAACGCACCGCGCAGCCAGGTGCCGCCGCCGCCGCCGCCGATGGCAGGCCACGCCGCCCCGCGGGCCGCCCGCGACTCGCAGGCCCAGGGCGGAGGCGCAGCGCCGGCCCCGCCCGCCCCGCCCCCACCGCCGCCTGGGCCTCCCTCCCGCCCTCCCTCCCGCCCGCCCGGCCCGGCCCGGCCCCGCCACCCCCTCCCCCGCCTCCCCGCCCGCCGGCCCCCCGCGCACGCACTGAACATCCCAGGCGGCTCCGGCTCCTCCCGCCGCCGCCGCCTCCGGGATAGGGTTGCTTCCGCCTCCGCCGGCCCCGCTGCAGGGTCTCGCTCCGCCGGCCGGGCGGCTCAGCCGGGCCCCCGCGCCCCGCGCCCCGCCGCCCCCGCCGCGGCTCTGGGCGGCCGCCCCATGACTGACGGACGCGGAGCGCGCCGCGGGGCTGGGCCGCTCGGGCCGCCGACGCGCAACCGGCTCCGCCAATGGGCGCGGCGCCTCGGCGATCCGCTGGCGATGCCTGGCGTGCGCGCCCCGCCCCGCCCCGCCCCGCCCCGCGCTGCCGTCGGTCGGAAGCAGCGGGGCCGGGACCACGTGGTGCGGCAGCCCCGGTACCCCGACGGCCGCCGCTGCGCTCCGCCCTCCGCCCGGGGTCTCCGTCCCGGCCGGGCCTGGAGGGGACCCCTCACCCGGGACCGTCTCCATCCCTGCCGGCCGTCCGGGGCCACAGGGGACCCCTCACCCAGGACCGTCTCCATCCTCGCCGGCCGTCCGTGGCCACAGGCAAGTCCTCACCTGGGGACCGCGAACAGGTTGGCCCCGACCCAGGATCCTCGTGGAGGCGAGCATCCAACCTGGGGACACGGCCCGCCCCGAGACGAGCCGGTTACCTTGGGGAACACCCTCCGCCCCGGGCCGGCTCC
Source organism: Antrozous pallidus (assembly GCA_027563665.1). Taxonomy (NCBI): domain Eukaryota; kingdom Metazoa; phylum Chordata; class Mammalia; order Chiroptera; family Vespertilionidae; genus Antrozous; species Antrozous pallidus. Next base: position 2,608,537 of record CM050529.1, on the reverse strand, counting down.
TCCCGGGGTCGTGCGCTGGGCAAGGAGCCCTCTGGCCCCGCTCCTTCGGCGGGATTCCGCTCGTAGCCGCGTGGGAGCGGTTTTTGCGTGGGAAATCGCGGGGATCGCCATCCCCATCGGGCTGTGCACACCCCTTCCTAGGTCCCCTGCAGGGTGGGGACTCCCCCCCCCCCCCCCCAGAGGAGCGTGGGCAGATCCCGGAGGGTCCCTGGGCGTCTTTGTAGCCAGTTGTGCAGATACTTTGTAAGCACCTTGTAGCCGGGGCGATGGCTACAAACCTGAACTTGGAAGTTAAGTAACCAGTTGTCGGGTGTTGGACGTTTTGACAAAAAGCTTGGTGGGGCCTGTCCTGTAGGGTGAGGGGTACCGCGCCCCATGTCAGTGCCCTGCACCCGCCTTTGCTCATTCGGGGTTGAGAGGAAGTTCTGAAGGTGCTTCTGTAGGATTTCAAGGCCCATATTTTTAAAAAGTGACAGCGATCCAACCGGAAATGCTTTCCGTTTGACAGTTTTATATGAGAACTGTGATTATTTATTTATTTTTGGGGTGCTTCTGTTGTCCTCTTTCTTTTTTTATTGACCATCATTTCAGTATTAAGTATCATGAAAATGTTTCTCTTTGGAAGAATCACTTGTATTTTTTTTTCATCTAATGAAAAATGCTTACCCAGAGATGTTCCCCCCCCCCTTTTTTTTTACTATGACTTTTAGGAAACTCAAAGCTACCCTTCAGTTGTATAGAATTCCAGGTGGTCGGTGCGTCTGCCTTCCCTCTCTGTTGATGATTTTGTTGCATTCTCTGTTTGCAGTCTTAACTGTGTAGCTATGTTTTGTGGTCTTTTTGGAAGCAGCATGTCTTGGTGAGTTTATACATTAACAAAGTTACTGTTGCAGCCGAAATACCAGTACTCCTCTTAGGACTGGGTTTATAATAGAGTTGTTTTGTGTTTGTTTTTTTCACTTGGAATGATATTGTTTCTCTAAATACTTGCTTGTTTAGCTCTTTAACTACCTAATGGAGCTGTTGCTGATACATAATACATAGTATGTCTTAACAGTGGTGGGTAAACTCATTAGTCAACGAGCCAAATACCAATAGTACAATGATTGGAAATTCCTTTGGAGAGCCACATTTTTTAAACTTAAACTTCTTCTATCGCCACTTTTTCAAAATAGACATGCCCAGGCCGTGGTATTTTGTGGAAGAGCCACACTCAAGGGGCCAAAGAGCCGCATGTGGATTGCGAGCCGCGGTTTGCCGACCACTGTTTTAGGAGATTTGTACAGAAATTTAGATTTTTCAACCCAGAGCCGTGTGTGAATGGGTCTTCTTCCATTGGGTTTTGCCCAGTTGAATTCATGCATACTCACTCACCTTTGAAGATGCGGTGTTTGATCACACTAGGAATATCTGTCTTCTGCCTGCTTTTGTCTGCAGTCCCCCCAGAAAATTCTTGGGTGCTAGCAACTTATATATAGATTTATGCCCAACAATTCTGTTGATGTATGTTTTTTTAAAATATATTTTATTGATTTTTTTACAGAGAGGAAGGGAGAAAGTTAGAGACATTGATTAGAGAGAAACATCTATCAGCTGCCTCCTGCACACTCCCCTACTGGGGATGTGCCCGCAACCAAGGTACATGCCCTTGACTGGAATCGAACCTGGGACTTTTCAGTCTGCAGGCCGATGCTCTATCCACTGAGCTAAACTGGTTTTTGCCTGTTGATGTGTTTTAATTCATTAAAGAAGTATATACACTGAGTGGCCAGATTATTATGATCTCTGAACGCATAATAATCTGGCCACTCAGTGTGGAGATTATATATATATATATATTTCAGAGGCCCTGTGCATGAATTCGTGCAAGGGTGGGGTCCGGCCAGCCTGGCCAGGGGGAGGGGACATGGGCGGTTGGCCGGCCTGCCTGCCGGTCGAACTCCTGGTCAAGGGGACAATTTGCATATTAGCCTTTTATTCTATAGGATACACACTGAGTGGCTACGTTATTATGCGTTCAGACGTCATCATCATCTGGCCACTCCGTGTATATATACACACGTGTGTATTATGTAGACAGTAAGATTCGTCATGTTCATTTTCTGCTGCCCGTTGAGCTTGACCTTGACCTTGCTCTCACGTTTTCGACCGTGTTGTATTGCAGGTGAAGTGTAGCGATGGCTGCTGTTTATTCTGGCATCTCCCTGAAGCTTAAAAGCAAGAGAACACCCTGGGAGGATAAACTGAAGCTAGCTCACTTCGCTTGGATTTCCCAACAGTGCATTCTCCCCAACAAAGAGCAGGTACGTTTAATGGGAAACGTACGCTTCGGTCACCTACTGTCATGACCAGTTATGTTGACTGCATGGTGACGTTTAGTAAAAAAGAAGTTAGGCGATGAGAGAAAAGGTTGGGGAAAGAAACATGATTGGAAGTTCATGTCTGAGGAAAAAGGAACAGGTTGGGTGTTCCATTAACTAACGGCTTCTGTTGCAAAACCTCCGTCAGCATCTCTTGTGCTTGGAGGCCTCTCCCGTCGAACAGATTGGGAGTTAGGCACCACACTTACGTCCTCCATGTGTTCGATAATCCAAAGCCACGCTTCCCTCCCCACTGCTTGTTGGAGCTTCGTTAAACGTCTTTGGAATTTGATGAGCCGAAGGTTGGGAAGTAGAAAAGCTTTAGAATTGCCCTGGCCAGCCTGCAGAATGAAGGGTCCCGGGTTCGATTCCGGTCGAGGGCATGTACCTTGGCTGCGGGCACATCCCCAGTAGGAGGTGTGCAGGAGGCAGCTGATGGATGTTTCTCTCTCATCGATGTTTCTAACTTTCTATCCCTCTCCCTTCCTCTCTCTGTAAGACATCAATAAAATGTATTTAAAAAGAAAAAAAGAGAAAAGCTTTAGTATTGCCTGTCCCCTGTGGCCCAGGAGTTGAGCGTCGACCTACGAACCAGGAGGTCTCGGTTTGATTTCTGGTCGGGGCACAGGCCCATGTTACAGGCTCCGTGCAGGAGGCATCCAGTCAGTGATTCCCTCACCACTGATGTGTCTACCTCTCTCTCCCTTTCGTTTCCTCTCTGAAATCATTAAAAATATATTTCTTAAAAAAGAAAAGCGTTGGTATTTATATTAAGGCCTTCTAGGAATGGATTGGGGACCAAGAAAGACATTGCTCTTTTTTTAACATTCTCAATCTTTTTTTTTTTTTTTTAATATAGTTTATTGATTCTTTTTCAGAAGAAGGGAGAGGGATAGAGAGCGAGAAACATCAATCAGCTGCCTCCTGCACACCCCCCACTGGGGATGTGCCCGCAGCCAAGGTCCATGCCCTTGACCGGAATCGAACCCGGGACCTTTGAATCCACCAGCCGACGCTCTGTCCCCTGAGCCAAACCGATTAGGGCAACATTCTCAGTTTTATTTGCCTAATGCTGTGGTCAGCAAACTGCGGCTCGAGAGAGCCATCTGGTGGCTCTTTGGCCCCTTGAGTGTGGCTCTTCCACAAAATACCATGGCCTGGGCGAGTCTGTTTTGAAGAAGTGGCGATAGAAGAAGTTTTAAGTTTAAAAAACGTGGCTCTCAAAAGAAATTTCAGTCGTTGTCCTGTTGATATTTGGCTCTGTGGACGGATGAGTTTGCCGACCACTGGCCTAATGTATTTGGATGAGCTCATGAAATTGGGTTCACACACACCCATGTGCTAGTATGAGCAGAGACATAACAAAAAGTTTCAAATATGGGTTCCATCTGTCAGTGGATGGGGAGGGACAGGATGATGTGGAACAGTAGCATATCCAGGAGATTCTAAAACCAGCTGCACTTGAGATTTCTGGCAGCGGGACAGTCACCTGGCAAGGGCTTTGTGAGGTGAAAGGGGAGGTTATGGCAGGCATTTTTTTAAATGTTATTTTTCTACTAGAGGCCCGGTGCACAAAATCTGTGCACTGGTAGGGTCCCTAGGCCTGGCCGGCAATCAGGGCCAATCTGGGCCTCCCTTCCCCAGCTGATGGCTGCCCCCCTGGTGGTCAGCGCACGTCATAGTGAGGGATCGAACTCTGGAGGGGACACTTTGCATGTTGTTAGCCTTTTATATGTATAGATTACAGTTGACATGCAGCATTATTTTACATTCGTTCCGGCTGTACATCCTAGTGGTTAGACAATCAGATAATTTATAGAATGCCCCGCCCCTTTTGATATTTCAGATATCTACTTGGCACAACACACAGTTATTGCATTATTATTGACTATTTCCTATGCTGTTCATCCCCACGATTAATCTGTAACTACCAATTTGTACTTAAAAATATATATATATGTATATATATATTTATTGATTTCAAAGAGGGAGAGGGAGAGAGAGATAGAAACTTCAGTGATAAGAGAGAATAATGGATCTGCTGCCCCCTGCTGATTCTGAGTAATTGTGCTTCTAACTTCAGAAATTTAGCATAACTATATAGAGGAGTTAGAGCAAGCTGCTAGACTTTCACTTGAAACTTTTTTTTGACCTCAGATGAAGACCAAGTTGTTTCCATCCTGTGATAATAATCATTTTACGACGTGAAAGCATCTGTGTCGCAGACTCTTCCCAAAGGGGCGAGTTCGAGGGGGCGGTTGGATTTGGTTGAGCCTGTGATGTTTCTGTAAATGCCCAGTGGTTTTTTTGTTTGTTTTTTTTCTCAGTAAATAACTTCACTTATCTTCAGAGTCTGTTTCGTCCACGTTTAGGTGTTGCTTGATTGGGCAGGACAGTCGCTGGTCTCCTTTTATAAGAAGAAACTTGAGCTGCAGGAGGACATTGTGGAGAGGCTCTGGGTCTATGTAGACAACGTCCTGCGCAGCAGAAAACTGCAGCGGCTCCTCAAGGACGGGAAGACGGTCACCCTCCAGGTTTCCCTGGTCAAGGTAGGAGCGCCTCAGTGCTGCTGTAGGGGTGACATGCGTCTCTCTCCACTTCCTGTCCGCGCTGGAGGCTTATTGGTGTTAGGGTCGATCATATCAGCTTGCAGGAAATGAGGGGAGAAAGAAATAAAATCCTATAGAATAAAAAGCTAATATGCAAATTGTCCCTTCCACTGGGAGTTTGACCAGAGGGCGGGGCTGGCCAGCCAACCACCTGAAGCCCCTCCCCCAGCCTGCCCACCCCCCCCCATCAGCCCCACCTCCCACCCTGATTAGGGGCAGGGTCAGCCTGCCAATCTCCCGAGGATTGGCCCAATCGGAGCAGGCCGGCCAGAACCTACCCGTGCACGAGTTTGTCCACTGGGCCTCTAGTTAGGGTTCTAATAAAGACTATTATCCATCGAACCAGTATTGAATGCTCTACAGTGGGCTAAGTATCATGTTGTTTAATATCCAGGAGAAGTTTAGAACTATTTCATGGAGTGGCTGTCGATTACCTTTATAACTGGAGGAGCTTGCCAGCAGTTGATGCTAGTTTGTGACACCCCTCTCCCCACCACCTCCTTCCTATTGGCCTGAAGGGGCGATCAGAGGCCAAAACCGGGCTCGGAATTGCCTCAGATTCTCGGCTCAGGGTGGTTCTGGAGCCTCAGATCAGAATTGGGACCTTCGTTGTCAAAAACGGGAGTATTTGCAGACACTCTGGAAACAGCTGGCAGCAGTGGAAAGCACCAATAAGGAGCACTTTGTGGGTGCCAGGCTCAGAGAGGTTAAGTAACTTGCTGAAAGCCACACCGCGAGGAAGTGGCCCAGGCTGCCTGGCGGCCTTGCCGGTGCCGTTCGCCCTGCACTGCCTCACCCACAGGAAGAGAGAACCGGGGGGGATTGGAGGGTCGAGCTGCCTCACCCACAGGAAGAGAGAACCGGGGGGGATTGGAGGGTCGAGCTGCCTCACCCACAGGAAGAGAGAACCGGGGGGGATTGGAGGGTCGAGCTGCCTGCAGCTGCATAGGCTCCACTGGTTCTTGAAACTTTGTTCTAAATTATATGTCGCTTAAAAACTTTATTTTATTTCATTTATCTTCTAAAGTATCTTGTATTGATGTCAGAGAGGAAGGGGGAGAGAGAGAGAGGAGAGGAACATTAACGATGAGAGAGAATCACTGATCTGCTCCCTCCTGCACGCCCCACAGTGGGGATGGAGCCCGCAACTCCGGGCCTGTGCCCTGACCGGGAATCGAACCCTGACCTCCTGGGTCAGAGGTCGGCCAACGCTCACCACTGAGCCCCGCCGGCCGGGGTCTCGCATTTCCTTTAAAAAAAATTATTGATGTTTTCACAGAGAGGAAGGGAGAGGGATAGAGAGTCAGAAACATCGGTGAGAGAGAAACATCCCTCAGCTGCCTCCTGCACACCCCGCACTGGGGACGTGCCCACAGCCAAGGTCCATGCCCTTGACCGGAATCGAACCCGGGACCCTTCAGTCCGCAGGCCGACACTCTAGCCCCTGAGCCAACCCGGTCAGGGCCTCGCTGTTTCTCACATGTGCCAAGGGATCCAGCCTGCAACCTCGGCCTCTCGGGACGATGTTCTCACCAACAGAGCCACTGGGCCAGCGCTCGTGCTGAGAGCCAGGGTCAGACCAAAGACTTTGGCTGCCTTTTGCCCTGGGTCCTGGGAGTCTGTACATCCTTGGAATTTCCCAAGCAGGAGGAGTGCCCCTGTTTTTCCGAAGTCCCTGGGTCATACCTGAGTTGATGCTAATCAGGTGTCTTCTCGGGAGGGGGGTGGGGGGTTGGGTGGATTCAGGCTGGTCCTGCTGGAAAGACCAGTTGTTTGAGGTTTGATGGGAGGCTGGGGCTTTGAGCCACAACCTCCAGGGCGGGGTGGGGCCTGGTGACTGAGGTCAGTCACTGGCTGGGGATGTCCTGCCTGTGTCCTGAGAACCCAGAACAAACTCGGGACACTGATGCTCTGCCAGCTTGCCAGCTGGTGAACACGTATGTGCGGGCAGATGATGGGCCTGGATCCCATGGGAAGGGAACATAGAGGATCTGCACCTGTGAGACCCACCCCAACTTCCCGCACCCCCCCCCCCCACCTCAACTCACCCCATCACCCTAAACTCATCATCCTAACCCATCAGCCTAAACCCATCAACCTAACCCATCAGCCTAAACCTATCAAGCTAACCCCATCAGCCTAACCCCATCACCCTAACCCCATCACCCTAACCCCATCACCCTAACCCCATCATCCTAACCCCCGTCAGCCTAACCCCATCATCCTAACCCCATCATCCTAACCCCATCATCCTAACTCCATCATCCTAACCCCATCACCCTAACCCCATCATCCTAACCCCATCATCCTAACCCCATCATCCTAACCCCATCACCCTAACCCCATCACCCTAACCCCATCATCCTAACCCCATCATCCTAACCCCATCATCCTAACCCCATCACCCTAACCCCCGTCAGCCTAACCCCCGTCAGCCTAACCCCATCATCCTAACCCCATCAGCCTAACCCCCGTCAGCCTAACCCCCGTCAGCCTAACCCCATCATCCTAACCCCATCAGCCTAACCCCATATCCACAGAGCCACACTGGACAGGGCTCTTTTTTTTTTTTTTATTTTTTTAAACGAAATTGGAAGCGAGGAGAAAGTGGATGGTTCTGTTGTATTTTGTGTGGCGGGGTGAACGGCGGGGTGGACGGGGGGATCGGAGCCAGCCGTGAGCTCGCTCTCTCTCCCCTGACGCTCAGGTCATCAACGAGAGAATCGCCGAGTTCTCCCTCTCGGGCTCCCAGACGCACATGGGCGCCGTCCTCCGCTGCTGCCAGGCCGTCCTGTCCGCGCCGGCCCTCGCGGTCATCTACACGGCCCGGCAGGAGCTGCTGGTGGCCCTGCTGAGCCAGCTGTGCTGGGCAGCCTGCCGGCAGCCCGCCGCCGCCGCCGCGGTCCCGCTGTTCGACGTCCTCCCCCTGGCCCTGGGCCGGTACCTCGCCGTCCAGCAGCAGCAGGTCAACCCGAGGCGGGCCTTCGGGGAGATGACCGGCCACCTGCTCCAGCCCTGCCTGGTCCTCCGGCACCTGCTCTCGGCGGGTGCGTGGGCGCAGGCCGGGCCGGGCCAGCTGCGGCCGGCGCTGAGCCGAGACCTCCGGGGCCAGCTGGAAGCCGTGCTGCGCGGCGGAGCCTTCCAGCCCGAGCTGCTCTCGTCCTACCAGGAGGAGCTCCTGGACCAGCGGCCGGAGGACGCCAAGACGGGCGCCATGAAGACCCTGCCGGCGCCCGCCGGCGCCGTGATCGCCAGGCTGGCGGACGCCGGCTACTGCGCGCCGCCCCTGCGCGCCGCCGTGGTGGCCGGCTCCGTGGCCCTGCTCTACCGGCTCTTCCTGGACGCGTACCTCAAGGAGGGCACCCAGCTCCTGTGCTTCCAGCTGCTGCCCCGGCTCTTCGGCTGCCTGCGGGTGGCACGCCTGGCGGAGCAGCCGGGGCAGCCGGAGCCGGCCCTGTCCGCGTCGGATTGGACCTCGGAGCTCCTGGTGGTGGAGCAGCTGCTGACGGCCGTGGCCAACCACAACATCTACAACGTCGCGGCCGACAGGATCCGCCACGGAGAGGCGCAGTTCCGCTTCTACCGCCGCGTGGCCGAGCTGCTGCTGGGCCGCCCGCAGGCCGCCGTGCCCGCCTGGTTCCGCTGCCTCCGGGCGCTGCTGGCGCTGAACCACCTGATCCTGGAGCCCGACCTGGACGCCCTGCTGGCCTCGGCGTGGATCGACGCCCACGCCGCGCCCGAGCCCCGGGCCAGGAAGGCCCAGGAGGCCCTGGTGCGCGGCCTCTTCCACACGTACGTGAAGCTCCGGCAGGTGCCGCGGCTGTTGGAGGCGGTGCTGGGGGTGATCTGCCGGCCGCCGGCCGCCGCTGAGGCGCGGGGGCCTCCGGTGCTGGCCGCGGGCCCCGCCTCGGCCCTCCGCGACTGCCTCCCGGACCTGCCCCCGGGTCAGATCCTGGACGCGTGGGCCCTCGTGCTGGACGCGTTCCGGGCCGCGGTCCTGCCCGGCCTGCGGGGCGGCGACGCGGATGCGGCCCCGAGGGCGCTGTCCCTGAGCGCGCTGCTGCACGGCCTGCTGGTCCACGCGCCGTGCCCGGGCGCCGGCACGCCCCTGCTCGTGGCGCGGCGGACGCGGGCCGCGATGGAGCGGATGCTGCGGGAGCTCGTGCAGCCCCTGCTGGGCCTCCTGCCGGCTCCCCGGGCCCCCGGCGGGGAGCCGTGGCTGCAGAAGGTCAGCGACGCCGCTCTGCTGCTCGCCCACGCCTGGGCCCAGGCGGACGCCGCCTTCGGCCTGAACTGCCCCCCGTATCGCGCCGCTGCGCCGGCCCCGGGGGCCCACGCGGGCGAGGAGGCCCCAGCAAGCGGGCGCCTCCCCGCGTTGCTCCCGGGCGTGGAGGCGCGCCTCTGGAGGAAGGTAGAAAAGGCGGCGGCCCGTTTCGGCTCCGTGGGCCGGCACTGCCTGGAGCAGCTCCGCCTGCAGAGGATGAAGAGCACGCTGGTGCGGACGGGACCCCGGTCCGGAGAGGCCCTCCAGGCGCTGCGGGCCGACGCCGCCTACATCCTGGCTTCCGGCCGGCAGAGCCTGGCCCGGGCCGCGGCAGCACCCTGGGACGGGCAGGCGGGGACGGTGAGCGCGGGCACGTACCCCGTGGCGCACTGGCACCTGGTGGTGTCCAACCTCGCCGTCCTGGCGCCCCATCTCGGGCCGGACGACGTGCGCTACCTGGCCGGCGTCCTGCTGAGGACGCTACCGGTGAGCGGGGCCCGGGACGGCCCGGCCGGCGAGGAGGAGGAGGAGGAGGAGGAGGAGGAGGAGGAGGAGCGGCGGGTCACGCTGGGGAAGATCTCCGAGGCCGTGCTCCGCAGCCCCGTCTTCCCGGAGCTGCCGGCCCTGCACGCCGCCTTCCTGACCCGCCTCGCCGAGGCCTGCGCCGGCGTCCTGCGCGCGGGCGCCCGGGGGGACCCCGAGACCCTCCGGCAGCAGCTGCCCTGGCTCTTCGAGGAGGACCCCGGGGACGCGGCCACCTGGGAAGCCAGGTTCGCCAGAGGGGGACCCGAGGGGGCGGAGCCCCGAGAGGACGTGGCCCAGAGCCTGCTCTCCCTGGTGCGGGCCGGCTTCCCCGTCCGGCTGGAGGAGGAGCCGGCCCGGCGCCTCCTGGGGCTGCTGGAGGTCGTGTCCGCCCTGCAGTTGGACAGCCTGGGGGGCCCCCGCCACGCACACTGCTTCCTGCTGCTGCTGACCGCGGCGCTGGCCTCGCCCGGGGGCCCCCTGGCCCCCGCGTTTCTGACGGCCTGCTACCGGCTCCTCGGCCGCCTGCAGAGAGCCAGGGGCGCCCGCTCCGTGTTCAAGGTCATGTACGCCAGCGACCTCTTCGAGATCGTCCTGACCTCGCTGTTGGGGGCCTGCCGCGGGCCGCGCGCGGGCGGGGACGGCGACGGGGACGCGGCCCCGTGGCGGGAGCCCCTGCAGGCGGCCGGCACCTTCCTGGAGCAGCTGCTGCAGATGCTGGTGCAGGCGCGGCACAGCCTGGTGCTCAACTTCGGCAAGATCCTCGCCTTCGTCTCGGGGCGCACGGACAAGCCGCGGGAGCGGCGCAGCCCCCCGGGCCGGCAGGCCCTGCTGGTGGCGCTGACCGCCCTGTGCCGCGTCCTGGCGCCCGTCGTCCGCGAGCGGAGGCCGCAGCCCGAGGCCCCCGAGGCGCTGCCGGGGCTGCTGCGCCAGGCGGTGCTGCGGGCGGGCGCGGTGCTGCGGCCCTGGCCGGCCCCCGGCCCCCCGCCCGCCGCCCTCCTCGCCGCGGTCGGCGCGCTCCTGGAGGCCGACCTGGGCCAGCGCCCCGGCCCCGGCCCCGGCGGCGGGGGGTCTGAGACGTCCCAAGCGCCGGAGGGGACGCGGCTCTCGCACCCGGACCTCTACCGGAGCGTGTACTCCCAGCTGCTGGCCGAGCTGCCCGCCCTGGCCCGGGATCCCCCCGCCTTCCAGGAGGCCGCGCGCTTCCTGGGGCTCTTCCTGCTGGCCCCCGAGCTGCACCCCGCCGAGGAGCCGGTCCGCGCCGCCGTGTTCCAGGCCGTGAGGAGGGTTCTGGCAGGTGAGAGGGCTCTGGGGCCAGAGGTCGGCTGCAGGCGGGCGGGGCAGGAGTTAGCGGCCTGCTGGGGATGGCGGGGGGCGGGGGGCGGGGGGGATGGCGGGGGGCGGGGGGGGATGGCGGGGGGCGGGGGGGGATGGCGGGGGGGCGGGGGATGGCGGGGGGCGGGGGGGATGGTGGGGGCCGGGAGGCCGGGGTGGGAGGGGTGCTGGGCCCTCCGCAGTGGTTCCTACGCCCCTGAACGTGGCGTTCCCTGACTGCCTGCGGCCGCACTGACATCTCTCCACGCCCCCCTTTGGGTCCCGTCTTCCACACAGACCCCGCCGCCCCGGCCCCGGCGGCTCAGGCCGTGGAGCCTCACCTGGGAGCCCTGCTCGCCCGCCTGCTGGAGGCCGGCACGACCGAGGACTTCCGGGCGATGCTGCAGTGCGTGCTCCGGGGGCTGGACCTCAGCACCGCGTGGGACGCAGACCGGCCGGTGGGTGGCCCCCCAAACCCGCCCCCACCCCCCACCCACCCGCCTGCTCTGCTGGCGCGTGAACGAGGGGAGCGACAGGCGCCCGGGCGGGATCAGACGCTGATCGGCACGGGCACTCGGCAGAGTTGGTTTCCTCCCCACACGCTCCCCTCCTCGTGGTTTAAAACCCCCCAACCCCCACTCCCCCACAAGCACCGCCCCTGACCCCTCTTATGTGTCTTCCTGGCCCCTCCTCCTCCCGCGGGCGAGAGCCGCATGTGGCTCTCGAGCCGCGGTTTGCCGACCACGGGGTTAGGGAGACGCTGTTGACAGGACCTCCGCTTTGCCCCCGTTCCGCTCGCCTTACTCATTCATTTCAGGGTGATGGGGAGCTCTTCCTGCCCCCCCCCCCCCCCCCCCCCGGCTTCTCGCAGCCCAGCCTCGCCCAGCCCGGCACTCGGACTGGGCGCCAGTGGCCAGTGGCCGCTCGGGCCCAGGACAGGCCTCGGAGGGGGAGGCCTCTGCCACGCTTCTCCTCTGTCTCCGCAGGCCATTTTGTCGGCTCTTATGCTGATCAAGTTGCTGCTGGACTGCCCGGTCAGCGAGGAGCAGGCCAGCCTCTTCTGGCGAGTGAGCCCCCAGATCATCACGGCTCTGACTGTGAGTATGGGCCCCCCCAGCCCCACCCCCGGCACCCCTCCTCCCGCCCAGACCAAGGCCAGAGCCGCCTCGTCGCTCCCGCCTGCCCCGGGCCTCATCGGCCTTCCCGCCCACAGCTGCAGACCCGGGAGGCGTGCCAGGAGCAGCCGGTGGCGCTGGCGGTGGTGGAGCCGGGCCTGGCCGTCCTGGCCGCGCTGCTGCGCCGCGGCGAGGGCGCCATCCGCGACCCGCACCCCGTCAGCCTGGTCTTCGGGGCCCTGCTGGCCCTGCCGCTGGAGCGCCTGGCGCCGCCCGAGTTCGCGCGCGTCTTCCCGCGGGCGCACGACGTGCTCTTCACCGTCCTGCAGTGCCACCCCCAGGTGAGGGCCGGCCGCCCCCAGGTGAGGGCCGGCCACCCCCAGGTGAGGGCCGGCCACCCCCAGGTGAGGGCCGGCCGCCCCGGCCTCCTCTTCCTGCTTAGAGCGCGGCTTGTTGAGGTTCCACGGGGCGGGAGGGGGACGGAGAGTCGGACACGTCGACGAGAGAGACGTCCATCGGCTGCCTCCCGCACGCCCCCCGCTGGGGATGTGCCTGCAGCCAAGGTCCGTGCCCTTGACCGGAATCGAACCCGGGACCCTTCAGTCCGAAGGCCGATGCTCCATCCACCGAGCCACACCGGTTTCGGCTGTCCTTTTTCTTTGTGTTTTGATTGATTTCGGCAAGGAACGGGGTGGGGAGAGAGAAACATCCGTATGATGAGAGAGAATCGTGGACCGGCTGCTTCCCGCACACCCCACGCTGAGGATGAGCCCGCACCCCGGCCTGTGTGTGCCCCGACCGGGAATCGAACCCTGACCTCCCGGTTCAGAGGTCGGCGGTCAGCCTCCTCCTGGAAGAGAAGCGGAAACAAGCGCTCACGCTCCCGTCTCCCTTTCTTTGTGTCCGCGGTGGGCAGACCGCGGCTCCCGAGCCACACGCAGCTCTTTGGCCCCTCAAGTGTGGCTCTTCCACAGAATGTCAGGGTCTGGATGAGTCTGGGCTGAGCACACGGCGTTAGAAGGGGGTTAAGTTTAAAAAGTGTGGCTCTCGGAGGAAACGGCAGTCGTTGCGCGGCTGCCGTGCGGCCCTGCGGGCTGACGGGCTTGCCGACCGCGGTTCCAGGTGATGCTGAAGGCCGTGCCGTCGTTCCTGAACTGCTTCCACCGGCTGGTGGTCTCCGTCGTGCGGGAGGGACGGCAGAGAGACAGAGGTGATTCCCGTCGCAGCACCCGCTCCGCCTTTCCTCCCTCTCTGAGCCAGAGTCAGTAAGCTGCCCTTTGTCCACGTACCCAGCGGCCTGGCGTGTGACATTCACGCACCCAGGGGCGACCCTACACCCTCTTGCAGCCCAGGAGCCCTCAGGGGGTGTCCAGCTGACAGCTTCCTTTGCGCTGCTGTGAGCCCGGCTTCCGGCCGAGTGGCGCTCCCCCTGTGGGAGCGCGCTGACCACCAAGGGGCAGCTCCTGCATCGAGCGTCTGCCCCCTGGTGGTCAGTGCGTGTCATGGCACCCCGTCGTTCGGCCGTTTGGTCTATTAATTTGCATAGTAGCCTTTTATTATATAGGGTTAGCCTTTTATTAGATGGATACGTTCTTTTTTATTTATTCCAGAGAGGGAGGGAGATAGAAACATCAACAATGAGAGAGAATCACTTATCAGCTGCCTCCTGCACGCCCCCTAGTGGGCTCCTAGCCTGGGACCCAGGCAAGATGCCCTTAACCGGAATCGAACCCGGGATCCTTTGATTCGCAGGCTGATGCTCTATCCAAGGAGCCAAACTGTTGTTTGTTTTTTTTTAAAGAGAACTGGGGAGACGCTAATAACGGGGTCGCATGTATCTGTCCGTAAGAGAGAACTCGTGCGGTTTCTGACACGCAGGAAGGCCGTGATGTCACTGAGCCCCTTGTGTCGGGAGTGACAAGTCAAACAGCTCAGAAATGTCCCGTTCTCCCCGTGGGGAGCCTTCCTGGAGAGACCATCTCCTTTTATTTTTAAAAATATATATTTTATTGGTTTTTTACAGAGCGGAAGGGAGAGGGATGGAGAGTCAGAAACATCGATGAGAGAGAGACATCGATCTGCTGCCTCCTGCACACCCCCTACTGGGGTTGTGCCCGCAGCCGAGGTCCATGCCCTTGACTGAAATCGAACCCGGGACCCTTCAGTCTGCAAGCCGACGCCCAATCCGCTGAGCCAAACCAGTTTCGGCGGGACCCACCTCCTTTTCAAACACAGCCGTGCTCCTAGATGTCACCCCGAAAGTCCCGATTCCTCTCGACAGCCTTGGCAGACAGCCACGGGCTCCCTGCGTGTTCTAACGGTTCTTCCCTTCCTCCCGGAGCGGAGTGTCTCCCTCGCCCTGTCTGCAAACTGAGCGAGTTAGAGAGCGGGAGAGGGGGGCACTGAGGAACGGGGGGCCGCACAGGGACGGGGCCCCATCAGCAGGGCCTGACGGGTGTGGACGCGCTCTGCCGTGCAGGTGGCGGGGAGGACCTGTCGGGGGCGCTGGCGTGCGCCCGCCTGGTGGAGAGGATGTACAGCCACATCGCCGCCCGGGCCGAGGACTTCGCCGTCTTCTCCCCGTTCATGGTGGCCCAGTACGTGACGGAGGTGCAGAAGGTGAGCCAGCTCCCCCCTTCCCACCCAGGGCCTCCCCCCGGAGGCCTCCCTCCCTCCCTCCCTCCACGGCCGCCTCACCGGTGGGCACGCGCTGCCGGAGCCTGCTCGCCCCTCGTGGACGGCGCCCCGCAGGGCTTTGGGGGTGGACAGCTCACCCTCCCGCCCCCGGAGCTTCGTCTTTATAAAACAGCACATTTCAGATGGTCACCCGCCACGTGGCGTATGACCTGTCATGTGGAAACGGTCGTGCCTGTGAAGAGTAGCATCCTTCCGGTGGCAGATGCACTCTTAAAGAGGCCGCGGCCGCCCAGTGGTTGCCACGGCGACTCAGACTCCTCCTCCCCGCTCCCCCAGCGAAGGAGGCGCCCCTCCCAGGAAGCTGCTCTGCGCAGGGAGCCTTGTGGTTTGCACGTGGCCTCTCCCAGGCCGCCAGGACGTGCGTGAGAAGCAGCCACACCCCACGCCTGCCCCCTGGGCCCTGCCCCGGCCGTCTGCTCTCTGCTCTCTGCTCTCTGCTTCTGGGGGCCTCAGACTCTGCTCAGGGTCAGGTTCAACTGCAGCCCAAGTGGCTGTTGCAGAGGCACTTGGGGCTGCTCTCCTGGCCTTTTCTTTCTCTTTCTTTTTTAAATGTATTTTTATTGATTTCAGAGAGGAAGGAAGAGGGAGAGAGCGATAGGAACATCTATGACGAGAGGGAATCATGGGTCGGCTGCCTCCTGCACGCCCCCTAGGGGGGATTGAGCCCACAGCCCGGGCCTGTGCCCTTGACCAGAATTGAACCCGAGACCCTGCAGTCCGCCGGCCGATGCTCTATCCACTGAGCCACACCAGCAGGGGCCAGAGTCCAAGTTCTACTGCCCCCCCGTAAACACATGGGCATCGCGGGTTTATTTACTTGGAGTGACCTCAGTGATGCTTCATCCGGGTTCTTGTGCCCTTGAGTTGGCACAAAATGTGAACTGTAAGGTGGGCACGCTCAGTTCTGTCAACGGGCGCGGTGTTTCAAAAGGAGGAGACGCGGGAGTCCTGTCGGCCTGCCTCCGCTCACGGCCCGTCCTCCCCCAGGTCACCCTGTCCCCGGCCGTGAAGGGCCACCTGCAGGAGGGCATCTACCTCATCCTGGACCTCTGCATCGAGTCCGACGTGCAGTTCCTGCGCGCCGCGCTGCCCCCGGGCGTGCGGGACGGCTTCAAGGAGCTGCACGGCGACTACGTCAAGTTCCACCGGGCCAAGCACGAGGGCGAGAGGCGGTACGCCGTCTGAGGACACGCGGGGCGAGGCGGTACGCCGTCTGAGGACACGCGGGGAGAGGCGGTATGTCCTCTAAGAACACGCGGGGAGAGGCGGTATGCCGTCTGAGGACACGCGGGGAGAGGCGGTACGCCGTCTGAGGACACGCGGGGAGAGGCGGTATGTCTGTCCTCTAAGAACACGCGGGGAGAGGCGGTACGCCGTCTGAGGACACGCGGGGAGAGGCGGTACGCCGTCTGAGGACACGCGGGGAGAGGCGGTACGTCTGTCCTCTAAGAACACGCGGGGAGAGGCGGTACGCCGTCTGAGGACACGCGGGAAGAGGCGGTACGTCTGTCCTCTGAGGACACGCGGGGAGAGGCGGTACGCCGTCTGAGGACACGCGGGGAGAGGCGGTACGTCTGTCCTCTGAGAACACGCGGGGAGAGGCGGTATGTCCTCTGAGAACACGCGGGGAGAGGCGGTATGTCCTCTGAGAACACGCGGGGAGAGGCGGTATGTCCTCTAAGAACACGCGGGGAGAGGCGGTATGTCCTCTAAGAACACGCGGGGAGAGGCGGTATGTGTCTCGGGCGTTGGCGTGAAGACTGGGTGAAGGAAAGCTTCAGATGTTCGGTGGGAAAGACGTGGTTTATTTAATGTGTGTTGTGTGGACAGCGTGTTTTTCACGCCGAGTGCTGTTTGGACACGCCTGTCTGCGCAGCCAGGGCTGCACCAGCACGGCTCAGACAGGGGGGCTCCCAACCGCTGCCGAGCCTCTGGTGGCCATCCCGAGTGCGGTTCTCGCCTCGAACCCCTCGCCGCCCAGAACTAACTGCAGAACCTCAGTCCGTTACAATACCTCTGCCTGCGGCAGACCGGCTCAGCGATGAGTCCATCTATGAACCGGGAGGTCGGGGTTCGATTCCCGGTCAGGGCACAGGCCCAGGTTGGGGGCTCCATCCCCCGTTGGGGGCGTGCAGGAGGCAGCCAATCCATGATTCTCTCTCATCGTGGATGCCTCTATTTCTCCCTCTCTCTTCCTCTCTGAAATCAATAAAAATAGATTTATGTTTTTTTTCATTTTATTCTTAATCTTTTTTTAAAATTCAAATTCTTTATTGTTGAAAGTATTATTTATGTCTCCTTTTCCCCCATTGACCTCCCCGGCTGCTCCCACCCCCAGCCATGCACTCGCACCCCCCCACCCCCCGTCTGTCTGTCGGTTATGCTGTGGGGACGGTTCATTGGAGCAGCAGGCGGCCTTTGCGAGGACACGGGCTGTCGGCAGAGCTGGAATCCAGGCCGTGTCTTTGGTTTCGCCCCTCGGGGCCACTGCTCTCAGGCCTCCTGAGCCCCTGCTGGTGTCTCCTCTGCTGGGAATGAGGGCCGGCGGGAGGGAGGCTGGGGTAGGGTAGCCCTGAGAGTCCTCTCCCCGCCTTTGGAGTGTCCCTGGGGCACAGACCAGCACGGAGCAGTCCCCCGGGTGTCCTGACGGTGGCGCTGCCTCGCTGCGGCTCAGGCCTGCCTTGGGAAGGGAGCTCAGCTGCAGGCCCTTGGGGAGCCCTGGGAGGAAGGGAAGGAGGAATGAGGGATGCGCCCCATGTCCTCCCCGCCGTGTGCCTGCATTGGAGCAGGGCCAGTCCAGCGTCCTCACCACCATTGCTGCCGGAACTCCAAACCTTCTTCCTCAGGAAAGAATAGCTTCCAACTCTTTTTTTTTTTTTAAAGGATATTTTTAATTGATTTCAGAGAGAGATGGAACATCAACGATGAGAGAGAATCATTCATCCGCTGCCTCCTGCACACCTCCCGTTGGGGATCGATCCTGCAGCCGTCCGCAGGCCGACACCCTGCCCACTGAGCCACACCGGCTAGGGCTCAACTCTCTTGTCCCTTCACCGGGGAGAGGAGGCGTTTTCCTTGGCGGTTGTGGTCCTGCGTTCGTTCTTAATTTTGTGAGCGTTGACTCCGGGCATTGGCCAGGACGGAGTGGGGGACCGGAGGAGTGACAGGGACAGACTGGGTTTGAGCGATGCATACCCATCTGCCTGGTGCCAGGCTCTGGCGCCCCCTGCTGGCCGGGGCATTGACAGGGAGCCCTCAATCCGTAAGCATGACCACTCCAGAGGCGGGTCCGGTGCAGGGGCTGGAGCGGGGAGGGTGACCTGGGACCTGCCTGACCCAGGCGGGCTGGCCCCGGCGATGCCAGCGCGTTGGGAGTGGGAGAAAGGAGCCGGTGTAGGCGGGAGGAGGATCGGAGAGACCCGGGGGCCCTGGAGGCAGAGGATGCGGAAAAGCCCGTGGCTCACATCCCAGTATCTTCCGGAGGCGGAGACAGTTTCCGCGGGGAGGGGACCGCTCCTCCAGCTGCGGGCCAGTCCCAGGGAGGGCTGGCGGCCACCGGAGAGGACTGCGGCCCCGAGACTCTGGACTTCCGACCCCTCTCCCGGCCCGGGGGGTTCGCGGCTGAGCGACGACCTCTGAAGCAGGAGGAGGTCACAGCCAGAGGCACGACGAGGAAGCAGCGCATCCCTTTTGGCCACCGCGCGGCCACGAACCTTGTCTGCCCGCCGCCAGCTGGATGGCCAGAGCCGTCGATGCCAGGCCTCACTTCCAAACCACCCGCTCAGCCCGCCCAGTGCGCGCCACACTCCCCTGCATCTCGAGGGATGTCGGGGCCTCGCCTGCATCTCCCCGATAGCCGCTCCCCGAGCTCCCTGAAAGGGGGCAGCTCCACAGGGCAGGTGTCAGCGCCCCGGGCATGCAGGCCGGCAGCGGGGAGCCGCGCGGCAGGACACGCGAGAGGCGTTCTCATGGGAGTGAGGGCCGGGGAGAGGGACGGGCTCGGTGATGAATGGCCCACGTGCGGCGGGGAACTGGGGTCTCTCGGCGCGAAGGAGCTTCTCTGAACCCGCGCAGGGCTCCCCGTTTGCCTTGCCAGCCCCGCCATCGCTCACGCCTGAGGAGACGGCTGTGAGTGTGCCTCCGGGAGCCAACCTGGCCGGGTCCCAGGGCCAGGGCACCTGCTTCGTCCCAGTTCCTCTGGCATGGCTTCGAGTGTGCACACACACACACACACGTGCACGTTCACACATGTGCACGCCCTCACACGCGTGCACGCTCACACACATGCATGCATGCTCGCACACGTGCACGCTATCACATGCACACACGTGCGTGCTATCACATGCACACACGTGCATGCTCGTGCACGCTCACACACACATGCATGCTCACACACACACGTGCACGTTCACACACCAACCGGAACTGGAAAGGGACCAGTCGTCCTCTCGTGTTGTGACTGGAAAGCAGGATGAGGGACGCCCGGCCCTCGGGTCAGTTGTAGAAGGCCCGCCCGGTAGACCATTCGGTCTGGCCCCGCCAAGGCCTTCTGGGAGAGTTAAGGAAATGGCTGCCCAGAGATTGCAGGCTGATTTTTTTTTTTTAATGTATTTTTGTTGATTTCAGAGAGGAAGAGAGAGGGAGAGAGGAGAGAAACATCCATGATGAGAGAGAATCATGGACCGGCTGCCTCCTGCACACCCCACACCGGGGATCGAGCCCGCAACCCGGGCCTGTGCCCTGACCGGGAATCGAACCCTGACCTCCCGGTTCCTAAGTTGATGCTCAACCATTGAGCTACACCAGCCGGGCCACACGCACATTTTATATAAAGGCATCGCTGTGGTCAGCCAACGCACATGAGCACTTAGGGAGGGAACCAATAAAAAAAACCCACAGAGGCCAGAGCAGACAGCTGGCCCCGGGCATCTCACTCACCCCTCTCCTCTACTGAACTGTGGTGCTGGCTTAAGCAAGTCCATTAACTCCTGAGCGTCCCTCTCCCTCCCTGAGCTTCTAAGCGGGAAAGAACCTCACTGACCCAGCTCAGGGAGGGCCCGGGAGCTCGACCCACGTGGTCACAGGTCCCTCCCCGGTCCTTAGTGCTGTGTGAGGGCCAGGTGCCAGAGCGGTGGTATTGCCACGAGAAGCCGGAGGACCACGCATGAGCGGAGGTCTGTGCGTGAGCCGTCTCCGCACCCCGCCTCCCGCCCAGGCCTCCCTGGCGTCTGCCCCCAGTCGGGGGTGAGGCTTCTGGAACATGTAAGCCGCAGATGTCCTGGGTCTCACATGTTCTCCACAGAGAGCCGCGGTTTGGGGGGTGTCGACAAGGCGAAATGTCACCGAACAGAAATGGCATTTGGGCGTGAAACCACAGGGACCTTCCAAAGCCGTGGGGGGGGGGGGGCGGCACTGAGGGGGGGGAGGAAGGACTAACATTTAGCCAGGGCCCCGTGCCGGGAGCGCCTCCTCCCCGGTGTGAGCGGGACGGGCATGGGGACCGCACAAGCCAGCTGACGTGTGAGTCACACAGAGGGGCAGACTCAGAGCTGACACGTTCCACTTGCACTTCAACCATGAATCTGATGTAAAGCCGAGATCGCTTCTTTGAAGAGGGTGCCCGACCGACGTCCCAAATCACGATTCTTGCAGGAACCACACCCATGGTGATGGCATTACCCAAGACTCTCAGCTTAGAATCCCTTAAAGTTGAGAGAGTCTTAAAGGTACATGGAGGCCACAGAGCGAAGCCTTTCTAGGTTTTTAACCATCTCCCTAGTTCTACAGGTGCCTCACATGCATGTAATCTGACAGTAATTTTTATATTTATATATTTTTACTAGAGGCCCGATGCACGAAGATTCGTGCAAGAATGGGCCTTCTTTCCCGTGGCTGCCAGCACCACCTTCGCTCCGGCCGAGAGCCGCCTTTCCGCCTTCCCACACTGCCCAGAGGTCCGGTGTGGCTGGGACCAGGCGGAACACATGGTGATGATGCAAGAGTCACCTGTGTATGCAAATCAACCCACCATCTTTGTTGGCTTGATTTGCATACTCACTCCTGATTGGCTGGTGGTCGTCGTGAAGGTATGGTCAATTTGCATCTTTCTCTTTTATTAGTGTATATTGATTTCAGAGAGGAAGGGAGAGGGGGGAGGGGAGGAGAGAGAGAGAGAGAGAGAGAGAGAGAGAGAGAAAGAAACATCAATGATGCAAGAGAATCATTGATGGGCTGTCTCCTACATTTCTCCCACTGGGGATGAGCCTTCAACCCCAGTGTGTGCCCTTGACCGGAATGGACTGGGACCTCCTGGTTCATAGATTGCTGCTCAACCACTGAGCCACGCCTGCCGGGCCCTCCTTGTCTGCATTTCTAACAGGTGCCCTCAGGGGCTTCTGATGCAGGTGTCTCGAGACCATTCTCAGAGGAACCCCAGCGGAGGGTCCCAGGTGGGCTATCCTAGCGCCGTGGACTGGGAAACAGACTAAGAAGAGGCAACAAGGGCCAGTGAGAGGGTAGCGGGCCCGCAGACCTGGGAGAAAATCAGAGGGGCGAGGAGGGTGTGCGCAGGAGGCGAGAGGTCCTGGGTTCATGGGTTGCTCCCCCTTGACAGGCCCCCTCGACCGTGTATGGAAGGTGCACCCCAGGACCAGGTGGCTGGAGGCCTCTACCAGGGAGAGGTGCAGGCATGGGAGGGAGAGGAGCCCGGAAGGGAGGCAGCTGGGGTCCCCGCAGCACGGAAACCCGCTTTGTTGGCCGACACACCAGCAACAGCAGACGCTGGTGAGACGAACCCTTTGCCTCTCTGGGGATCTGACCTTTTTCCTTCTTTCTTTCAAATATCTTTGTATTGATTTCAGAGAGGAAGGGAGACAGAGAGAGGGAAACATCCATGATGAGAGAGAATCATCAATCGGCTGCCTCCTGCACGCCCCACACTGGGGATCGAGCCCACAGCCTGTGTATGTGCCCTTGACCGGGAATGGAACCGTGACCTTTTAGTGCAGAGGTCAGCAAATCCATTACTCAACAGAGCCAAATCTCAACAGGACAACAATTGAATTTTCTCTGGAGAGCCAAATTTTTTAAACTTAAACCTCTTCTAACGCCGCTTCTTCAACATAGACTCGCCCAGGCCGTGGTATTTTGTGGAAGAGCCACACTCAAGGGGCCAAAGAGCCGCCTGTGGCTTGTGAGCCGCGGTTTGCTGGCCACTGTCCTAGTTCATAGGTGGACACAACCACAGAACCTTGGCCGGGCTAAAAATACACTCTCTTGATTCCAGTGAAAGGAAGTCATGCCATTTTACAACTTCCTTTATCCGTTTCACAATACGTCACGAGAAGATCTTTGTGTCCGTACGTACATTTACCCTATTTTAGAAATAGTTTATGGACATTTGCAAAACTACATGCAAGTAGAGATCCTTATCTAATAAAAGAGTAATATGGAAATTGACTGCACCTCCGCTACACCCACAACCCACGTCCACCAGCCACGCCCATTAGCCAGTCGGTGTGAGTATGCAAATCAACCCAACTAAGATGGCAGCTAATTTGCATATCCTGGCACAGAAGAAGGCGGAGAAGGAAGGCAAGCACCGCAGAAGGGACCAAAGCTGTGGAGAAGCAAGCGAGTGGGGCAGGGGAGAAGGGAGGGAATGAGGCAGCGGAGATGGGAGAACAAGGCAGCGGAGAAGGGAGCCAGGCAGCAGAGACAGGAGGGAGCTTTGCTCAGGCCACCAGAAGCCCTATTTTTGCAGGAATCTTCCTGCAACAGGTCTCTAGTAATAGTATAGGGAACCAAAATTTCAACCCCAGTGTCAACACAAGTCCATGCTGACTCTCTGGAGTCACCCCCCCCCCCACACACACACACACACACACACACGCTCCCCTGCCTCTGGGCCCTGTCTGCTGCAGAATTGGGTGAGCTTCGCCACCACCCACAACCTTCTCCCTCCCGATCCAGGATCAGGTGCCCTGGATGTAAATTTCGGCTCAAAGTCACATGGGTCTGCCAAGGGTGGCAGAAACAGCTGCTCTCAGAATAGCCAGCGCCTTGCTGCAGCCTCGCCGGAGCTGCCGAGGGGGACGTGGGAACCATGAGGCCTGGCGGTCAGGCGTGCCCAGCAGCGGGAGCCCCTCTCCCATTGGTGGCAGGGGCCAACGTGCACCTGCTTCTATTAAAGACTAGAGGCCCGGTGCACGAAATTCGGGGGGGGGGGCGGAGCAGGGGATGTCCCTCAGCCCAGCCTGCACCCTTCTCCAATCTGGGACCCCTCAGCGCCCATCCCATCCAACTCGGACATCCCTAACTCACAGGGGCTAGGTGCTTCCTGGGCGCTGGGAAGGGGCGGGGCCTGTTTCCATGGAGCCAGCGGTGGCATCTCCTTCGGGTCCAGATGGAAGGGAAACGCGCCATCATGTGACCCTCGCTTATCTCTGAACACGTGTGCGCTTTGCGGTTGCTTGTTTTTCTCACGAGCCTGTCGCTCAGCTGCCAGCAGGGAGCATAGAAATGAGAGGCCCGCGTGCCCCGAAAGATAAGGAGGGTGCTGCAACCTCATTCCCTTCCCTTCCCGATGTCTTCCCTCGGGTTCCTGCGTGACTGCCCTCCTCCCTGCGGTGTTCAAGCAGGGGGCCGGGCAGGGCCGGCTGCTGGCGACAGTCCAGCTCTGAGATATTTCTGCAGGTGAAGGATGAGCACCGACTGGGGGGGCAGGGGGGGCGCCTATTAGCGGCCCAGGGGAGTGGCCGGGAGAGGCTGGAAATGATGGAAAATTCCCGCTGGTAGGGGGGTGTCACCGGGCTTTAAATGTCATCTGAGGTCTCCCACCTCGGCCTGGGGAGGGGCCGCAGGAGCCGGGGGCAACCATGGCATTCTCTGCCTCCACTTACAGCTACAGGGAGACCCGAAGTTTGTGTATCTGTGACCCTAACTGCCTTTTGTTAAAAAAAACAAACAAACAAACATGTATTTATTGATTTCAGAGACGAAGGGAGGAGAGAGAGGAGAGAAACATCCATGATGAGAGAGGATCATCTCTTGGCTCCCTCCTGCACGCCCCCTACTGGGGAGCAATCCCGCAACCCCGGGCATGTGTCCTGACCCGGAATCGAACCCGGGACCCTTCAGTCCGCAGGCTGACACCTTATCCACTGAGCCAAGCCGGCTAGGGCCTTTTTTTTTTTTCCTTCTAATTTTTAACAAATATATTTTTATTGATTTCCGAGGGGAAAGGAGAGGGGGAGAGAGAAACAGCCACAATGAGAGAGAATCACTGATTGGCCGCCTCCTGCACGCCCCACACTGGGGATGGAGCCTGCACCCCGGGCCTGGGCCCCGACCGGGAATCGAACCCTGACCTCCTGGTTCTCAGGTCATCGCTCAGCCCCTGAGCCCCGCCGGCCGGACTTAACTGCGTTTCAAACGCCCGCTTTCCCTCTGAGACGCAGCCGTCCGTTCCATGCTTCCGCGTCTCTGGGTCTGTTTTGTGCATCTGTGTGTTTTGTTCATGCGACTCCAAGTATGAGGGAGACCACGGGGTACCTTCCTCTGACAGGGAGTGCGGGATGCCCCCCCGACACACACACACCTGAGGACCCTGTGGGAGGCTGTCCTCCTGCTGCCCAGCCTGCCATCATCCAGGCCCCAGCGCAGGTCCCAGGGAAGGACGTGGAGGCAGGGGTACCCCCCCTGCCCCGTGTAACCCTCTTCCTCGAGAAAAAGCCAGAGGTGGGCCCGTGGGGGGAGAGCATCCTTGGATTCCTCGGCAGCTGCCTCTTTTGCAAACGGGAGACCCACAGAAGGGCCTGAGGGCAGGGCAGCCTTGGAGGGGGGGGCGCTCAGCTGGAGTTTCATCCATCCCTAGAGCACAGAGGAGCCCAAGCCCCGTGGGAGAGCGGCCAGCCTCCCTCGGGGCCCTCCGCAGGGCACCTATCTCTGTTTCCACACACTTATTCGCCGCCAGGGCCTCTGCCCTCGAAGGCTCAAGCCCTCGTTGCCACGGCAACAGTCTCTCCCTCTGGCGTTGGCAGCGGATTTCCTGAAAGGGCCTCTGTTCTGGACTCAGTGAGTCCATCTGGTGCTCCTCCTACCCCCCCCCCCCAGCCTCTGCCACCCCCCCCCCTTCCACTGACCCCACTTCCAGCTCATCTGTCACCTGGAGATGGGCCAACCGGCCTCCCCGGTCCCTCACCCCCTGAACATGTGACACCGCCCTCCCCGGTCCCTCACCCCCTGAACATGTGACACCGGCCTCCCCGGTCCCTCACCCCCTGAACATGTGACACCGCCCTCCCCGGTCCCTCACCCCCTGAACATGTGACACCGGCCTCCCCGGTCCCTCACCCCCTGAACATGTGACACCGGCCTCCCCGGTCCCTCACCCCCTGAACATGTGACACCGCCCTCCCCGGTCCCTCACCCCCTGAACATGTGACACCCCCCTCCCCGGTCCCTCACCCCCTGAACATGTGACACCGCCCTCCCCGGTCCCTCACCCCCTGAACATGTGACACCGCCCTCCCCGGTCCCTCACCCCCTGAACATGTGACACCGGCCTCCCCGGTCCCTCACCACCTGTACATCCCCCCCACCCCGGTCCCTCACCACCTGTACATGGGCATCCGTCCCTCCTGGCCAAAGGGCTGACTGGGCAGAAGTAAGACATGAAGACGTAGCCCAGTCGGTGTGCCTCAGTGGCTGCGTGTCAGCCTGTGGATCACGAGGTCACAGTTCGATTCCTGGTTGGGCACAGGCCCGGGTTGAGGGCTCCATCCCCAGCAGGCGACCTGCAGGAGGCAGCCGGTCCACGATTCTCTCTCATCAAGGATGTTTCTATCTCCCTCTCCCTCTCCTTCCTCTCTGAAGTCAGTGGAAAGATATTGTTTAAGAAAAGACATGAAGACGTGGTGAGGAAATGGGGGATCTGTGGATGCCAGGGAGGGAGACCGTGCAAAGCCAGGCCAGCGAGCCTCTTGCTTCTGGGCATTTTCCGGACCAGCTGACCGGCGCCATCAGGAAGCCAGAATTTGGGGGCAAAAGAAGCATAGACACCCCTCACAAAACTATCCCAACACCTCCCGATCAAAGGCACACATTGCTATGTCCGTGAGCACTCTACAGGGGACAGGGCAGCCGAAACCGGTTTGGCTCAGTGGATAGAGCGTCGGCCTGTGGACTGAAGGGTCCCGGGTTCGATTCTGGTCGAGGGCATGTACTTTGGCTGCAGGCACATCCCCAGTGCGGGGTGTGCAGGAGACAGCTGATGGATGTTTCTCTCTCATCGATGTTTCTGACTTTCTATCCCTCTCCCTTCCTCTCTGTAAAAATCAATACGCTATATTAATAAAATAAATAAAATACAAGGGACAGGACAGCATTCGGACTCATAAAGAGAGCTTTGAGCCTTAGCCGGTTTGCTCAGTGGTTAAAGCGTCAGCCCGTGGAACCGCAGGGGTCACAGGTTCAATTCCGGTCAAGGGCATGTACCTCGGGTTGCAGGCTCGATCCCCGCCCTGAGTCAGGGCCCCGATCAATGTTTCTCTCCTTCCCTCCTCCCTCCCTTCCATTCTCTAAAAATCAATGGGAAAACAACCTTGGGTGAGGACTTTTTAAAAATAAAATAAAAAAAGATAGCTTTTAGCTGTGAGCCGTGGCAACGAACTGGGCAAGAGACACAGCTTTTTGTCATTCAGGACCTGGGCAGAAGGAATGTCATTTACATATTTTCTGTATTCTTTCGTTGCGTGCGTTCGTGTGGCTGAGGGAGCAGGACCGCGGGGAAAACTGCGGCCTACGGCCGTTCAAGTAGAGCCCGCAGCGCAGAACCAGAAGCGGGCAGCGTCAGAGTGAGCCCTCGAGGAGAAAATCTGGTCATTTAAATTCCTGTCCAGACACATACGTCGTCTCAGCCACTCGAGAGCCGTTGGCTTTTAGAGTGACAGATTAGCTGCAGGTCCCTCCCGTGCGAAGGCTCCTCCATCCCCGATGCTTGGCGACATGAGTGGTGGAAACCGTTTTGATGCCTGCGAAGGGTTCTCTCCTGTTGGCTGATCAAATGGCAACACAAACTGAACTCGGGGGGAGGGGGGGGTCTTAGCCATGCCTTCACATGGGGGCGTCACTCTGTCCAAAGTATAGGTCCAGGAGGAATTTTTTTTTTTTTTTTTTTACAGAGAGGAAGAGAGAGGGGGAGAGAGTTAGAAATATATATGAGGCCTAGTGCATAAATTTGTGCATAAGTGGGGTCCAGCCAGCCGGGCCAGGGGGAGGGGACATGGGCAGTTGGCCAGCCTGCCTGCTGGTTGAACTCCTGGTCGAGGGGACAATTTGCATATTAGCCTTTTATTCTATAGGATAGATACTGAGTGGCCAGATTATTATGTGTTCAGAGATCATAGTAATCTGGCCACTCAGTGTATATTTCATTCACTTTTGAAAATATATTTTTTATTCCTTTTTTACAGAGAGGAAGGTAGAGGGATAGAAAGTCAGAGACATCGATGAGAGAGAAACATGGATCAGCTGCCTCCTGCACACCCCCCACCGGGGACATGCCCGCAGCCAAAGTACATGCCCTTGACCGGAATCGAACCTGGGACCCTTCAGTCCACAGGCCGGCGCTCTATCCACTGAGCCACACACCGGTTTCGGCTCTTTCCTTCACTTTCGCCGGTGTCCCAAATAACGTATGTAAAATCCAATCCAGGTCGGTCCCCAGGGAGTGGGGGGGTGGGAGCGGGGGTGAGAACCACCAGCGCCGACAACAGCCGCCACCACAGCTAGAGGGACCCTGGCTCTCATCCTGAACTCGCCGCCCCAAAGAGCAACCAGAACAGGAGGAGCCGGGGCGGAGAGAAAAACGCCATCAATGAGCGTTTGACCTCCGGTTCAATGCGCTTTGTCTTGTGGTCGGGCCTGAAAGGGCTGAGGCGGCGCCGTCTGAAAAGTCGCCGTGGACACCTATCAAAAGCACTCCCCCCGGGTGGGGGGGGCGCGGGGGAGGGACTGCTCAAGAGTCATTTCCCAGCTGTTTAGCCTTCGCCTGACGCCGGTCCCGCGTCCTTCCTCCCTCGCCGCGGCGGGCCAGGGCCGAGTTGGAGAAGGGATGAAGGAAAATGCGCACCGTGCCATGTTTGACCTCTAGACCCTCAGTCCAGGCACGGGAATATCCATTTCGGGCGGCTTGTTTAGATTCCAACGTGACGTTAGACAGCTGTGAGTTTCAATACCTATGAAAGGCATGCGTTGAAAATAGCCTTATTTGGGGATTTTATTTTTTATTTATTTTTAAAAAAATATATTTCATTGATTTTTTTTTTTTTGCAGAGAGGGAGAGGGAAAGAGAGTGAGAAACATCGATGAGAGAGAAACATCGTTCAGCTGCTTCCTGCACACCCCCTACTGGGGATGTGCCCACAACCGAGGTGCATGCCCTTGACTGGAATCGAACCCGGGACCGAACCATAGTCCATAGGCCGATGCTCTATCCACTGAGCCAGACTGGTTAGGGCTTATGTGGGGGTTTTAAAAAGCAAACGCTACACTGTTTTATATCTCATTGCAAAACAGTACGTATCTGCCGTGGGAAATTTAGAAAGCTCAGATAAGTGTTTTTTTTAAAATGTTATTGTGATAAGACCCTTCCTAAACAGGAAGTTTAAAAATATATATGATATATGTAATATATATATCATGTATATATGTATATATACATATATGTTATATATACATATATATATACACATATACATATATATGTGTATATATATATGTATATATAACTGATTTCAGAGAAGAAGGGAAAGAGAGAGAGAGAGAAACATCCATGATGAGAGAATCAGGGATCGGCTGCCTCGTGCACGCAACCCGGACCTGTGCCCTGACCGGGAATCGAACCCTGACCTCCAGGTTCACAGGTCGACGCTCAACCACAGAGCCCCGCCGGCCGGGCCAGGTGGCCTTTGATTTCACCTCTCCTGTTGCCACCTGGCTTTACTGCCAGCCCAGCAATCCCCGCCGCCGTCCCGAGAAACCGGGACCCTGACCCTCTGAGCGGAGCCACAGACAGCACCTGATGTTGGGGGTGGGGGGCGCTATTCCTCCCCTGACTGAGCACAGAGAGCTGACCCCCACACCCTTGCAATCTCGTCGCTGGCTTCGGCCACGATGGACGGACTTGATGGATGGACTTCATGAACAGCGGCCCTGGTTTGCCGCTCGGCGTGGGTAGTAATGACCGCGGTAATAAGGCCATCCATTCTTTCGGCGGCTCCCTCTGGCAGCCACAGCGGGGCCGGGCCAACAGACAGAGTGGAGTAACGGGTGTGAAGGCACTCCCCGCGCTGTCGATCAATACACACCTCGCAGTTACTGCCCGAAGGGGGTTCTGCATCTCCCCCTGTTTACCTCCCGCTCTCTCGGCTTGGGGCACATGAATTTCCATTGAGCAGCAGCATGATCGGCCTAAAAGCTTTCCAGACGTCCCAACCGTCCCCGAGCAGCTGGCCTGGCGGCAAAGGGGGGCGAGGTGGAGTGCCCGAGGGGCCCCCAGGAACAGGGAGAGGTTCCAGTGAATAAATGGGGAACAGAAGGCGCTGCCTGAGAGATGGAAGGCCCCACAGTCCCCGCCCGGGCCAGGCTGGTCCCTGCCCGGGAAACCCTGGCTGAGCGGAGAGTGCTGGACCTCTCTGTTCAAACCCTGAGCTGGGGTGTGTGTGTGTGAGTGTGTGTGTGTGTGTGTGTGTCTGTGTGTGTGTCTGTGTGTGAGTGTGTGTGTGTGTGTGTCTGTGTGTGTGTGTGTGAGTGTGTGTGTGTGTGTGACTGTGTGTGTGTGTGTGTCTGTCTGTGTGTGTGTGTCTGTGTGTGTGTCTGTGTGAGTGTGTGTGTCTGTGTGTGTCTGTGTGTGTGTCTGTGTGAGTGTGTGTGTGTCTGTGTGTGTGTCTGTGTGAGTGTGTGTGTGTCTGTGTGTGTGTGTCTGTGTGTGTGTGACTGTGTGTGTGTGTGTGTGTGTCTGTCTGTGTGTGTGTCTGTGTGTGTGTCTGTGTGTGTCTCTCTGTGTGTGTGTGTCTGTGTGAGTGTGTGTCTCTGTGTGTGTGAGAGTGTGTGTGTGTGTCTGTGTGAGTGTGTGTGAGTGTGTGTGTGTCTGTGTGAGTGTGTGTGTGTGTGTCTCTGTGTGTGTGTGTCTGTGTGTGTGTGTGTCTGTGTGTGTGTGTGTCTGTGTGAGTGTGTGTGTGTCTCTGTGTGTGTGAGTGTGTGTGTGTGTCTGTGTGTGTGTGTGTCTGTGTGTGTCTGTGTGTGTGTCTGTGTGAGTGTGTGTGTCTGTGTGTGTCTGTGTGTGTGTCTGTGTGAGTGTGTGTGTGTCTGTGTGTGTGTCTGTGTGAGTGTGTGTGTGTCTGTGTGTGTGTGTCTGTGTGTGTGTGAGTGTGTGTGTGTGTGTGTGTGTCTGTCTGTGTGTGTGTCTGTGTGTGTGTCTGTGTGTGTCTGTGTGTGTCTCTCTGTGTGTGTGTGTCTGTGTGAGTGTGTGTCTCTGTGTGTGTGAGAGTGTGTGTGTGTGTCTGTGTGAGTGTGTGTGAGTGTGTGTGTGTCTGTGTGAGTGTGTGTGTGTGTGTCTCTGTGTGTGTGTGTCTGTGTGTGTGTGTGTCTGTGTGTGTGTGTGTGTGTGTGTCTGTGTGTGTGTGTCTGTGTGTGTGTATGTGTGTCCCAGATGATTGGGCAAAAAGCACTTGAGCTATAACATTAACCAGTACAGAAGCTTGTGTGGGATTCAACTGTAAATTTTAAAAGAGAACAAAGAGGCCGAAACCGGTTTGGCTCAGCGGATAGAGCGTCGGCCTGCGGACTTAAGGGTCCTAGGTTCCATTCCGGTCAAGGGCACATCCGCAGTGGGGGGAGTGCAGGAGGCAGCTGATCGATGTTTCTCTCTCATCGATGTTTCTAACTATCCCTCTCCCTTCCTCTCTGTAAAAAAAAATCAATAAAATATGGTCCCTGCCCCCTATCCTAGTGGGTTCTGATTCATCGGCCCCAGGGGGAGACCCAGGAGCAGGATGTGTCAGTGTGCTGCCAGGGCTGAGAGCCACACAGAGGATCCGGTCAGATCCACCCCCACCGTCCGCCTGCAAGGCTGAGTGTCCTAACACAGTAAATGCCAGAGTGGCCGCGGGCAAGAGTTTTTGTAAAGCTAGAATCAAGTTTTTTCTTCCCCTTCCAGAAAAGGGCATGACTGTGCTGGTAGTCACACGTTATTTTCTTCTTTAAAAGGCGAAAGAATATTATATTTACAACATCAGTCTATCCATCCATTTACCTACCCACCCCTTCACTCATGTTCCCACATCCACCCACCCACCCATCCATCCCTCCATCTATTCATCCATCCATCCATCTATTTATCCATCCATCCATCCATCCATCCACCCACCCATTCACCCATCCACCTATCCATCCATCCCTCCATCTATTCATCCATCCATCCATCCATCCATCTATTTATCCATCCATCCACCCACCCATTCACCCATCCACCCACCCACCCATTCATCCATCCATCCATCCATCCACCCACCCATTCACCCATCCACCCATCCAGCTATCCGTCCGTCCATCCATCCATCCATCCATCCACCCATTCACCCATCCTCCTATCCATCCATCCATCCATCCATCCATCCATCCATCTCTTCATCCACCCACTGATCCATCCATCCATCCACCCATCTCTTCATCCACCCACTGATCCATCCACCCATCTACCCACCCACCCATCCACTCTTCCCTGGGTCTCTGCCTGTGCTCCTGAGCCAGAGACCAGGTCTTTCCTGATCCCAGGGAGCCGCAGGAAGGGGTGTGAACATGAAGAAAGCCAAACCACCCAGGGACGCTGTCCTTGGTCCTGATCCATGGGAGCCGCTGTTCATAAGAAGAGCCGTTTATATTCCTCTCCCTCCAACACAGAGTTGCCAGGTGTAGCCACATGCACAGACCCACACGACATTGTGCTGAGTGAAATAAGTCAGACGGACAAAGGCAAATACCACGTGATCTCACTCACATGGGGAATCCACAGAACAGCACAAATGAACAAACTAAACAGAAGCCGGGCTGCCCGAGGGGAGATGGTGGGAAAGGGGGAGGGAGGGTGACGTTCACGTGGGCGGTTAATTCATTTCCGTGGAGAGAGCCATGACGTCTGTCCCCTTGACACCTGCGCCCTCCGACCCAGTTCTCAGCGTCTCCCTCTGAAACGTCTGCCGGAACCGGTGTGGCTCAGTGGGTAGAGCGTCGGCCTGCAGACTCAAGGGTCCCAGGTTCAATTCCGGTCAAGGGCACGTACCTTGGTTGCGAGGATGTGCAAGAGGCAGCTGATGGATGTTTCTCTCTCATTGATGTTTCTAACTCTCTCTCCCTCTCCTTCCTCTCTGCAAAAATTCAATAAAATATATTTTAAAAAAATAAATAAAATGTCTGCTTCTGGCTAGTGGCCAGGTGTTCACTCATGTGGATTTCCCAAAACAAAGGCAGCATCAACCCATTTTAATAAAAAAAATATATGTGTGTATATATTTTAAATTCACTCTGTAGCTCCCAGCACAGGGCCCAGCGCCAGGGCCCAGCAGACAATGCTCCCCTCTCCTGCTCCCCCCCGGTGTGAGCGGGTCCTGGCAGTGTCCCCCTCAAACCAGAGAAGCAGCTGCCCTGTCTCCTGCGGTCAAGGCGAGCGAGGCAGGACAGGGGACCTCGGCGCGTGGACCCCGGGAAGCGTGATGCAGGAGGCTGTGATGCCGGGCCACCATCAGTCAGCTTCAGCCGCGTGTCAGCCGCGCTATAAACAGCCGCAGGGGTGACCTTGCGGAGGGCTCTGCCCTGGGGACTCTGCCAAGGACACTGGGCTGCCCGGGTCCTAGGCAGGAAGAGGATGTATGTTCTTGAAAATAAAGATCGTGTATATTGGTATACATGTGTCCAGGCATTTGCCTGTAAATAACACTTATATGCCACCTTCTGGGGAGTGCAGTACCCCCAGCTGAGTCTGCATCCATATGTGTGTGTGTGTGTGTGTGTGTGTGTATTTTATTGATTTCAGAAAGGAAGGGGGATGGAGGGAGAGAGAGGAAAGGCGGGAGATGGGAAAATAACACAAGAGTAGGTGTGAAGGCCTCAGGATGGGTGATACTGCGCGTTTGTTTTTTAGGGTAAGAGAGCCTTCTTTTTTTTTTTTATTATCCTATATAATAAAGGCCTAATATGCAAGGCCCCCTTCCTCAATGGCTGTGGCTGTCTGATCCTCTCAACCAGCGGTCGTCAAACTGCGGCTCGCGAGCCACACGTGGCTCTTTGGCCCCTGGAGTGTGGCTCTTCCACAAAATACCATGGCCCGAGCGAGTCTATGTTGAAGAAGTGGCGTTAGAAGAAATTTAAGTTCAGCCGAAACCGGTTTGGCTCAGTGGATAGAGCGTCGGCCTGTGGACTGAAAGGTCCCAGGTTCGATTCTGGTCAAGGACATGTACCTTGGCTGCGGGCACATCCCCAGTAGGGGGCGTGCAAGAGGCAGCTGATCGATGTTTCTCTCTCATCGATGTTTCTGACTTTCTATCTCTCTCCCTTCTGCTCTGTAAAAAATCAATAAAATATATTTTAAAAAATCAGTGGTAGAATATCCTCAGGCGGGGGGAAAAAAAACCTAGAAAAAAATAAGGCCAAATACTGGCAAATGCACAAGGAGACAGAAAGGGCGCCGGGGCAGCCACTGTCAGCGGTAAACACGTCCACTGTCTCAGAATGTGCCTCGGTTCCTCAGGGAGCTTCCTCTCCTGCCTTATCTGGCTTCCGTGGGATTTCCTGCTCACACTCCAAATCGGGGGTTCTCAGCCTTCCTAACCCCGCCACCCTTTCACACAGCTCCTCAAGTCATGGCGACCCCCAACCATAACATTATTTTCTTTTTAAATGTGTTTTATTGATTTTTCACAGAGAGGAAGGGAGAGAGATAGACAGTCAGAAACATCGATGAGAGAGAAACATCCATCAGCTGCCTCTTGCACGCCCCCTACCGGGGATGTGCCTGCAGCCAAGGTCCATGCCCTTGACCGGAATCGAACCTGGGACCCTTCAGTCCGCAGGCCGACGCTCTGTCCACTGAGCCAACCCGGTTTCTGGCCATAAAATTATTCTCGTTGCTACTTCATCACCGTCATTTTGCTATTGTTGATGAATCCTCGTGTGAACGTCTGTGTTTTCCGACGGTCTTAGGAGCTACAGCAGCAGTGAGCGACCCACCGGTTGAGAGAACGGCTGGCAGGGTCGCCGAAGACCATGGGGACACACAGATGTTTACGTTGCGATTCACTAACAGCAGCAAAATGACGGCGATGAAGCAGCCACGGAAATAACGGTTCCGGTTGGGAGTCAGCAGCAGGAGGAGCTGTATGGAAGGGTCGCGCATGAGGAACCGCTGCTCTGAGGGACGGGAGGGGAACTTGCCCGGATTGGATTTCGCTGGCTGCGCGCCTGGGCTCCGACGAGGAAAATACAGAGAGGCACTCTGTTGGCCTCCATGATAAATGAAGGCCCCACGGACAGGGCCCGGCTCCCCACGGCGCTCTGCATGGAAGCGTAATAAAAACACACACTAGGGATCCCCAAGTAGCAATTTAAGAAGATGGATGGGACGCCACAGGGGTAGGCGGAGCCATTCCCAACTACCGGTTGACGAGGCTGTAGCTAAACAGTCCCGCACCGCCCCCACTCCCATGTGAGTGTGTGTTGTGTACTTTTAAAAAAATATATTTTTATTGATTTAAGTCAAGGGCACATACCCGGGTTGTGGGCTCCATCCCCAGTGGGGGGCGTGCAGGAGGCAGCCAATCCACGATTCTCCCCCATCATGGATGTTCCTATCTCTCTCTCCCTCTCCCTTCCTCTCTCCGAACCTGGTTTGGCTCAGCGGACGGAGCATCGGCCTGCGGACTGAAAGGTCCCGGGTTCGATTCCGGTCAAGGGCATGGACCTTGGTTGCAGGCACATCCCCAGTGGGGGGTGTGCAGGAGGCAGCTGATGGATGTTTCTCTCTCACCGATGTTTCTAACTCCCCATCCCTCTCCCTTCCTCTCTGTAAAAAAATCAATAAAATATATTTAAAAAAAACTAGAGGCCCAGGGCACAAAATTTGTGCACGGGTAGGGCCCCTGTGGGCTGCTGCCCCAGGGCACCTCCTGCTGCCACCAGCTCCACCCCATGGTCCAACTCCCGGTCGAGGGGGAAATTTGCATATTAGGCTTTTATTATATAGGATAAAAAAAAAAAAAAAGAAGGCTCTCTTACCCTAAAAAACAAACGCACAGTATCACCCATCCTGAGGCCTTCACGCCTACTCTTGTGTTATTTCCCCATCTCCCGCCTTTCCTGGGATTTCTTCGGAGTCGGTTCTCCTCCTCGGGGCCACACTGCTGCAGGACATGAATAATTGAACACAGCCAATTTGGGCGGTAAATTATGGATCACAGACGCGGGGTTTTTCGGGAGCCGCTGCTCTGTGGGCTGTAGCAAGGCACTGGAATATTAAAAAGGCGTGTCGTAAAAAAAAAAAAAAAGGGTTTTAAGTGATCGCATGTTGCTTCTTGGAAAGAAATACAGAAACCAGAAGAGCCCAGGAGAGCAGTGCAGGCCGAGTGGCGTCTCTCCGGAGTCGGGTGGCTGGCCTGAGACCCCCCCCCCGCCCCTCAATTCCCTCGATGGGGGACAGTAGGACAGAGGTGGGCCCTGGGGAGGAATTGGTGGGTTTCGCAGCCATCCTCAGAGCCCCGGGGGGGGGGGGGCAGAGCTCGGAAACAAGGAGGTGTGGGCACCTGGGTTGTGCCAGCTTTAGAACGGGGGGTGGGGGGGGCGGGGGGGGGGCTGGAGGGGGCGGCCGGGTCTGTCTCCGTGCGAAGCTCCAGGTTTCGTCCTGATCGTAAATTGACGAGGAGCCCCTGCCGATTCCCGCCGTTGACGTGTCCCTGAGCCAGCAGGAGCTTTCGGTTCTGATGTAGGCCAATTTGTCATTTTCACTTGTGTTCCTTGCGTTTTTGGTGTCACATCCAAGAAGTCGATGGCGAATGTCTCGAGGCATTTGTGAAGATAACGGAGGCGGGCGATGTCCTTGTAAATTATGAAGCAGTACGAAAACATGAACAGTTATACACGGAGCGGCCAGATTCCGATGGTCTCCGAACGCAGAATAATCTGGCCTTTAGAGGCCCAGCGCATGAATTCGTGCATGGGTGGGGTCTGGCCCGCTTGGCCAGGGGGAGGGGACATGGGTGGCTGACCGGCCTGTCTGCCGGTCGAACTCCTGGTCGAGGGGACCATTTGCATATTAGCCTTTTATTCTATAGGATGTACGCTGAGTGGCCAGATTATGATGTGTTCAGAGCTCATCCTCATCTGGCCATTCCGTGTGTATAAGGACTCAAGTGCCCAACATGCCGCCAAGCCCTAGAGGGGTGCTTCAAAAATTACCGAAAAAATTGTAGATCAAGATAGCAGATTAAAAAAACATATAACTTGCCCTCGCCGGTTTGGCTCGGCGTATAGAGTGTTGGCCTGTGGACCAAGGATGCCGGGTTTGGTTCTGGTCAAGGGCAGGCCCCTCGGTCGCAGGCTCTTCTTTGGCCCTGGGCGGGGCGGATGCAGGAGGCAGCCCGTCGACCTGTTTCTCTCACATCGATCTTTCTCTCTGTCTCTCTCTCTTCCATGCTCCCTAAAAGTCAGTGGGAAAATATCCTCGGGTGAGGATTCAAAAAACACACACTAGCCCGGCCGGCATAGCTCCATGGTTGAGCGTCAACCTAGGAAGCAGGAGGTCAGGGTTCGATTCCCGGTCAGGGCACAGGCCTGGGTTGCGGGTTCGATCCCCAGTGTGGGGGGTGCAGGAGGCAGCCGCTCCATGATTCTCTCTCTTCATTGATGTTTCTCTCTCTCTCTCACTCCCTCTCCCTTCCTTTCAGATACAATATTTTTTTTTAAAAAAAAGAAGTAATTGCTCAGATGTTAATTGGAATGTGTTGCATGTATATATCTGTGGGAAATGGACATCTACGAATCCATAGACGTGATTTATGTATGTGTATACATGTCTTCTTTAAATTCTTTAAATTCAGCTTTCTAATTTTTGGAGAAGTCTTCCACAACTTTTGCTAGCGTTATTCTTAAGGATTTGATGTCTTCGATGATAGGGTACATGATACCAGTTTTACATTTCTTTTCTTACCCCTTGCTACTGGCATAAAGAAATACAATCGGCTTTTTATTAGCATTTTATCCAGACGCCTTGCTAAACTCACTTATTAATTCCGGTAGTTTATTTGTAGGTCCTTTTGGATTTTCTTTGCACGCAGTCACTTCATCAGCACATAATGACAGTTTAATTTCCTTCCATCTATCTTATTCCTTTTACTTCTTTTTTCTTTCTTTCTTTCTTTTTTTTTTTTTTTTTACTTTGCTGGCTAGGAACGCTGAGAAATGGTCGATTAGAAGGATAATGGCAAGCATCCTTGTCTCATTCCTCATTTGCAAGAAGGAGGTTTGAATATTTCACCATAAAATACGACAAAGTTTTAAATTTTTTGTTTTGTTTTGTTTTGTTTTTAGAAGAAAAATGCATTTGCTGCTCCCCTAGCTGACTGAGAGGGGATTTTATTTTATTTTTTAATTTTAATTTTTTAAAAATATACCTTATTGATTTTTTACAGAAAGGAAAAGAGAAGTATAGAGGGTTAGGAACATTGATGAGAGAGAAACATCAATCAGCTGCTTCCTGCACACCCCTCACTGAGGATGTGCCGGCAACCAAGGTCCATGACCTTGACCGGAATTGAACCTGGGACCCTTCAGTCCGTAAGCCGACGCTCTATCCACTGAGCCAAACTGGTTAGGGCGGTTGGTTAATTTTTGTTTTGTTTTGTTTTTGTGACTCCTCATCCAAGGATATTTTTCTATTGATTTTTAGAGAGAGTAACGGGACGGGGAGAGAGAAAGAGAAAACATCAATGTGAGAGAGACACATTGATTGGTTGCCTTCCTCCCACTTGCCCAACCGAGGTACATGCTCTTGACCGGAATTGAACCCGGGACCCTTCAGGCCGACGCTCTATCCACTGAGCCAAACCTGCGAGGGCAGAGTAATATTTAACAGGTTTTTTTTTCCAAGCTTGTTAACTCACTGAGTTTGTCATATATTAAATTCTCATTTGAAATTAAAAAATCTATTTCTGTGCAGCAGGTCTGTTTGCTTATTTCTACGCCAACATGACATGAATTGGAGTACACAGCGTTTATTTTATTTATTTATTTTTTTTACAATAACGTTTAATTATGCTCAGAGAGCTGGAATAGCAAGGCCTTCTGTTGTCCTCCCATTTTGCTTACTCTCAGCTATTCATTCTTATAAATAAACTTCCAAGCTAATTTCGTCCAATTTTCACGGTGAAGAAAATTGTCAACAATCCAATTGAAATTACATTAACTTTATACAGCAATTTCGGGGGGGAATTACTTCTATGACCGTAAGTCTTCCCATCCATGAAAGACATATATTTCCTTTATTTGGAACTCATATGTTTCACGAACATTATAAGGGCTTTATGCAGATTCCATGCTTTCGCCATTGTACTTATGTTCATGAATTTTATTCGGATAGTTTTCGTCACTATGATAAGCATAGCATTTTTAAATCATTTTTCTGTATGAAAAGCAGCAGAGGGAAAAACTATTAATTTTTGTATATCTACCTTATATTTAGTTATTTTGCTGTATTCCTTTCCTAGACCAGCAAGAGAAGATTTTATTTTTTTAAATAATTTTATTAATTATTTTACAGAGAGGAAGGGAGAGGGAGAGTTAGAAACATCGGTCAGCTGCTTCCTGCACACACCCCACTGGAGATGTGCCTGCAACCAAGGTCCATGCCCTTGACCGGAATCGAACCTGGAATCTTTCGGTCCGCAGGCCGACGATCTATCCACTGAGCCACACCGGTTTTGGGTTATTTTTTTTCTTGTCTAATATCTATGCCAGCTGTTTTTCTTTTCTCTCTTTTTTTTATTTTTTAAATATATTTTATTGATTTTTTACAGAGAGGAAGGGAGAGGCATAGAAAGTCAGAAACATCGATGACAGAGAAACATTGATTAGCTGCCTCTTGCACACCCCCCACTGGGGATGTGCCCGCAGCCAAGGTACATGCCCTTCACCAGAATTGACCCTGGGACTCTTCAGTCTGCAGGCCCACGCTCCATCCACTGAGCCGGACCGGTTTCGGCCAGCTGTTTTCTTTTCTTGCATAATTGTATTGGCTAAAAACCTCCAAGACATTGTCCAAGACAAATGGCAAGGCCAGCTTGCCTGCCTGGTTGCTAACGGTAACTGAACTGATATTAGTGATTTACTGTTTAAAAGGCTGTTGGCTAATAAAGCCATAAACAGCTGGGAACACATTTAAGTTTGTTATGCCCAGATTTCATGATCTCCAAAGACCACCAGGGAGCTGAACTCGATGCAATAGCAGAGAACTAAGCCCGGGATTGGCCCTCTGCCCCCCACCGCCGAGGCGGCAGGAAGCAAAAGAGAGAGAATTTCCTGAGCATGATGATTTTATAGGGGGGTGGGGCCAGACGCCAAACAATGAGTTGGCCGATTCCAATTGGTTGGGTGAGGGCTGGGGCTAGTGACGCAAATAACCCCTAACGCACATGACCTGTCCTGTCCTTTGCTCTTGATTGGAGTTCAAGCGCACAGTCTTTCACGATTGGCTAATTCAAAGGGAGGGGTTGGTCTTTGTGGTTTCAAGATGGCAGCCCCCAGGGAAGTGTACACATCACGTGGCCCACACGGTGGCTGCCAAGTCACAGAGTCTAAAATGGCGGCTGTCTAAACTGTTCTTTGCAGTCCCGCTCTGCCCTTTCAAGTTGATTTTTATTCTTTTTATTTTATTTTTAAAATATATTTTATTGATTTCTGAGAGGAAGGGAGATGGAGAGAGAGATAGAGACATCCATGATGAGAGGGAACCATTGATGGGCTGCCTCCCGCACGCCTTCCCCCCCGCCCCACTAGGGATCAAGCTCACAACCCAGACATGTGCCCTTGACCGGAATCGAACTTGGGACCCTTCAGACCGCAGGCCGACGCTCTATCCATTGAGCCAAACCAGCCAGTGTCGATTCTTATTCTTATCGTGGTTAGAATTCAGGAAAAATGGCTGCTGAACTTCATTAAGCGAGGTCTCCCAAGACCATCGGAAGACACAGATATTTACATTACGATTCATCACAGTAGCAAAATGACAGTTATGAAGTAGTGAAAGGGCAGAGTGGGATTGACTACTGCGTCAGCCAATGGGAATGCAGGGGTATGCTGGTCACATCCTGTCCAAACCCTGGCCACACCCTGCCTTTGCGTGACTAGCTCCAGCCATCACTCACCCAACCAATCGGAATTGGCCAACTCCAAGGTTTGAGTCTGGCCCCACCTCCCTATAAAATCCTCATGTTTTGGATATTTTTCCTCCTTTGCGTCCTGCCACTGCGTCGGTGGAGGCAGAGAGCAAAGCTCAAGCTTGAATAAAGGCTCTTTGCTATTGCATCAGACTCGGTTCCCTGGTGGTCTCTGGGGATCTTGAAATCTGGGCATAACAGTAGCAATAACAATAATTTTATGGTTGGGGGTCACCACAACATGAGGAACTATATTAAAGGGTTGAGGCCT
Organism: Antrozous pallidus; assembly: GCA_027563665.1. Taxonomy (NCBI): domain Eukaryota; kingdom Metazoa; phylum Chordata; class Mammalia; order Chiroptera; family Vespertilionidae; genus Antrozous; species Antrozous pallidus. The sequence continues at coordinate 2,567,907 of CM050529.1, read as the reverse complement.
TAGGAAGGTTGAGAACCTCTGATCTAGGGGGAAGAGGGAGTGGAGGAAAGGAACTTAGTTGAATTGCTACCTAGCACAGACGCAGACGGTGGGAGTTCATTACCAGCTGTGTCCATGTGTATAATTAGATTGGGCGCACCTGTAATTAACTGTCACATCACCAAAGGTCAATGCAATTAGACCAGCCGGTGTGCTTTTTCCAGCGAAGTCAAGGCATGGCTCCCGGTACAGGAGCCAGGCTCAGGGGCGGCTGAGTCAGAGTTGACATCGAATTTGTGTCACGTCAAGAGCATTCTCAGGCAGGTGTGGGGCGGGGGGGGGGGGGGGGGCGGGCTGTGCTCACGGGGGAAGAGCGGGGTGTGAGGCACAGCTTTGGCTTCAGACCCCCGAGACCCCAAAGCGCCGGGTCAGCATTTGTTCCTGATCTGCGTCTTTCTTTTCTTTTTTTTTTTTAATAAACTACTAACTCCAAGTAAACACAGCATCTAAACTGAAGCCAAGCCGGAACCGGTTCGGCTCAGTGGATAGAGCGTCGGCCTGCGGACCGAAGGGTCCCGGGTTCGATTCCGGTCAAGGGCATGGACCTTGGTTGTGGGCACATCCCCAGTAGGGGGTGTGCAAGAGGCAGCTGATGGATGTTTCTCTCTCATCGGTGTTTCTAGCTTTCTATCCCTCTCCCTTCCTCTCTGTAAAGAATCAATAAAATACTTTTTTTTTTTTTTTACAAAAGTGAGCCGTGAGTGAGTTACATCTTGAGTCGGTCACATGGTGAGCCCACATTAAAATAAATAAATTAAAATTAAATAAACTGAAGCCAAGCCTGGCCGGTGTGGCTCGGGCTGAGCATCGACCTAAGAACCAGGAGGTCAGGGTTCGATTCCCGGTCGGGGCACAGGCCCGGGTTGCGGGCTCGATCCCCAGTGCGGGGCAGGCAGGAGGCAGCCGGTCGATGATTCTCTCGCATCATGGATGTTTCTCTCTCTCTCTCCCGCTCCCTTACTCTCTGTAACCAATAAAAAAAAATTAAAAAAAAATTTTTAAAGAAAAGATATGCAAAGAACGATGGACAGTGGCAGCAAAACACTGCTGGACAGTCGCAGCCCGCGGAGAGAGGCGCTGGGCTGAAGCGGGCTGCGAGGACTGGGGGTGAAGGCGCTGAGCTGGGGCCAGGCCGCCGCATTCCGCTCCCAACTCCGCCCTCGCTCTCAGCATGAGCCAGAGGAACTAATCCTCCAATCCGTCTGCGCCTTAATCCCTTAATCCTTTCCTTTTTAAACCTTAGTCTCTCCGGCAGGCCGCACCTCTTCCTGGTAACCGGGTCCCCTCCACAGCTGTGGGGGGGGGGGGGGGGATGGGTGCACACCTGTGCGGGGGCAGGGGGGGGGGGGAGGAAACGCCGGGTCCAGTGCAGAGGAAACGCAGTACAAGCATTTGCTTTCATGACCTGTTCAACTATAAATGCGGGAGCCCGGTCAGTGTGGCTCAGGGGTTGAGCATCGACCTAGGAACCAGGAGGTCAGGGTTCGATTCCCGGTCAGGCCACAGGCCCAGGTTGTGGGGTCTGTCCCCAGTGCGGGGCGTGCAGGAGCCAGCCGGTCCATGATTCGCTCTCATCACGGATGTTTCTCTCTCTTCCTCTCCCTCTCTCTTCCTCTCTGAAGTCAATAACAATATATATATATATATTTTTTTTTTTTAAATAAGTGAATAAGCCCTAACCAGGTGTGGCTCAGTGAATAGAGCGTCAGGCTGCAGACTGAAGGGTCCCGGGTTCGATTCCGGTCAAGGGCATGTACCTTGGCTGCAGGCATATCCCCAGTGGGGGGTGTGCAGGAGGCAGCTGATCTACATTTCTCTCTCATCGATGTTTCTGACTCTCTATCCCTCTCCCTTCCTCTGTGAAAAGTCAATAAAACATATTTATAAAAATAAGTGAGTGAAATGTTGAGGTGGAGGGAGGAACTTCTGGGCCCTCCCTGTCGATGCATCAGAAAAAGGCAGCGAAGCCCCGAGTCACATTGGGACCCCGGGCCGTGGTGAGCCAGGTCAGACCTCTTGGCGTTGGATCTGGTGGCTGGTCGCACCCCATGAGTGGCAGGAGGGGACAGGAATCAGTGTCGCTTCCCATGGCCAGGGCTTACTGGGGTTTGAGTGGCTGCAGTGATACTTCCGAGAGCAGATGCACCACCTGGGCATCCCTTTTCTGCTCCCCCCCATACACTTCCCTGGAGTGAGTCAGGCCTTTCGAGGTGGCTGGGTCTACGTGAAGGGCACCTGGAACCTCTCTCTCTCTCTCTCTCTCTCTCTCTCTCTCTTTTATTTTTTTTTATATTTTTAAAAATATATTTTATTGATTTTTCACAGACAGGAAGGGAGAGGGATAGAGTTAGAAACATCAATGAGAGAGAAACATCCATCAGCTGCCTCCTGCACACCTCCTACTGGGGATGTGCCCGCAACCAAGGTACATGCCCTTGTCCGGAATCAAACCTGGGACCCTTCAGTCTGCAGGCCGATGTTCTATCCACTGAGCAACACCGGTTTCGGCTCTCTCTCTTTTTTAAATATATTTTTACTAGAGGCACAGTGTTCATCTTCACCGTGGCCCGGTGCCACCCCTGTAGATCCCTTCGCACACACCCCCACCCCCGCCCTCTCTCTGTCGTAGCAGGTGTCCTGCCCCTGCCCAGCCATCCGCACCTGGAGCATCTGGGTGGCCACCATATTTCTCCTTCTAATTTGCATATTCCTTCCTGATTGGCTGGTGGGTGTAGCAGAGTGGTGGCTAATTTGCATATTTCTCTTTGATTACTGTAGATTGACTTCAGAGAGAAAGGGAGAGAGTGTAACATCAGTGATGAGAGAGAAAGCATGAATTGGCTGCTTCCTGCACGCCCCTTACTGGGGATGGAGCCCGCAACCCGGTCTGTGCCCTGACCGGGAATCGAACCCTGACCTCCTGGTTCCGAGGTGGACGCTCAGTCCCTGGGCCCACTGGCCGGGCCTGGCCTCCCTGAGTCGCCGGCGGCGGCGGCGTCTGAGTCCCGGGTTGCAAAACGCTCTGAAGCTCCGAGACACGGTTTCCGAGAAACATGGGCCTTTCGAGCAGCACTTAGGACCGGCTGCCAAGCACGGCCGGACCCAGTTCTTTGACGGAGAAAATGCAGCTACCCCCAGGACCCACCCGAAGGGAGGTGAGAGGCAGGAGAGGGGGAACCTGTCCTGGATCCTCCCCTGGGCACCACGGCTGCGACCTTGGCCATTCTCAGCACGCCGCCTGCCAAAGGGAAAACAGGAAGTGATGCCTGCAACATGCTCTCCGCCCTCCCTCCCTCCCTTCCTCCCTCTCTCCGCTGATTTCTTATTTTCCCTTCTAAAGGTCAAGCCTCTTGGCCGACCCATCTCAAGAAACACCTGCCTCCCACTCGGCGGCTGGAATGTCATTGCCCAGAGCCAGGCCCCCACGCCCCGCCCCCCCCTCGGGACCAGCCGGGCCGGGATGAGGGTTACCGTCTTGGCAGGAGCAAACCCACCCCCCCGCTGGCCGGACTGCCGCTCCCCCCCCCCCCCCCCCCCGGGCGTGCTCTGTCTGTCGACGACACATGTGGTCCCAGCCCCCAGACGAATGACTCATTGGCGGTGGCTGTGAGAGGAAGTGAGGAGAGCTCTGGCCAGTGTTGCTCAGTGGAGAGAGCGTCGGCCTTTGGACTGAAGGGTCCCAGGTTTGATTCCGGTCAAGGGCACATGCCCAGGTTGCAGGCTCCATCCCCAGCAGGACATGTGCAGGAGGCAGCTGATCGATGATCCTCACCATGGATGTTTCTTTTTTTCTTTTTTTAAATAGATTTCATTTATTTATTTATTTATTTATTTATTTATTTATTTATTTATTTATTTATTTTACAGAGAGGAAGGGAGAGGGATAGTCAGAAACGTCGATGAGAGAGAAACATCGATCAGCTGCCTCCTGCACACCCCCCACTGGGGATGTGCCCGCAACCAAGGTCCATGCCCTTGACCGGAATCGAACCTGGGACCTTTCAATCCACAGGCCGACGCTCTATCCATTGAGCCAAACCGGTTTTGGCATCACCATGGATGTTTCTATCTTTCTCTCCCTCTTCCTTCCTCTCTGAAATCAAAATAAAAAAAACCAATTCATTCCCTAATTAAGAAATAAAAACAAAATGTTGACATTCATTTCACACTTTGACGGGGGAGATGGCCAGCTTGCTCTCCAACCGCATCACGCCCGTTCTCATTCCCACCAACAGGGGGCAGCCGTGAGCGCTCCCCGGCATCTGCCACTGACACAGAGCCCATGTTTTGGTCCTTGCCACTCTGCTGGGCAACAACAATGACATCTTGTAGGAGGAGCACCCGGGGACGGAGCCCTGGACCGTCTGTCCTCTTTGAACAAAGCTGCCTTTGTCTAGATGAACATGGGGTTCTTCTCCCTCCCCCTGTTGACTTAGGAGCTGTCTGTGCTCCGGTGCGTGTTGATGGGTCTGTCACCAGTGTCTTCTACCGGCTTCCCCCTGACCTTGCTTCTCCTCTGAACCCCCTGGGGCGTGGAGTAAGTCCCCATCCTGGACTCCCATCCCAGACATCCTGACTGGTGGGTGTGTCTGCCTGGGACCCCCAGACCCAAATTATTTATTTTTTTCATGTATTTTATTATTATTATTATTATTGTTATTATTTCAGAGAGGAAGAGAGAGGGATAGAGTCAGAAACATCTGTGAGAGAGAACATCGATCAGCTGCCCCCTGCACACCTCCTACTGGGGATGTGCCCGCAACCAAGGTACATGCCCTTGACCAGAATCGAACCCGGGACCCTTCAGTCCACAGGCTGACGCTCTATCCGCCAGTCACGGCACCAGATTGGTTTTTGGAATTTTTTATTTTTATTTTATTGATTTCAGAGAGGAAGGGAGAGAGAAAAACATCCACGATGAGAGAGAAACACGGATCGGCTGCCTCCTGCACGCCCCGCACTTAGGGGATCAAGCCCAAAACCTTGGCCTGTGCCCTGACCGGGAATCGAACCCTGACCTCCCGGTTCCTAAGGCGATGCTCACCCGCTGAGCCACGCAGGCCGGGCGGGACTGTGTCTTCTTGATCCCGTGTCATTGCCGTCCCGTTTCTCAGCCGTCTGGTGTGGGTGTGAGTCACCGCCGCTGACTTCCTTCAGCTGCGTGTCAGCGCGCGTTCCCACGGAGACCATATTGGGGTGCCCGTGACCTGCCCGTATGGTCTTCCCTAGAGTCCCCGAGGCGGGGGAGGGGAGGGGTGCCGGCTCACCAGGGCAGGCCCCGGCCAGGGAGTGACCAGGAATGAGAGGCGATGGCCCGGCCCAGCCATCGGTTACGACCCACCATCGCTCAGCCTCGCCGGCCCATCACGCCGGGCGGCCGGTGCAGCCCGAGGCTCGCCAGGGAACCGGGAAGAAAACAGATCGCGTCTGAGCCCGTCGCTGACACAGATTTATAGATTGGACACCCCGCTTTCCAACAACGCCGCCGGCAGGGAACCAGCCGGACGCCCGGCCGCAGCCCGCAGGGCCTCTTTCTGTCTTTCCCTCCGAAGGGTTGGGGTGAAACAGTGGCTTCCCAACCCGGTCCAAATACGAAGCTTTTTGTTTTGTTTTTGTTTTTTTTAAAAATATATTTTATTGATTTTTTTACAGAGAGGAAAGGAGAGGGAGAGTTAGAAACACGGGTGAGAGAGAAACATCCATCAGCTGCCTCCTGCACACCCCCTCTTGGGGAGGTGCCCGCAGCCAAGGTCCATGCCCTTGACCGGAATCAAACCCGGGACCCTTCAGTCCGCAGGCCGGCGCTCTGGGCCTCTAGTAAGTAAAGAAATGAAAGTGAAAAAATGGGGGAAGCTGCCACTGCCGGCAGTCTGTTTCCTAAAAGCCCAGCACCCCTTCGGGAAGGGCATTAAATTATGAAAGTCTGTCTTACGGACTCCGCTGTGACTATTAAATCCCCGTGGCTGAGGCCTGTGATTGTCTCGTCTTCGATTCACGGTGACACCCCCTCCGGCTCACGCAGGGGGGCAGGCACCCGGCTGTCGGGGGTCCTCTCCCGGTTTCCAAGCCGCCCTGGACCGGCAGCAGACGAAGGGCAGAGGGAGGCTCTGATGTCTGGGACGCGGTCCCGTCCCCGGGGGCGGGGGGGGGGGGGTCGCTGGCTGCCCCACGGTGGGTCCTGGGCTATACGCTCGGGGCTCAGCCTGGAAAGGGATGGCGTTGTCATGGTGATCTCCAAGGTTGCTCCGTGGGGAGGGAGGGAGGACAGGGAGGCCAGACGGGGGATTTCAAGGGAAGTGGATCCTATCACGAAGCTGGGTGTCTCTCCTGTGTCTGTGGACGGCAGACTCTGAGATGAGACTGGGGGCAGTGTTCAAACCACATCCCCCGAGGGCCCCCAGATTGGAGAGGGTGCAGGCCATGCTGATGGATACCCCCCCCCGTGCATGAATTTCATGCACCTGGTCACTAGTAAATAAATAAAAAACGAAAAGAAACACACACACACACACACACACACACACACACACACACACACCTTCTCCTTTCCCTGCATCCCTGCACTGTGGAGGGGAGGGAGGGCGTGAGAACGGGGGGCGAAGTGGCTTTGCAGGACGCCTTTTATTCAAAGAGCACCCCTTAAGAGGGAGGAAAGAAAACCTGTCATTTTGAAAGGATCAGGCCTTCGCTTCAAAGGCAATGACGCGCCCGTTGGGAGAGCAGCCTGAGAAGGCGGGCGTGAGGATGCCGGCCAGGGCGCCAGACGGCACCGAAGCGGGGACCTGCCGGGGCTGGATTCAGGGCCTCCACAGCCTCTCCGGGATCGAGCCCTTGACCGGAACCGAATCCGGGACCCTTCAGTCCGCAAGCCGACGCTCTACCCACCGCGCCACACTGCCCAGGACCAGAAACCCGGTGAAATTCTGGTGTCTGACTTGTGCCAACGCAGTCCATGTGCTTGGGGAGGCACTGAACCCCCCTTAAGCCGCTCGGCACCACCTTGTCTCCAAGCTACATCCGTGTGTAGGGGAGAGTGCGCCCCAAAGACGGTCTGATCAGGGTGGGTGTTTGGAGCCTGGCCCCGGGGTTCTGGAGCAGGGTATTCTCTCTGCCGGGATACCAAGGAGGATGATTTGCACCCTGTCCCTGCCAAGGGTACCAGCTCCTCAGAGAAGGCGGCCTGAGGCCTGGAGCCAGCAGCCAGCAGCCCAGGGCTCTGGTGCGTCTACCAAGGGGATTTGATGGTGTTGATGCCGCCTGCCTGCCGGGACCCGTTCCTGTCCCACGGCGCTGAGTGCTGGGGCCTCTGCCAGCTCTGGACCGAAATAACCTCCTCAGCCAGCCCCAGGCTGACCCTGGAGCCTGAAGGAAGGACTCCAATGAGAGGCCTCCCCCCACCCCCTTATTAGTTGTCTAATTATATATACAAGAAGGACGCACCTTTCAAAAAGAAAAATTGCATGCTCTCCTGGGTTTGGCTCAGTGGATAGAGCATCGGCCTGCAGACTGAAGGGTCCCGGGCTCGATTCAGGTCAAGGGCACATGCCCCCAGTTTTGGGCTCCATCCCCAGTGTGGGCGTGCAGGAGGCAGCTGATCAGTGATTCTCTCTCATCATTGTTGTCTCTCTCTCTCTCTCCCTCTCCCTTCCTTTCTTTTATATATACACTAGAGGCCCAGTGCACAAAATTTGTGCACTGGGGAGGGTGTCCCTCAGCCCAGCCTACACTCTCCAATCTGGGACCCCTCAGGGGATGTCCAACTGCAGGTTTAGGCACATAGGAATGGGGCCTAAACCTGCAGTCGGACATCCTTCTCACAATCCGGGACCGCTGGCTCCTAACCGCTCACCTGCATGCCTGATTGCCCCCTAACTGCTCCCTTGCCAGCCTGATTGACATCTAACTGCTCCTCTGCCGGCCTAATTGCCCCCAGCTACCCTCCCCTGCTGGCCTGATCACCCCCAAGGCTTTTATTAGTATAGATATTTAAAGAAAAATCATTGAGTAAATAGAAAGCAATAAAATTCATTTTATTAAATGGAAAAAATGGATTTAGCCCTAGCTGGTGTGGCTCAGTGAATAGAGTGTCGGCCTGCGGACGGAAAGGTCCCAGGTTCGATTCCGGTCAAGGGCATGTACCTTGGTTGCGGGCACATCCCCAGTGGGGGGTATGCAGGAGGCAGCTGATTGATGTTTCTCTCTCATTGATGTGTCTAACTTTTTCTCCCTCTCCTTTCCTCTCTGTAAAAATCAATTAAAAAAAAGAAAGAAAGAAAAACTGGATTTAAGTTTTTAACCATTGAATCATGCCACCTTCAGTGTGTGTGGTATTTTGACTCTGGTACCCAGGCCCAGACCCCAAAGCAAAAGCCCCAGATGACTCTGAACACCTCAGTGTGTGAGCTGACGAAGGAGGGAGCCATGCGGGGGGGGGGGGGGGGGAGTCTCGCACACCATCTATACAACTGCACGGCATTGGACATTCGGCGTGCAGAGCTGCCTGTCAATGTCACCTCCAGGATACCTATAAGCGTCCCCTCGGGTCTGGGCAGTGGGCAGCCCACTCCACAGCCAGGCCCCATGGGAAACCCTCTTCCGGGGCTTGTCTGCTAGGCCTCCCCACCCTGCTCACCACCGCCGACAGCCACGGGCGTGGCACAGCCACGGGAGAAAGTCACGCACCTGCGCGCGGGGGCACATGGCCTGACAGGCGTGTTCACTCTGCTCATTACACCGTCCTCCCACCCACGGTGTCCGGTGGGCCCAGGTGAGCCCAGGTGAGCCCCAGTGAGTCATGGGTATTCTGCAGAGGGAGGCAGGACAGGCAGCAGGCTGTCCAGTGTAGAGATGAGTAAACCAAGATTTCTAGACAGTAACTCACCGGGGTAAGTAAAGAACTGGACGAGCACAGTTCTCCCGTTCCCTCCCCCCTGGCCTGTTTTAAATATTTTCTTTTTTGAATTTTTAAAAAATATATTGTATTGATTTTTCACAGAGAGGAAGGGAGAGGAATAGTAAGTCAGATGGGAGAGAAACATCGATCAGCTGCCTCCTGCACACCTTCCACTGGGGATGTGCCCGCAGCCACGGTACATGCCCTTGACCGGAATCGAACCTGGGACCTTTCAGTCCACAGGCTGGTGCTCTATCCACTGAGCCACACCGGTTTCAGCTGATGGAGTTTCTAAGCTCCTATGGCCATGCCATGTAAAATCCTTCTCCCCCCTCCTCCTCCCCTCCCCCTCTCATCCCCTCCCCCTCTCCTCCTCTCCCCCTCCCCCTCTCCCCCTTCCCCTCTCCCCCTGCCCCACTTGGGTGTCCAGCCTCCTCTAGGAGCTGCATTGCAGAAAGAAAGCACTAGAGGTGAGTCAGCGCTGCTTTTGGCAATCCCTCTTCCGTGGGCCGAGGGTGGGACTCAGGAAATTGCAAAGCTCCCCAGGATCAGAGCCTGACAGGGGGCGGGGCCAGGACCCCCCCCCCCCCCCCCCCCCCCCCCGCTGGGCCGGCTCTGTGCACCTTCTGTCTGCACGCTTGTGGGTTTTGTAAGCTGACTCCAATTATCTGGGGATGTGCGTGGAGTACCAACTATAAATAAACTATAAATAAACCGGAGGCTTCCGCAGAGCGCCCCTGCGCACTTGATCCAATCTGGGGGCTCGAAGGGGGCGAGGCTGAAGCGGGGTGTGGAGGGGGAAGAAGCTGAAGGGGGGTGCGGAGGGGGAAGAAGCTGAAGCGGGGTGCGGAGGGGGAGAGGCTGAAGCGGGGTGCGGAGGGGGCGAGGCTGAAGCGGGGTGCGGAGGGGGAAGAGGCTGAAGCGGGGTGCGGAGGGGGAGAGGCTGAAGCGGGGTGGGGAGGGGGCGAGGCTGAAGCGGGGTGCGGAGGGGGAGAGGCTGAAGCGGGGTGCGGAGGGGGAAGAAGCTGAAGCGGGGTGCGGAGGGGGAGAGGCTGAAGCGGGGTGCGGAGGGGGCGAGGCTGAAGCGGGGTGCGGAGGGGGAAGAGGCTGAAGCGGGGTGCGGAGGGGGAGAGGCTGAAGCGGGGTACGGAGGGGGCGAGGCTGAAGCGGGGTGCGGAGGGGGCGAGGCTGAAGCGGGGTGCGGAGGGGGAGAGTCTGTGGGCACCTGGGGGGGGGGGGGGGTGGAAGATGAGCTGGGCCCGCCCTTGGCGCTGTCCTTTGCTAGTGGCCTGGATGGTTTTATTATTTTCTTCTATTCAACATTATTTTTATTTATTTATTTAATCATTACTGTTGAAAGTATTACAGGTGTCCCCTTTTCTCCCTCATTGACCCCTGGCAGTCCGTCCCGTCCCCTCCCCAGCCCCCCCCCCCATTGCCTGTGTCCCGGGTGATGGGTCTGTGCACACAAATTCATTGGCTGATCTCTTCTCCCCTCCCTCCCCCCCCTCCCCTCCCCCGCCTTCCCTCTGAGGCTCCACAGTCTGTTGGTGTCCCCCTCCCCCTCCGTCTCTGCATCTATTCTCCTTCCCCCTTGTAAGTCTTGTTCATTAGCTCCCACGTGTGCCTGCGATCGTGGGGTGCGTGTCTTTCTCTGACCGGCTTGTTTCCCGCAGCCTGACGGCCCCTCCTGCATGGATGCTTTTAGGTGACTTGGGGAGCTCTCCGGGCCTCAGGTCGCCCTGCAAGGGGAGCAGAGTGGTCCCCGCCTCTGAGTCTGGAGCTGTGGCACTCAGAAGGGCCCCCCTGAGGGTCAGTGGTGGGACCCACTGTGACCAAACTGTCATACTGCACAGTGTCGCCTCCTGTTAAAGCCAGCCCGCACCCTTTCATATCTTCTTTTTTAAATGTGTGTGTGTGTATACATATATATGTTTTATTTTATTGATTTCCGGGAGGAAGGGGAGGGAGAGGGACAGAGAGATGGAAACATCCATGATAAGAGAGAGTCATGGATCGGCTGCCTCCTGCACGCCCCACACTGGGGATGGAGCCCGCAACCCAGACATGTGCCCTTGACCAGAATTGAACCCGGGACCCTTCAGTCCGTAGGCCAATACTCTATCCACTGAGCAACACTGGCTAGGGCTTTTTAATATCTTCTCTTTAAAAAAATTTTTTTTTTTAAATTGATTTCCGAGAGAAGGAGAGAGGGAGAGGGAGAGAGAGATGGAAACATCAATGATGGAGAGAATTATGAATCGGCTCAGCGCCTCCTGCACACCCCCCACTGGGGATGGAGCCCGCAACCCTGGCACGTGCCCTTGACCGGAATAGAATCTGGGACTCTTCAGTCCGTAGGCCAATAATCTAGCCACTGAAACACACCGGCTAGGCCAGTGATAGGCAAACCGAGGCTCTCAAGCCACATGCGGCTCTTTGGCCCCTTGAGTGTGGCTCTTGCACAAAATACCATGGCCTGGGCGAGTCTATGTTGAAGACATGGTGTTACAAGAAGTTTAATTTTAAAAAATGTGGCTCTCCAAAGAAATTTCAATCGTTGTTCTGTTGGTATTTAGCTCTGTTGACTAATGAGTTTGCCGACCATGGGCTAGGGTTTTAATATCTCCTTTTTTTTTTTTTTTTACCATCGTAGCTCTATGAATGTGCTTCCATTATTTGGGGAGGGTGAGTGAGGGGGGACGAGTTCTGAGGCTCTAATCCTAGCGTGAAATATTTTGATCCTATTTAAGCCGTTATAATTGTGCTTTTCTTTTCTCTCCTAATTGGGTATTTTGACTGGCACTAACTCATTGCGGGAAAGGGAAAATGGGACAATTAGGTGATCTTCCGATTTGGTTGTGCAGAGACCCAGTGTATCCTCACGTTGGGGAGGGACCCGGACACCTCTGAGGCCAGGAACCAGGACAGCGTCCGGCAGCAATGTCACCTACACTTCACCCATGCTGCCAACGTGTGCGGTGTTGGTGCTGTCCTGTGTCGTCGAGAAAAAGCCTGAGGGTTCTGTCCCGAGAACATTCATCCATGCCCCGGCCGGGTGGCTCAGCTGATTGGAGCATCGTCCGGTACAGTCCAGTGGTAGGCAAACTCATCAGTCAACAGAGCCAGATGTCAACAGGACAACGATTGAGGAAGGGAGAGGGAGAGAGTTAGAAACATCAGTGAGAGAGGAACCTCGACCAGCTGCCTCCTGCACACGCCCCACTGGGGATGTGCCCGCAACCAAGGTACATGCCCTTGACCGGAATCGAACCCGGGACCTTTCAGTCTGCAGGCCGATGCTCTATATCCACTGAGCCACACCGGTTTCGGCCTCTTCTCTTAAGTCAAAAAAGACCAGAGATGCACTAGGTTTTTAGTTCTTGGCGTGGGGCCTTCTCTTGACGGCGGGATTTCAGCCTGGGCTTTTAAGCCCTTGGCCACCGTGGGAGGGAGCGCTGTTGGAATTTGAAGTCTTTTCTCTATTTAACAAGTGATTTGGAGTTCAGTTCCCGGCCTTCCGGAGTAGTGAGCACAAACGGCCTGTTGGCTTATGCTGGTGTTTGGTTGAGGATGTGAGCAGACGCAGATGCAGGCAGCTGTCATGATTCCCTACAGCGGAGGGGCGAGGGCTGCCATACCCATAATCAGTTTAAAATATCAAGTGCTAAGTAACATTTATTTCATGTCTGGGAGCCGCTGGCAAACTGCGCTAAGGGCGGCGTCAAGGTTGCATAGATTTTGTTACCAGATATATCCATCTTGTTGCATCTTTATAGATGTTGAGTGTGCAAACTCTTGTTTTTCCTTTGAAGAAAGTAACGGATGAAAAAGATTTAAAGATACAGGGATACATTGTTTCCCTTTCCCTGCCTTTCATGCTTACTAAACACACACACACACACACCACAACTCCGAAATGCAACACTCTGCTGTGGGGGCTGTGCTCCTGGAAAATGTTCCAGGCCCTCACCTGGGCCCAAGTGAATAAATATAACGGACCCGAGGACCAGGGACGTGTTGCTGCAAGATCAGTAAGAAAACTGCGGGGAGCTGCAGCGAAGTCGGGTGCAGAAGGGGGTTGTAGCAAAAGACTGAGGTGGGTGGGCCCATGCGGGCCTGGTTAGGGCCTGAGACGGGTGTCCCGCCGCGTGGCTCATGCCCAGGTTGTGCAGGCTCGACCCCCCCAGTGTGGGGGGTGTAGGAGGCAGCCCATCCATGATTCTCTCTCCTCAGTGATGTTTCTCTCTCTCTCCCCATCTCTTCCTCTCTGAAATCAGTAAAAAGAGGGGGAAAAAAGGGCCCGAGATGGCCTCAAACCAAGGACTGGAGGTGCCCATGTTTGCAGAGCAGCGCCAGGGCCTGTCTGTGCCCCAGCGTCCCGGGTGCGCGCTCCCCGCCGGGGCCCCAGCAGCCACCAGTCACTCACGGGGGAGGGAGGAGGCAGTGACCCTCCGCCTTCGCCCGCCCCGGGCCGCCGCCGCCGCCGCCCGCCGATTGGTCGCCCTTTGCTCCGTGACCCGCCCCCCTCGGCTGCCTCCAAGGCCGCGGCTTCCTGGGTGCGCGCGCCGCCGTCCTCACTCTGGCGGGAGCGCGCTCCGGGGGACGGAGCCTCGCTGCGCCCGCCCCTTCCTCCCTCCGCCCGCTCCGCCTCCCGCCGACTGGTCGCCTTTTGCTCCCTGACCCGCCCCCTTCCGGCTGCCTCCAAGGCCGCGGCTTCCTGCGTGCGCGCGCCGCCGCGCTCCCAGTCGGGGCGGATCTGGGTGCCCCGTGCGCGCGCCACCAACCTCGCTCTCGCGGGAGCGCGCGCCTGGGGCGGAGCCTCGCTGCGCCCCGCCCCTTCCTCCCTCCGCCCCCGCCCGCGCCGCCGCCGCCCGCCGCCTCCCGCCCGCCCGCCGGCCCGCCCGCCCGCCGGCCCAGGCTGCACAGGCGAGCACGGCCCGCGGCCGGCGGCCGAGAGGCGAGGATGCGGCGGCGCTCGCGGATGCTGCTGTGCTTCGCCTTCCTGTGGGTGCTGGGCATCGCCTACTACATGTACTCCGGGGGCGGCTCCGCGCTGGCCGCGGGCGCGGGCGGCAGCGGGACCGGCAGGAAGGTGAGTGGGCGCCCGCCCGCGGCCCGCAACCGCGCACCCCGCTCCCCGCCGCCCCGCTCCCTGCCCTCCGGCTCTGACGTGGCCGCCGGGTTCCAAAGGGGGGCTCCCCGCGCCTCCCGCTCTCCTCCGTCCGGACCTCGGCGCGGGCCCCGGCCTCGGGCCTCCCCGAGTCCCCGGGCAGCGGGGGCGGCGGGCGCCTCGGCCCCTCGGCCCCTCCGCGCTCGCCGGACTCGGAGGTGGCTCCCCGGCGCTGCCCCACTGGCCGGGGGACCACGAACGCCCCCCTCGCCGCCCCCTCCCTCCCGGACGCCCCCCCTCGGAGACGCCCCCTCTGCTGCTTACAGTTGAAGGGGCGCCCGGTCCCGGCGCCGCAGCCCCGTCCCCTGCGCGGGGAAGTTTGGGGGTGCGGGAGTGGGGAAGCACAAAAGGGGGTGGGGAGGCGGGAGGAGGCGGCCTCTCCGGCGTGTCGTTCGTGCACAGAGGGGAGAGGAGTCCAAGTTTCTTTCCAACCGTTTGGTGCCGGCGCCGCGGGCCCTCCCCGTTCCTGCGTGGGGAGGGGGCGCAGGTCTGGACTCTGCCCCTCGCCCTGCCCGTTCCTCCGGGGGAGGGGGGCGGGCTCCCCTCAGCTGGAGGGAGCGCCCGGTCTCTGCGCCCGACCGTCCCCGCTCGGCCCCCGCGTCACCCTGCGCCCGGTTGGGCCCGGCCCCCCTGCGCGCCCTGCACCCCCCACCCCCTCTCCACGTCTGGGCGATGCGGGGATGGCCCCCGTGTTTTGCATAGGCTCCGAGGGCCGAGTGGTGGGGCCGTGGGGGCCGCGGGAGGTGCTCCAGGCAGCTAGGCATTTGGGGGGGAGGCTGAGCCCCCGAGCAGCCCGCTCTTCGCGGCGCGGGGCCAGGAGGGGCCGGGGCACAGGCACGTGTTGCCCGGGCGGGAGGGGCGGGTGGTCGGTCGGGTGGAAAGCGGCGGTATCTTTCCCAAATGCTGAAGCCCGGTCCCGTGACTGACATGTGGTGTCGCTGCAAACGCTGGAAATTCTGAGTTGGGGGAGGTGCACAGGGCGGGGCTGGAGCCGGGAGGGTGGCTGGGAACCCTCGGATCGAAGCGCACAACTAACTGTGCCCTGTGCCGGCCCCACTGAGCCTTCAGGGCTGACCTGTACCTGGCAGCGTGGAGTGGGCTGGTGAGAGGTTTCCTCTTCTCTCCCTTCTTTCCTCCCTCCCATCTTTTCTTCCTTCCTTCCTCCTTTCTTTCCTTCCTTCTTTCCTCCCTCCTTCTTTCCTCCCTCCCTCCCTTCTTCCCTCCCTCCCTCCCTCCCTTCCATCTTTCCTTCCTTCCTTCCTCTTTCCCTCCCTTCCATCTTTCCTTCCTTTCGTCCCCCTTTCCTTCCTTCCATCTTTCCTTCCTTCCTTCCTCCTTTCCTTCCTTCCATCTTTCCCTCCTTCCTTCTTTCCTCCCTCCCTCCTTCCTCCCTTCCTCCCTCCCCCTCTCTCTCCCTCTTTCCCTCCCTCCCTTCCTCCTTTCTTTCCTTCCATCTTTCCTTCCTTCCTTCCATCTTTCCTTCTTTCCTGCTTTCCCTCCTTCCATCTTTCCTTCCTTTCTTCCTCCTTTCCTTCTTTCCATCTTTCCTTCCTTCCTCATTTTCTTCCTCTGTCTTTCCTTCCTTCCTTCATCCCTCCTTCCTTCCTCCTTTCCTTCCTTCCATCTTTTTTTCCTTCCTTCCATCTTTCCTTCCTTCCTCCTTTCCTTCTTTCCTGCTTTCCTTCTATCTTTCCTTCCTTTCTTCCTGCTTTCCTTCCTTCCATCTTTCCTTCCTTTCTTCCTGCTTTCCTTCCTTCCATCTTTCCTTTCTTTTTTCCTCCTTTCCTTCCTTCCATCTTTCCTTCCTTCTTTCCTCCCTCCCTCCTTCCTTTCTTCCTTCTTCCTTCCTTTTCTCTCTTTCTTTCCTTGACTTGGTTCTGAGCCAGTAGGGTACCCTTAGCCCTGTTGCTTGCGCTCTCGCTCCCCGTTCTCCCTCTCATGAGAGGGAGGCTGTGTGTGTACACGGACTCCCTATGGCTCCTGGCGGTAAAGAGCCGGGGGCCCAGAGAAGCGGTGCAGCTGCTGCCTGAGTGGAAACCTGGGCCCGTTGTGCGGGGACGATTTCAAACCTGCGACCCCAACCCTGGTGCCTGGCGTGCTGGTGGCACCTGCTGGCGGCCTGCCTTCCACGAAAGGGGAAACTAAACACACAAGCCGGCGTGGCTCTTCTCTTTCCTCGGTTGGCCTCGTTCGTGAGCGCCACGTGACCTTGGCATTTGCAGAGGCCGGTCGCCTGGTGGGGGCTGAGCTCCTGCTGGTGGCCAGGGTTGATCTCTGAAGAGTGACCCATAGTTAAAAAAATAATCCTCATCGTCATCCAAGAGTCCCGGCCGGTGTGGCTCAGTGGATGGAGCGTCGGCCTGCAGACTGAAGGGTCCCAGGTTCGATTCCCGTCCAGGGCACGCATGCCTCCGTTGCAAGCTCCATTCCCGGCCCTGGACGGGGCACGTGCCAAAGACAGCCAATAAGTGGGTCTCTCTCATATGGATGTTTCTCTCTCTCTGGCGTTCCCCCTCCCTTCCTTCTGATTATTTCTTAAGAAAAAGAAAGAAAGAAAGAAAAAAAAGATCCTTAGTTGAAAAACATAATCCAAGAACTTCTGATGGACCGGCGGTAGGAAGGATGGTACCAAGAGTTTGTAGGGAGATGGATGGCTGTGATGCACTGGTGACCGGGGATTCTATTCCTCCTGTCACCCAGCCGGAGAAGTTATCCTGGCCCCGGACTGGGCGGCGGCGGGCGGGCGGGTTGGGGACGAGGTGTGCAGAGGCAGTAGCAGCGTTTGAAGCGGCAGGAGGGAGACCCGTGAACTTAGTTGGGGGATCCCACCCTAAAAGTGGGAGTCCCGAGGCTCTCTGGACTTCACAGAACCTGCCGCCCTCGAGTTTAGTAACCCGGGAGTCTGAAACGCTGCGGGCTTCCCGCCTTCTGAACTGTTTCCATGGATTTAGAGGCGAGCGGGTCTCTTCCAGTTCATTTCCGCGGTCCAGGGACGCACGCAGTATTTTTAGCTCAGAGAGTATGGGCACGCGCAGGCAAGATTTAAATCCTGGCCACAGTGTGTAGGGTGTAAGTGGACTTATATTTCTTCTCTTCTTTCCTGTATTCGAATCAAGGCTCTCATTCCATATTTAGCAGATTTCTCTGTGCCCTAACTTTTTTTCCTTTTAATATATTTTTACTGATCTCAGAGAGGAAGGGAGAGGGAAGGAGAGAGGGAGAGTGTGAGAGAGAGAGAGACAGAGAGAGAAACACCAATGATGAGAGAGTCACAGATCGCTGCCTCCTGCACGCCCCGCACGGGGGATCGAGCCCGCACCCTGGCCTGGGCCCCGACCGGGAATCGAACCGTGACCTCCTGGTTCATAGGTCAAGGCTCAACCACGGAGCCACGCCGGCCCGGCCACCCTGACGTTTTGAACAGGGCACAGGGCTGCAGTATTAGGCTCTGGGGGACTGTGAGCATTTCTGCTGCTTCCACACCACTGTGTCTTGCCTGTGAATTCCCCACCCCAGGACCGGCCTTCTCCCTGGAGCGAAACCCAGGAGGCCAGCTCGCCTCAGACGGCGGGTTTCCTACACCGAACAGGAACCGGTCCATGCTGAGGTCCGGGGTGCGTGTGCTCGGTCCGTCCATGTACTCGTATGCGTCACGGTGTTTAATATGATGCTGCGTTTACATAGGTGTACGTCAATTGCATAGGTGTGCATCATTTGCATATGTGTACGTCAATCCAGCAGGCAGGATTTAAATCCTAGCCACAGTGTCTTAGATGTCAGTGGACACACTTTTTCTCTTCTCTCCTGGTGCCAGGCCCCGTACGCAGTTTGCCTTTTCCCTGTAAATTGATGATTTGCACTTCAAGGATGCCTCTCCTCGGAGCATCTGAAACGCTTCCAAGTTTTAATCGTGTGACATCCCCTTGGGCCTCGGCGTGTTGGCCGTGGATGGGCGAGCGGCAGCCGAGAGGAAGGGATTGCGGGTGCAGGGAACCCGTGCCTGGGGAAAGCTGGCTGTTTAGGACGGAAGGAAGGGGTTTCCAGCCGGTGAGGAAAGAGGGTGTCAGACCTAGGACCCCTGGTCTGTGACCCCAAGGATGTGGGAGGGAGGGAGGGAAAGCCATAGCGGGAGCCTGTTTATTTAAAAGTAAATAAATAATTTATTTTTTAAAGAGGTCCCTCTCCTCCCCTGGGGTCCCAGCTGGAGGGCTCTGGGCATGACCTTGTGGGAGGCTTCGGGGAGGAGAGGGACCCCTTCAAAAAATAAATTTTATATATATATTGATTGATTGATTTCAGAGAGGAAGGGAGAGGGAGGGGGAGAGAGATGGAAACATCAACAATGAGAGAGAATCATGGATCGGCTGCCCCCTGCACGCCCCCTACTGGGGATGGAGCCCCCGACCCGGGCCTGTGCCCCGACAGAACGGAACTGTGACCTCCTGGTCATAGGTTGACGCTCACCACTGGGCCACACCGGCCGGCGGAGGGTCCTCTTTTTGTTTATTTAATATATTTTGATTGATTTCAGAGAGGAAGGGAGAGAGAGAGAAACATCAATAATGAGAATCATGGATGGATCGGCTGCTTCCTGCAGGCGCAACCCCCCCCCCCCCAATGGGGATCAAGCCTGGGCACGTGGTCTTGACCGGAATCGAGCCTGGGAGCCTTCAGTCCATAGGCCACCGCTCTACCCATTGGGCCGCACCAGCCGGCGGAGGCCCCCTTTGGACCTGCGCAGGGTCCCATTTGGCTGGAGCAGGTGCTTGTGTGGGAGAACATTGGGGGCAGCCCCGAGAAGGCTGGAATGTGAGGCCGGCTTTGCAGGGTGGCACTGGGTGGGCCTGCGGGAAGCAGCATGGTTTGGCACAGGGTGGGGGCGTCACATGGAGGGGAGCGCACCGATCTGTCTGCTCCTTCCCGCGCGGGGACCTTGGCTCATCCCCGAGTCCCTCGGAGCCCAGCCTCCTCCTCTCCCCGGAGAGGACACCGCGCGCCTTGTGGCAGAGGACGAGGCGCCTCGAGCAGGTCCTGGCGCGTCGCCGGTGCCAAATGAATGGTGAGGGGGTGGCGGGGGGTGGGAGGGAAAGTCTGAGTGTCCCTTTGACAGTTCAGGGGGCCAGGAACCGGGTGTGGCTTCCTGATTCCTGGGAAATGGAGTGTTTTTCTTTTTTTTAAATTAAATTTAATTTTTTCTTCTTTTTCTTTTTTTTACATGTCTCCTTCCCTCCCCCCATTGACCTTCCCCCGGGCTCCCCTACCCCCAGCACATACCCTCACCTCCCCCCCTCCCCGCCCTCCAGTGTCCTGTATCCATTGGTTATGCTTATATGCAGGCACACAAGTCCTTCGGTTGATCCCTTACAGCCCCCGTCCCCCACCCTCCCCTGCCTTCCCGCTGTAGTTTGACAGTCTGTTCCATGCTTCTTTGCCTCTATCTGTTCCCCCCCCCCCCCCCACTTCCTCACCCGTTCCTCCAAGACTTGATCGGTCCCTTTGGGCCGGCCCTCTCCATCTCAAATGACACCAGGACCCCTTGTTCGGGTGCAGTCTGAACCCCCTGCTTGCACCCGCCGTGGTGGCACAGTGGAGATTCCGCCAGTGGGTGGCCAGCAGGAGAGTGGGCTGAGGTCCCCCCTCTCTGTGGTGGTTGTGTGCACAGTCGGGGTGTCGCTGTGGAGGGCCCCTCAGTGGCGGTCCCCCTGTGCCTGCAGCCGGCCCCTCCTGGCAGGAGGAAAGAGATGCTATCATCACTCAAGCGAGCCTGGGCTGAGGTTGGACACGAGACTGCCACGCGCTGCACCAGGCGTCAGCAGGGCTGAGCGTGCCTGTGGGTGGGTGCCCGGGATGGGGGGGCTCCGTACCCCACCCCGCCGCCTCTAATCCTTGTGCAGTTGAAAGACATTCTATTTGTGGTGACAGTTGGAGGAGGGGGGAAGGAGAGCAGTAGCAAGGGAAGACTTTGTGGGGGGGCGTTTTGTTTGTTTTTAAATTTAAAAATGCATAGAAATATTTTTATGGATTTCAGAGAGGAAAGTAGAAGGGGACAGAGATGGAAACATCAATGATGAGAGAGAATCATGGACCAGCTGCCTCCTGCACGCCCCACACTGGAGATCGAGCCTGCAAGCCGGCCCTCTGCCCTGACCAGGAATCGAACCCTCAACCAGGAGGGTTCATAGGTCAACGCTCAACTGCTGAGCCACCCCGGCTGGCCCGGCACGGGAAGACTTTGTATAGCCAGAGACTCTGACACAGTGGCTGCGGACTATCAGCTTTTCTCTAAAGAAAACAAAGTTTCCATCTTCTCGAGTGATGTGTGACTTCCTCCCGGGACTCACACAGAATGGAAACAGGTTGTGGCTGACACACAGAGCAAAACTAACCCGCTCCCCTGTTAGCCCCGGGAGGAAGGAGAGAGAAGCTGTGGTCCCCGGGGCGGAGTGGGGTCAGCCTGTTCGGGCCCTGCCAGACCTCAGGTGGGGGGGATGGGGGCGCACAGGGGCCGAGCAAGGCTGTGTGGAGGCTGCAGGCCCCTGTAAACCTCCCCGCTCCTGCCCAGTGGAGGGTGTCCTGCTCGGATCGGACGGAGGAAGGTGGGCAGGTGGGCAGAGAAGTGGTTGGGGCTGGGGCAACGTGCATTTCTGCATATACTTAATTTCTCATCACCCCATTGGGCTAAGGGGGCTGATCAGGGGTGAAGCTGGCCAAGGAGGGGCGTGGGGTAGGCTGGCCCCACCCCTAATCAGGGTAAGGGGAGCTAGTGGGGTGGGGCTGAGCAGGGGGAGGGGCCATGGATGGTTGGTGGGCTGGCCCCGACCCCTGGTGGAGCTCCCAGTCGAACTCCTGGTAGAGGGGACAATTTGCATATTAGCGTTTTATTCTATAGGATTGATTTCAGAGAGGAAGGGAGAGGGAGGGAGAGAGAAATATCAATGATGAGATCGGCTGCCTCCTGCACGTCCCTCCTGGGGATCGAGCCCGAAACCCGGGCTTGTGTCCTGACCGGGAATCGAACCGTGACCTGCAGGTTCCTAGGCCGATGCTTCACCACTGAGCCACATGGGCCGGCTGTCTCAGACCTTTGGGGGAGAAGGAAGTCGGTCTGAGAGGCATGTATTTTAAAGCTGTGGGGCCTGACTTCTCGCAAAGCCAGAGGCAGCCGGCTGGGGCTGGGGCTGGGGCTGGGGCTGGGGCTGGGACACGGTGGGCGCAGGAGCTGACCCGAGGTCCTGGCGGAGCCCCCGGGAAGGAGCGGGGTATTGCCGGGAAACGGCTGGCCCGGCAGGATTCCCAGTCGAGCGGCCAGCCGGACCTGGCCCGTCCTGTCCGCCTCCCGGGCACCTGCTCGGAGGGCGTGTGGGGAGGGGGTGCTGACACGTTCCTGTGGCAGCTGTCCGGCTGGAGGCGCTGGGGCAGCCGCTCATGTGACAGCAAACAGGTGGTTATATGCATGCTGCTCCCTGGACGCCCCGGGGCCCTACACACACACACACACACACACACACACACACACACCCCGTGTCCTGGTCTTCCCTCGGGATTCCTTCTTCCTGATCCGCACCTAAAGAGTCGAAACCTGCCCTGCCCGGTGTGGCTCCGGGGATAGAGCGTCGGTCCATGGACTGAAGGGTCCTGGGTTCGATTCCGGACAAGGGGGCATGTACCTCGGTGGCACGCTCGATCCCCGGCCCTGGAGATTGGGGTGCATGTGGGAGGCACCCAATCGGCGGGTCTGTCTCACGTCGATGCTTCTCTCTCCGTGTCTTCCCCTCTCTCTAACAGTCAATGGGAGCACATCCTTGGGGAGGAGTAACAACGTCCAAGAGTTGGAACTGCCACCATGGTGGCCTCTGAGACCCCGGCTCTGTGCCCATGCGCGCTGGGGGTCCCTCGGTGACTTGGCGGAGGATGGAGGGGGTGGCACGTGGGTCGCCAGGCCATCCTCCGTCCCCTGCTGGTCCTGGTCCCTGCCTCCAGGCCGCCTCGCCGGGCGGTTTCCCGGGGAGGACCTCCTGGCCCGGCCCCCAGCGAGCCCCCCTGGGCGGGTTCCAGCGAGGAGCGGGCTGGAGGTGGGTCCTGAGCTCTGGCCAACGCTCCTGCCCTCGGAGGGAACTTGGCCTTGCTGTCTTTGCCGGGATGAGGGTTCTGACCTTTGGCCGTGGGCCCGCCCTGCAGGAGGAGCTGGGGTGTGGAGGTACCAGGCACTTCCTGTGCCACCTTTCTCCTTTCAGACCGAGCCCCTCCCGGCACTGTGCCTGCCTCCTGGCGATCGCCACTCGCCTCGGCTTCCTTTGCCAAACGCCGGAGCCGGTCTCGCCCCCGGGGCTGTCGCCTTTGGTTTGTCGGGGCGGGATCTCCCCGTCACGTGGGAATCTCGTCCACACGGGGTCCTGGGTGCCGTGTGTATTCATCTGTGTGTGCAGGGCACCCATCCTTCCACACACTTCCCCCCCTCCCCCCCGCAGACCGGGGCCTCCCCCCGCAGATGCCCGCCCTCCCGGGACCCGCCCCTGCCTGGCCCAAGCTCCCCAGGCACTTCCCCAGCGCTCCCTCCTCTCGCTCAGAACAAGGCAGACTCGGACACAGGGGATCGGTGGTCATCAGAAACAGGAAGCAAATGAGCGGGTGAGCCACTGGCTCAGGGATGGGAAGGACAAGAGCGGGAAGCGGGGAGAGAGAGGCGGTCAGCCTCTTGCAGGTCCCAGGGCGGACACTCAACAAGGTCCCGGGAAAGCCCTGGAGGCAGGAAGGACCAAGGCCACGGGACTGAGGGCGCCCCACCCCAGCTCCTCACCTAGGGCAGCCATGCCCCCCACACACACACAGAGTTCCCCACCCCAGAGCCCTGACAGCGCGGCCCTGGTGGGCAGCTCCCCGGGCCGCCGTGGACCTGCACCCCCACCCCCCCGCCCCGCTCACAGGGCGACGCGGCCAGGACGGACCCTCATCTGAGGCGTGTGCGTCCCCGCAGAGCAGCGTCCCTTTATGCCAAGAGCTCACTCCCGGGCGCCTCCGGGGCCCAGACCACTGGTCGGCAAACTCATCAGTGAGGAGCGGCAAGCCGCATGTGGCTCTCGAGCCGCAGTTTACTGACCACGGGCCCAGACCAAACCCCAGCTGCTGCTCTGGCGGCCGCGGGCCTTCCCGTCACCTCTCCCGGCCGGCCTCCCGGTAACGCTCCAGCTGTTCGGTCCAGAAGCCCGCTGGCGGCTCGGCCCCTGACCCCATAAAGCCCCCATAAAGCGTCTAATGACCCTCATAAACGCCAGCCGCTCCCGTTTATGACACCCGAGAGCCGGGAGGACGCCGTTTCCCGCACTCCGCCTCCCAGACCTCCCAAGGCAGGGCTGCTGCGGGCTTGGCAGTGAGGCCACACGTCCGCCTCATCCCCACGGAGCCCCCAGGGCACAGCCCCCAGGGCACAAAGCCCCAGGGCGCAAAGCCGAAAACCCGCGGGGCATAAAGCCGCAAAAGCCCCCGGGGCATAAAGCCTCTGGGGCATAAAACCATGAAAGCAAATGTAGAAACGCACAGGGTACAAAGCCGAGAAAAGGCCCGGGGCATAGACCGCAAAAGCCCCAGGGCACAAAACAGCAAAGCCCCAGGGCACAAAAGGCCCCCAGGGCATGAAACCGAGAAAAGGCCCCGGGACGCCAACCCGAGAAAAGCCCTCGGGGCATGAAAAAGCCGCAGGCACAAAACCGAGAAAGCCCAGGGACATAAACATCCGGGGCACAAAAGGCCCAGGGCATAAATCCCAGGGGGCACATAAACCCCCAGGGCACATAAACCCCCCAGGGCACATAAACCCCCCAGGGCACATAAACCCCCCTGGGCACAGAGCCTGGGCATCACCCACAGGGTCGTGAGCAGCCTCTCCAAAGGGAAGGTTCCTGCGGCCCCAGATCCGGAAAGGACACCCCTGGGAAGCTGCCGGATGTTCTGAGACCTTCCCGTGGGACCCCCCCTAAAATCTCCACCCTAAACCGTAGGATGGGCACCCAGCTCCCTCCCCTCCGCACTCTGAATTCTTCCCTCGTCAGAACCAACGAACCGAGGTTGCTGATGCCAGGTCCAGTCTGACCCCACGGGTCACACCTGGTGCAGTTCTCGTTACCATCTGTAATACTGCCTGTTTTATGTACGATACAGTGCTGCTTCCTGCTGTGTCCCACAAATACCGCAGGTCAAATTCCCACCTGCCCGGGCACCGAGATGCCATTGCCAGTCAGTCTTGTTTGTCTGCCAGTCCTCACCCGTGGATGTTCCCACTAATTTTTGGAGAGAGTGGAGGGAAGGGGGAGACACGGAGAGAAACGTCCACGTGAGAGACACATGGATTGGTTGCCTCCCACACGAGCCCAGATCACAGCCCCGTCGCGTCTGCAACCAAGGTACGGGGCCTCGAACCCGGGAGCCTTTGTCCGCAGGCTGGCATGCTGTCCGCTGAGGCACACCGGCCAGGGCTGATGTGTGTTTATGTCCATGCGCCCGGGAGATGGGTCAGAACCTCCCGCAGCCACCGTGCCCCTCGGCCCCCCGGGCTGTTCACTTGGCCCCGGTTCTGCGGGTTCTGCGGGAGTGAAGTGGGCTGGGATGGGTCCGTCGCGGGTCCTCAGCCGGCTCTGGGGCCGTGCTCCCTGACTCATCAGCACGTTGCACATGGCAGGCTCCTCCGCTGTCGACCTCGAAGGTGCTGATTACGGGCCTGGGCAGTCCTCATCGCCCGTTGTGATGGGGCCGGGAGGGGCCGGGAGGGGCCACGTCTGGGTCTGTGGGTGGTCTGAGCTTCCGCGTGAGGCTGGCAGCAGGAGGGGCACAGGGTGGCTGTCCGGCCTCCTCAACAGGCAGGTGGGGGCGGACGGGGCGCAGGGGGGCACCCCTATGCATTGGCTGCTGAGGTTCCTCCTGTCTCTTTCTCTCCGCCTTCCTCTCTGAAGTGGATTTAAAAAAGGGGGGGGGGGGGACACTAGCCCAATCCGTTTGGATTCTGCTTCCCGGCAAGTGTGGATAGTTTGGCTCAAATAAACTCAGAAGATTTTTAAAAATTAAGAGGAAAAGAAGGGAGACAAAGGCGGCCTGTCTCCGGTGATAAGTCGGCCGAAGGCATTTTGACAGGAGCGACTAAGACCCCGAGTTCAGCTGGAAGAGCTTTGCTCTGGGTCTGGTGGGGGGCACGTGGCGGGGTTTGCCTGAGCTGCCAAGAGGGTATTCCTGTGATCGAATGAGTCCAGCGTCTCGCTGGGGAGGTCCCCCGGGGGGTCACCCGCATCTGTGCCAGGGGCACTGTCGTGGGTGGAAAGGGGAGCCCTGCTCAGAGCCGTGGGGCTGGCTGTGGGCTCTGTGCGGGATGTGGGCTGAGGCTCTTAGTGCGGGGTGTCCGGTGCTGGGTGCGGGGGCAACCTCATAACCCACGGTGGGCACTGTAAGCCGGTGGGGAACCGGTGGGCACTGTGAGCTGCTGGGCACTGTGAGCCGGTGGGCACTGTGAAGCCGGTGGGCACTGTGAGCCAGTGGGAAACCGGTGGGCACTGTGAGCTGGTGGGAAACCGGTGGGCACTGTGAGCCGGTGGGCACTGTGAGCCGGTGGGCACTGTGAGCCGGTGGGCACTGTGAGCCAGTGGGAAACCGGTGGGCACTGTGAGCCGGTGGGCACTGTGAACCGGTGGGCACTGTGAGCCGGTGGGCACTGTGAGCCGGTGGGAAATCGGTGGGCACTGTCCTGCTCCGTCCTGGTGAGGAAACTGAGCCTGGGAGGGCGGGCGGGAGGCCGGGGGCGATGTGGCTCCTGGTGACCTAGGTCCTGCTGGAAGGGGGCTGGGGGGGGAGGGAAGGGGGCAGAAAGCGGAGGGCCAGAACCCCTCCCCAGTGTGTGGCACCACGGGGTTATTTTCCAGTGTCACCCCCTCATCCCTTACACCGAGGTGTGTGCTTTTATTTACTTTTGGCTGGAAGATAAACCTGTTCCAGGATGTGGATGCAGAATAGCCGTTTATGGGTGTACACAGTGACTGGGGGGCGGGGGGGTTTGACTGGGACTTGCTAGTTGTTTTCACTGCAGTTGCTTTTTGACATGTTGAGCTGTTGTCTGGCCCGGGCGTGTTTTCCCAAACTGTCCCCAAAGGCTGTTTGCAACCGTAACCCCTCCTGGAGTCTCGTTAGTGCGGCTCCCCGCGCCGAAGCTGCAGGGGAGTGACCCCCCGGGGACCCCAGGGAATGGGGGCCGAGGCCGCCGCCATCAGCGCGGAGTGCGGGCGGCTGTGCCGGCCTGATTGGCAACACCGCCTGCAGGTGGCCAGCCGGCTGCGCGGTGGGTGACGGGTGGTGACAGCGCTCCCGGCCTGGCTGGGACCTCTGACCTGGTGCCCCCCTCTCTGCCCGTGGGCCTAGGGGCTCCTCTGTAGAGGGTGGGCTGGGAGGTGGGAGATGGTGGAGCGATGCTGATGGGGTCGGGGAGCTCACGTGGTGTGGGCCCCACGGTGCCTCCGGTGGAGGGGGCTGGCGGGCGGACACCCAGGTCCCTGGGAACGGACAGATGGGCTGGCTCCGGGCACCACGGAGGGAAATCAGGTGCGGAACTTGGGGGAGGGGGCTCGAGCCTCCCCTTCCCTGTGGCCCGTGTCCCTCTCTCGGGCCTTTGGAGTCGCCATGGTCCTGGGAAGGTCCCCATTTCTTTTTCTTTCTTTTAAAAAACCCTTCCCCAGGGATTTTTAGGGTATTTTCCCGTTGACTTTCAGGGAGAGAGAAAGACAGGGAGAGACATCGACGTGGGGGACACATGGATGGCTGCCCTGCGTGAGCCCCGGCCAGGGCCCTGGGCCGGGGAGGAGCCCAGCCGAGGCCCGTGGCCTTGACTGGGATCGAACCCGGGACCCTTAGGTCCGCCGAGCCCCACCGGCCAGGTTTGCCGTGTCATCGTCAGATGAAGCTGTGGCATCGAGCGAGCCCCCCCCGTGTTGTGTTTGGGTGACATTCTGAGACAGTCACTGCCCAGAGTGCGGTGTGCGCTCCTTCCCCAGAGGAAGCTGAGCCGGGGGCGGGATGGAGGGAGCGGTGGGACGGTCCTTCCCCGATGGGACAGCCCAGCCCTTCCTCGGGGCCTGGCTTCACCGCGGCAGGCCCACAGACACGCACACTGACCCCCTCCTCCCGGCCCCGTGAGCTCTCCTCGTCCCTCCGCTCGGGGCAGAGCGGGCTCGGGCCAGGATTACATGTTACCTGTCGGGCACCTGCCACCTGTGCCCCGCCTCGTAGGTGGGGGGGGCTCAGTACAGTGTGTGTGCGCCTGTGTGTTCCTTAACTCAGCTGGAATATCATTTCTTTCTTCAAAAGATATATTCTTGATGTCAGAGAGGCAGGGAGAGGGGGAGAGAGAGAAACATCCATGAGGAGAGAGAACCATGGATCGGCTGCCTCCTGCACGCCGCACTGGGGATGAGCCCACAGCCCGGGCCTGTGCCCCGCCGGGGAACCGAACCCTGACCTGGTTTGCAGGTCCATGCTCAGCCCCTGAGCCCCGCCGGCGGGGCTGGAATATAACTCTTGTCTGTAACCACGGACACACGCACGTGTGCACATGGGCCCACACCTCCCCTCCTTCCCGGCGGAGAGGGGGTGAGGGCATTCCGTTAGCGCTGCACACTGTTCTGCGGAGGTCAGCACCCGCGTCATCCGTCCCAGACAGAACGGCAGGCATTGTGCCGGGCCGGGCCCGGCCGCAGGTCCCGGCGGGCGTCTGGCACTGCCCCTGCGGGTCTGCGTGCGCGGTGCCCGGCGGAGGCCTGGCCTGTCGGGGCACGCTCGCTCTCCTGCACCCGGAGCCGCCCCGGCGGGTGAGCCGCCCCGGCGGGTGAGCATGCTAGTGACGGAACGTCACTCGTGCAGGGTCTCGGGGCAGAAGGAAGTTTCGGGACCACAGTGGCCTCAGCCGGCTGCCGCCCGCCCCTTCCCTTCTCCCCGTGTCTTAGCCGTTTTCCCCGCAGCTTGCATCTTCCGTCCCTTTCCTCCTCCGAGACACCCCCCAACTCCCCGCTCTGACCCCTGCCTGCCATGCAGACGGTGGGCCAGTGGTTCGAGATTGCACCCCCTCATCAGGAACGTGGGGAGGTTTTAAAAAGAGCGGATTTAAAAATAGCCGGTTTGGCTCAGTGGATGGAGCGTCCGTCTGCGGACTGAAGGGGCGCAGGTTTGATTCGGGTCAAGGGCATGTACCTTGGTTGTGGGCACATCCCCAGTGGGGGGAGGGGTGTGTGCAGAAGGCAGCTGATCAGTGGGACTGTGTGGACGTGGGGCGTGGTCGGCTGTCGGCCATAGTCACCGGGAGGTGTACTGTTCTCTGTTATGTCAGTTGAGGGGGTGTGTGCTGCTGTTTTGGGGAGCAGGAAGTTGGACCGGATGTGTGAAGAGTCGGTGACTATGGGGATGCGGTTGTCGGGGAAACACCATCGCTGGCATGCTCTGGCCTGGCTGGGTCCTGTGCCCGCTCATTGGCGGGCTGGGACTGGGTCACCATAAAGGATGCTCGCTGCTGTCAGATGGCTGGAGCCTCTTACCCTGTTCCCCCGAAAATAAGACAGTGTCTTATATTAATTCTTGCTCCCAAAGATGCGCTAGATAGACCTTATTTTCGGGGGATGCCTTATATTACAGCGAGCAGGTCTTATTTTCGGGGGATGTCTTACTTTCGGGGAAACAGGGTACCTCCTGGGAAGAATAAACAAGGCCATCTCTCCAGCCTGACCTGACTCGCCCACTGACCTGGCTCTGCTGGGAGCTTTAGGAAAGACGGGGTTGTGCCTGCTGAGAGACGGTGGGAAAAGGTGTGTGTGTGTGTGTGTGTGTGTGTGTGTGAGAGAGAGAGAGAGAGAGACACCTGTGTGGACACCATTAAGGCTAAAATGACTATTTTCATTAAAAGACCTGGTGAATTTCCCAGTGTGTAAATCTCATGTGGCCAAGCCTGCAATTAAAATACGAGGCCCCTTGCCCTCGCCCAGCGGTCGGCAAACACATCAGTCAACAGAGCCAAATACCAACAGGACAACGACTGAAACTTCTTTCGAGAGCCACATTTGTTAAACTTCTTCTAACACCACTTCCTGAAAATAGACGCGCCCAGCTCGTGGTGTTTTGTGGAAGAGCCACACTCAAGGGGCCAAAGAGCCGCATGTGGCCCCAGAGCTGCCGTTTGTCGACCACGGCCCCAGCCGGCTGGGCTCCGTGGCTAGAGCATCGGCCCGTGGACTGACGGGTTCGGTTCCGGGTCCGGGCGTGGACTGGGACACAGGCTCAGAATATATATTAGAGGCCCGGTGCATGAATTAGTGCATGGTGGGGTCCGGCCAGCCTGGCCAGGGGGAGGGGACATGGGTGGTTGGCCAGCCTGCCAGCTGGATGAACTCCTGGTGGAAGGGACAATTTGCACGTTAGCCTTTTATTCTACAGGATAGACATGAGTGGCCAGGTTACTATGCGTTCAGAGATGACAATAACCTGGCCACTCCGTGTATAATGTGATTGCTCGACTCCAGCGGGATGTTCCCTGGGGAGAAAAGAGCTAGAAAAATAAAAACAAGGCAGGTCTGCAGGACTGTGCCCTGCAGGCTGTTGGCACACAAGCTCGCCCGGTCATCGCTGAGGAGCAGTGCCTGGGTGCACGGGGTGCTTGGTGGGCGCATGGGGCAAAGGAGGCCCCTGCAGTGCCAGGCGAGTGCCCCTCCCAGCCCCCCTCCCCGCCCAGGTCACTGGGCTCACTTCCCTGGGTCGGGGAGGCTCAGTGACTCAGCCCCCGCCACTCAGGCATATTTCTGTGCACAGAGTCAGTACCGCTCCCCAGGGTCCCGGTGCAGATCCGTTTTTCAAACAGCCCAGTCTCGGCGCCAGCCTCCCAGACGCTGCCCTGGGGTGCCCGAGCCGGCACCCTGCCCCTGGCAGCCGTGCAGGGCACAGCGAGACGGGGTCAGGGGCGGGCTTGGCCAGGGCCCAGGAGCCCTTCCTCTGAGCTCGTTGGATTCAGTAACTCGGCATCGCTGTCCCTCTGTCCCTCAATCCTGGGGGGCTGGGGGGCAGGGGCGGTGGCTGCTCCCTGCCAGGGCTGCCCCGATTTCTTGGCGTTTCTTCTGTGCCCTTTCTGTTGCCCGGTTAACAGTGGATACCGGAGCCTCTCCGTTCAAAAGCGTGGGGAGTGTCTGCGTCTGGAAACCGGACCCCGGCTGATTCATCCCCTTTCTCTCTCGCGCCGTCCGTGATGGCTCAGCACCCGTTTCCCAGACGCCGCGGCCTGATCAGACGGCGGTCAGGCCCCGCGTTCCTGTGGGGTTCTGCTCCAGGCTCCCCCTGGGTCTGTCCCCGCACCCCGCCGCTCACAGGCTGTATTCGGGGAGGGTCACGTGTTCGGTCTTATTTTCTGTGTTCCCTGTGCCCCGTCCGGAGCAGACGTTCTCCCCCTTCTCCGTGGGGGCCGTGGCTCTAAAACCATGGGAGGCTGCTTAGAAGAAGCGTGTGTGTGACGTGCACATACAGATCCAACGAAAATGGGAGTTTAAAGATCCAGGGCTGGCCCTGGCCGGTGTGGCTCAGTGGACAGAGCGTTGGCCTGAGTACCGAAGGGTCCTGGGTTCGATTCTGGTCAAGGGCATGCACCTCGATTGCAGGCTCCTCCCCAGCCTTGATCGGGCGCAGATGTGTCACTCCCATATGGACGCTTCCCTCTTCTCTCCCCAACCCCCGTCCCTCCCTCTCTCTCTAAACTCAGTCATGTTATATGGCCGACTCTTTTTTGGAGATGTTTTTATTGGTCTCAGAGAGGAAGCAAGAGGCGGAGGAGGGGGGGGAGAGAGAGAGAGAAAGAAGCATCTATGATGAGAGAGAATCATGGAGGGGCTGCCTCCTGTACGTCCCACACTGGGGATCGAGCCCACAACCCGGGCCTGTGCTCCGACGGGTAATCGAACGCTGACCTCCTTATTGGTAGGTGGACGCTCAGCCGGGGAGCCACACCGGCCAGGCCACCTGCACAGTTGTAGGTGCGCATCCGGCTCAGGGCCTCCCCGTTGTGTGCCCGTCAGTCGCCACATCCGCCTGCAGGACTTCTCCCCCCTCTGAAGCCGAAACTCTGCCCCATTGACCGCACCTCCTCTTTCCTCTCCCCGCGGCCTGGACACCACAGTGCTGCTTTCGGCCTCTGAACTGGACTGTTCTCAGAAGCTCACACGGGTGGGACATAGAACGTGTGTCCTCTTGTGATTTGCTTATTTCGCTTAAGAATACAGTCGTCAAGGTCATCGGGGTGTAGCTTGTGTCCGAATTGTGTTTTCTAAGGCGGCATCATATCCCGTGGCATGTGTACACTACACTCTATCACTCAGCCGCTCTGACCTTTAGGCTATTGTAATGCTGCTGCTTACATTTTAACATCAAAAAATGAAACGTAATTTAATCTGTCTTGGATACGTCAGGAAATTTTGAACCATTTTCTAGTAGAGAATTAGAGTAATATATAGTCATGTATCAACTATACATTGTGTCATTAACACTGAACTGGTTAGTTAGGGCAGCATGTAGTAATGCATCAGCTATATATTATCGGTAACACTCAACTGGTTTGAGTAACATGCAGTCATGTATCAACTACACATTGTATTGTTAACACTTCAGCGGTTAGGACAGTGGTCAGCAAACTCATCAGTCAACAGAGCGGTAAAATGCGGCTCGTGAGCTGCATGTGGCTTGCAAGATGCAGTTTGCCAACCACTGGGTTAGGGTGACATATAGTCATGTATCAGCTATACG
Organism: Antrozous pallidus; assembly: GCA_027563665.1. NCBI lineage: Eukaryota > Metazoa > Chordata > Mammalia > Chiroptera > Vespertilionidae > Antrozous > Antrozous pallidus. The sequence goes on along the minus strand of CM050529.1, from coordinate 2,536,009 downwards.
TTGTATCATTAACGCTTCACCGGTTAGGGTAACATAGTAATGTATCAACTAATTGTATCGTTAACACTTCACCGGTTAGGCTAACATATAGTAATGTATCAACTATACATTGTATCGTTAACACCTCACCGGTTAGGGTAACATTTAGTAATGTATCAACTATACATTGTATCGTTAACACCTCACCGGTTAGGGTAACATATAGTAATGTATCAACTATACATTGTATCGTTAACACTTCACCGGTTAGGGTAACATTTAGTAATGTATCAACTATACATTGTATCGTTAACACTTCACCGGTTAGGGTAACATAGTAATGTATCAACTATACATTGTATCGTTAACACTTCACCGGTTAGGGTAACATTTAGTAATGTATCAACTATACATTGCATCGTTAACACTTCACCGGTTAGGGTAACATTTAGTAATGTATCAACTATACATTGTATCGTTAACACTTCACCGGTTAGGGTAACATTTAGTAATGTATCAACTATACATTGTATCGTTAACACTTCACCGGTTGGCCATGTAGCGCAACCTCTACGTCTGAGTCTTTAGGGTTGGTCCCTGTCCAACGGATAATACTAATTCTCCTTTGTTTCCAGAATTAAAAATGAGAGAATAGGTGCGTGTACCTCGTAAAAAAGGTGTGCGTAAACAGTAGTAGTTAGTAACCAGAACGAATTCTGGCTTTCTCGTCTGCCTTCTGGAGAAGCGGATGTTGTTGATAGTGGAGATCGTCCAGAATAACGTCGTCCTTCCAGAAATTCCAGACGCTTTACACTCACTCTTTTGCGCGCACACGTGACCTGCAGGGTATCTGATGGGGTTCTGGGGCTCAGGCCACGTGTTCTGTCGCGTACCTGGTGGCGGGGGAGGTGCTGCACTCCCACGGGATCCATGGTCCTTCCCTCGTGGAACCCCCATACTTGTCAGAGGCCCAGATTTGGGCCTCCATCTTGGACCAAGTTAGCTGGTTTAGCCCAACCCCTTCCCAGGCAGTGGCTGGTGGTGGGCTCCTCCCTGCTCACAGTCACGGATCGCCTCGGTGAGTTGCTCCCACCTGACCCACCGCCGTGTGCTCAGCGCCTCCCAGCGGACCGCCGCCTCCTCAGCGCCCTCCTCTCTCAGACGGGGGTGCTCACCCCACAGCCACGCGCTGCCGGGGCCTGGTGCGCGCTCGCCCTGCTGGGGCCGCACGTGCTCCTGTTGGGGAGTACCCCAATTCCCACATCCTCAGGCTCTGTCCCGGGGGCTCCAGGTCTGTGGGGGGGGGGGGCACGAGGATGCATCCTGCACAGGGGGGGGCACAGCGGGGCGGTGTGCGGAGGCTTTTGGGGGACAGGACGGGGGAGCCTTGATTTGCTCCTCCCCCCCAGAGCTTCAGGAATCATTGAAAAGCTGAAATCCTGTTGCCTGGGGGATTTGGGCCTAGATAGCCAGCAGCCCTCCTCCCCTCTCTCTCTCTCCTGCTCGGTCTCTCTCTCTCCTGCTCTCCCCCGCCCCCCTCTGGAACAGTTATCAGAACCGGCTGTGTGGCCCCAGAGGGCGGTGGCTGTCATTTCAGCTTCAGAAACAAATAAATGCAATGTGGGGGGGTGGGGAGCCAGTGTGGGGGGCGCCGCTTGGGGCTCCTGCCCACTTGGGCTCCTTCCTTCATGGGCAAACCCCGGAATGCATGATTCACCAGCCACGGGTCCCACCCATGCCCCTGTTGCTTCAAAATGTGGTGGAACTTGGCAGAGCTGGGAGGACGGGCCGGGAGGGGCCGCGAGGGAGCCCCGAGCAGCCGCTGGCCCCCAGTCCGGTCCTGGCCGCTCATGAGCTCATGAGGGTCAGAGGGCGCCCCGCGGGGCCCAGCCAGGCTGAGTCACAGCAGCCTTGGGAAATGCCGCACAGGACGCCTGCAGCCCCCCCCTCCAGATGGGGGTGGGCAGCTGCAGGCCCAGAAAACGGACCGGTCAGGGCTCGACTCCATGGATAGAGCATTGGCCTGTCCCGGGTTCGACTTCCAGTCAGGGCTACGTGCCCGGGTTGCAGCGCGGGCCCAGTGCGGGGCGTGCAGGAGGCAGTGGATCCATGGCCCAGGGTGAGGGGGGTCCTGGGGGCGTTAGGGCTTGGCCTGCCTGGGGACTGTGGCTGGTGCCAGATCAGCCCTGACCAATGACCGACCGACCAGACTTTTCCTGGGAAGGAGGAGGGTCCTGTCAAGGCCATGTCCCCTGGAGCTCAGCTCCGCCAGTGTGTCCCACGTCTGTGCCAGGTGTACACGGATCCGGGGGCCTCTCCCTCTGGTGTCGCCGGGCCAGCTGGACACCACTGTCCAGGCCGCCTGCGCAGAGCCTCCCACGGGCCCTTCCGGGCGTGACTCACGGCCCTCTCTCCCAGGCCGCCTGGGACACGGCCCCTCTCTTCCTCCCTCACACGCATAAGCACGTGTGCGCACACATGGCACACACGCATGCACGGCCTTCAGTGCATTTCTCCCCAGTGGCCGTGGCCCCAGCCCATCACACGTGCTCTCAGGCCCCGCTTCGGTGCCAAGGGCTGTGAAAGGTGCCGGGTGGAGTTCCCCGGGGACTTGAAAGCTCTCGCCTGTGACTGATGTTGACGGTATTATCTACTAGAGGCCGGTGCACAAAATCCATGCAAGGGGCTCGGCCCGCGCAGCCCCGGCTTCGCCGGGAAGGTCGTCCGGAAGGTCGTTAGGCTATTCGGTCTAATTAGTATATTAGGCTTTTGATATTATAGGTTTTATAGACTAGAGGCCCATTGCAGGAAGATTTCTGCAACAATAGGTCTCCCCTGCGGCCCAAGCAAAGCAGAGAAAAAAGTGAAGCCCACCAAGGCATGCTTCGGTCCCGTCTCCGCTGCCTCGCTGCCTCTCTCCCTCTCTCCCTCCCTTCTCCACTGCTTCACGCCCTTGGCTTCCTTCTTGCTTAGTGCCTACAGATGTAAATTAACTGTCATCTTTGTTGGGTTAATTTGCATGCTCGCTCCTGATTGGCTGGTAAGCGCAGTGGAGGTATGGTCAATTTACATGTTTGTCTATTAGGTAAGATGTGCAGGAAAAAACCACCAAGGATGGTTGGGGGTGAGCGGTAAATCGGGGGTGCATTTCTAGGTCTGCACACACGGCGAGGCACGTTAGCGTCGGCACTTCCGGGCCCGCACACACCACAAATGCCAGCTACTCTCCGGGGCTGTGGCTCGTGACCTTTAAAAATTTGTTTCCCTTAACGACTTTTTATTTTTTAAATATGTTTTTATTGGTTTCAGAGAGGAAGGGAGAGAGGGAAGAGAGAGAGAGAGAGAAACATCAACGATGAGAAAGAATCATGAATCAGCTGCCTCCTGCATGCCCCGCACTGGGGATCAAGGACACAACCCAGGCCTGTGCCCTGACCGGAAATGGAGCCCAGGACCCTTCCATCCCTCAGTGGATGTTCTAGCCACTGAGCCAAACCACCTGGGGTTCCTTTATTGGGTTTGGAGAGGAAGGAAGAAGGATAGATAGAAACATCAGTGATGAGAAAGAAAAATCAGTGACCGCTGCCTCCTGCACGCCCCTACTGGGAATCGAGCCTGCAGCCCGGCATGTGCCCTGATGGGGATTCGAACCGTGACCTCCCGGTCCCTGAGTCAATGCTCAGCCCCTGGGCCCCGCTGCCCGGGCTGGTGAGCCGCTTGATCGGCTATTGAATCGCCCGGGCGGGGGCCCTCTCGTTACCAGGACTCCTGGGTCCTGTTGAGCTGGGGGTGCACAGTAGTGAGGTATCGAGGGCTGGACCGAATCGGCTCCTGGGACGCGTGCGATCTGCAGAGACGTTGGCGCCGGAGGCTGTCCATGTTTTCCCCGCGGCGGCCTCTGCTGGGGTGCGGCTGGCCCTTTGCGGGGCAGGGCTGACCGGCCGATCGGGTGTCTTCATGGGAAGGTGCAAAGCCGCGCTTGCTGCTTGGGACCCGCGTGAGTTCCCCACGAGGTGTGAAATGACACGCGCCCTTCCCGTAACGCTCGGCTCTTGGGGGTCATTGCCCGTTTCCAAAACACACGTATGTTTTTTTTAAAACATACATATTTTATTGACTTTTTACAGAGAAGAAGGGAGAGGGATAGAAACATTGATGAGAGAGAAACATCGGTCAGCTGCCTCCTGCACACCCCCTACTGGGGACGTGCCCGCAATCAAGGTCCATGCCCTTGACCAGAATCGAACCCGGGACCTTTCAGTCCGCAGGTCGATGCTCTGTCCACTGAGCCACACCAGTTTCGGCAGCACCCATATGTCTTTAAGAAGGACAGCGTTGCACCTAGCTGGTGTGGCTCAGTGGATAGAGCATCGGCCTGCGGACTGAAGGGTCCGGGGTTCAGTTCCCGTCAAGAGCACAGGCCCGGGGTGCAGGCTCGATCCCCAGTGAGGGGTGTGCAGGAGGCAGCCGGTCCATGCTTCTCTCTCGTCATGGATGTTGCTCTCTCTCCTTTTCTGAAATCAATAAAAATACATTTAAAAAAAGAATGACAGCGTTGCTGTCGGCTCTGCGGGGAGTCCGTTCCTCAGAGGGTCTGTCCCTCGCATCGCGCTGTCTGCAGCCACGTTGTCGTAAACCTTGATTTTGGCCCGGCCGGCGGGGCTCAGAGGTTGGGCGTCAACCTGCGAACCAGGAGTCACCGATAGGGTCTTTGTTGGAGTTAATTTTGCTGTTTCCCTCTCTCTGGTTTTGCTGAGAGGCGGGGCCTGGGCGACACCAGCCGTTTAGAAAGTTGTTGGTAAACTCGGTGAAACGCCGTCCCACAACCAAGGGCCGCGGAGCCAGGCTGTGGTGGGAGTGGGCATGTGCCAGCTGGAGTGCGCGCGCGTCCCCAGTGCGACTGTTACTAAAAAGAGAAAGAAAGAAAAGGTTGGTAGGAATCCTTCCCGAGCTGCCCCTGGAGTGGAAGACTCCGGATGAGCTGTGTCGGGAAGCAGCCGGGGCGTCAGAGGTCAGGAGTTATTGTCGGGGCTCCCTGTGCGCCCCGGGGGCTGTCGCGCCCGCCCCTCCGTCGCTGGGACTTGGCCGGCTCTGCCTGCGCCCAGGGTGCCCCCTCGGTGTGGCAGGGAGCCCAGCGGCTGCGCTCGCTCTGGAATCAAGATCCCACGTGGCCCTTGCGTCCTTGGTCGTGTCTGGAGAGCGGACCCTTCTTGGCGGGGAGAGGGAGGAAGGGGGAGCGAGCAGAAGCTGCCTTAGTGAGAGACGGGGACGTGATCAGGCCTCTGTGTGGGACTTGGCTCCTTCCGGGGTGTCTGACCTGAATGGTTTGAGTCCTGAGCTGTGGCCGGGCTGGGCGGCGTCTTCTCTCAATTCTTCGTGCTCCCGTCTCCCTCCTCTCGGGATCCCCTCTTCCCTCTGCCTGTACTCCGCGGGGCCCTGCTCAGGACGGCCTCTCCCGCCTGCGTCCTCCCAGATCTGGGTCTGCACCCCCATGCTCCGTCCCAGAGCGCGTGCGCCTTTTCATCGGGCCTCCTCGGACCTCAGCCTCTTCCACAGCAGCTCAGTGGGCCTGGTCTGGGTACCAGAGCCATGGAGGGTGACAGGAAGGTCAGGAGTACTCCCCGAGGTTCCTGGGCCACGGCCCGCACTCCGTGGCCACATGCCACCGCCTGTACTTCGTGGCTACACTCCACAGCCTGCACCCCATGGCCACGTGCCGCCGTCAGCCGCGCAGGAGGGATGCAGAGTATTTGGGGCGCACTCCTCATTCTGTGACGAGCTTGCTGTTGGTCTGCAGTCTGCTTCTAATTGGCTCATTAGGGATTGGCAGACGCCTGGAGCTCGGAATAGACGCTGTTGTCACGGAGCCACACTCTGCAGACACGCTGCGAGTGTTTCCTCTGGGGCTGCTTTCTCTCCTTCCCGCCCTGCAGCCCGGGTGCTATTTGGGGAGAAAAACCCGCCCGTCTGTTTCCTGCCGAGGAGACGGTGGGAGGGTGCCCTCCTCCCGTCACTCAGCGTCAGCGGGTCGGAGCTCAGGGACCAGGCAGCCCCGCGGCCCCGGGGGCGGGCTACTGGGCCCCCCAGAACGTCTAAGCGGCTTCAGTGTTCTCCTTTGTGAAGTGCAGAATTAGGCCCGGCCCGTGTGGCTCAGTGGTTGAGTGTTGACCTGTCAACCAGGAGGCCAGGGTTCGATTCCCGGTCAGGACACAGGCCCGGGTTGGGGGCTCCCTCCCCAGTGAGGGCGTGCAGGGGGCAGCCGATCCGTGACTCTCTCTCATCATGGATGTTTCTCTCTCTCCCTCTCCCTCTCCCTCTCCCTCTCCCTCTCCCTCTCCCTCTCCCTCTCCCTCTCCCTCTCCCTCTCCTTTCCTCTCTGACATCAATAAAAATATATCTTTAAAAAAGAAGATAAAATGCAGAGTCAGGGTAGGCAGCCCCCAAGTCCTCTCTATCCCGAAGCTGCCGGTTGTCTGATTCATCCCCAGGCATTGCGATGGACAAGCAGCGGAACAGGTGACATGGGGTGCCGGGACCTGGCTCAGCTGAGGGGTGCGGCGCGGTGGAGCGGGGTCCTCCTCGCAGGCAGGCT